>OY284492.1:28706848-29306848 GCA_958336395.1 Ctenicera cuprea
TTTATTTTATTTGGTTCAAGGTCAATTTATACATACATATTTAAAAACGTTTTACAAAATCTAATAATCTTTTATCTTCTTTTCACTTAATTGAGTTTCTTCTACAGTTTAAATTCTGTTGGTTTAAGAAACTCATTTTCAATTCCCTTATCGATCACATGCGGTTAGTAAACACACATCGAGGAATAATATTTGACCATAAAAGTGCTTCGAAACAGGGCACTGAAGTAAACATTTGGAGAGTGTTTCTAAATATTATTCTGAAAGAAATTTACACAAATATGATTAGGATAATTGCTCTTAGTTGTAAAAGATTTCTGTTTCATTACAAAAACTTTAATCGTACGACGGTGATTGTTTAACTTTAAATTATTTAGCAAGTTGATTAATGTTCTTTAGCATTATATTACAATCATAAAAGTTATTATAATAAAGAAACAGCACGGGCAATTCATAAGCTTATATTAGCTATCTTTATTATTCAAAATTTCTATAGCAATTTCTTGGCGTACAAACATTAGTACAGTTGAGCAATAGAACACAGCCTTTAGATATTAAATTTCAAATAGAATTCAGGATAACAACGAACACAGTTTCCTATTTCTGTATTAACTGTCCCAGGAACGAAACAAAAAATTATTCGTTTCATTGGTCGACTCGAGAACAATATTCCTTTATTCATCTTACAATCGGCGGATATTTAATTAAATTCAACATTGTCTGAAATTGAAGCACAAAGGAGACTAAATTTTAAATTAAAAGTCGGCTAATGAAATACGTTGTTAAAAGAATAATACGGGAGAAAACTGGTCATTTCGAGGAAAAAGTAAATAAGTTATTTTTGTGTAACTAAATTTACAGGAAAAATATTAATAAAGGCCGTTAGGAATTATTACGAATTGCAAAAACCACAGCGGGCTTGAAGCAGAGGGACATATGCATAAATATTCAGCAGTTGTACTGGGGGAACCGTTAATGCAAGCAGTGTTTAACAACCGAGCAGGGTATTAGTTACATAGAACAATTCCTTTGTATCTTTTGCATCCTCAGCTTTTAGGAATACGCTCGAAACAGAGAGAGTGATTATAACGGTAGATTCAGAAACACGCGCACGAAAACCGAGATAATTTTCCATAAATCATTTAAATGGCGTATTCTTCAACTGAGAACTGTCTCAAAATAACATAAAACTGAGATGTAGATTGCAGATATCATTTTATTTCACGTCAGCTATTCAAGTGAAAATGGTATTTCCACTAAACCATCCACTGGCAGCTAGATTTAATAAAAAAAAATTTAATAGAGCAAAAAAGTTACCGATTCAACAGAAAATAGAGGAAGTTAGAGAAGAAAGAGTATTTTGTATCGTAAGTATACTAGATTTTTGATCATATTTACCACACGGTGTTTTAAATACTATAGTGAAGGTTGTAAAACTTTAATTTTCGCAAATGCTATATTTTTTGCGTTAATGTACGTGTTGCCCTAATATTCAGAAAGTAATAAAAGTTGATCAACTTTAATTTAAGTTTCAGTGTCGGCAACAGATGGGCCGATTTTAATGAGCTTCTGAGTGTGGAGGTACATATATCAAAAATTCTTGGACAAAATGGGTTTAAAACAAGCTGAAGTGTTAACTTTAAGTGGACTGACTTTCCCATACGTAATTGTAGCCAATATTCCGTTCTAACAGCCTACAAAATTTAAAACAAATCGTGCAGGCAGTTTCCTCTAATATTTTTTTTAATTTTCTAAATTTAGAAGCAGCGCCATTGAGATTGTTTTCGGATTTTCAAATTTAATTTTACTTCATCGTATGCTATTCACAAAGGGCTCTCAAAGAAGTTGTAGCTGATCCCGATCAGACAACTACTTTTTGAGTAAAGTTAAAGTCGAAATTTTCAAAAAATTGAAACGGCCGCCATTTTGAAGCTGGAGAGTTCGGTAAAAAAGTTTTCAATTTGCCTCAACTTCTTCTCTCAGATTCCGTGCTCAAATTTCTAAAATTTAGTGTTGGGAAAAAGTGCTACCAAAAAACGTGTCTAACTTCCGTTTCCGGTTTCGAATTTTTTTGAAAAGCTTTATTAGAACTACAAATTTCGATATACCTCTTGATATTAAATTTCATTAAAATCGGTCCAGGACTTTCACCTTTAGAACCGGCACCTGCACACCCACCCACCCATAGACAGACATGTTTTGAAAACCACACTTTGAGTTTCTTAAGACCCAAAACGTGCATTTCCGTTAAAATGTAAATTTCAAAAATTTTCATGAAATCAGTACTTCCCTATATCGAAGGTATGCGAAAGGAAAAAACCGAATTCGAAAACGGAAAACTTTTTTGTAGGATTTTTTTCACAAATGAAATAGGAATTTATAAGTGTAACCTGAGAGAAGACCTTAGGGAATATCCAACGCTTTTTTCCGAACCTTCTACTACGCTACCACTACATGTTTTTTGGAAATTTTGACTTTAACGCTAGATCGGCATATACTTTAAATTATAATAGCCCAGACGGAATAGTATGTTACTATAAAGTGATAAACTAGTATTCATAATAGAATTGGCAATTCCAAAGCTCGTATGGTATTACTCTAAGAAATAAGATTTCTAATTCCAATTTCTAATCTGTAGGAAAATCCAGGCAAAATGCTTCGCTGACTTTAAGAAAAAGCTATTAACGGAAAGAACACGGTTACAAAAACATTCTTTAAAATACATAATACTTATAAGTTATAAAATATGTTCTATTTTTAATTTTTTAGTACAAAGTGAAGCTTATAATTATACTCCCGCTAATAATATTTTCTAAATAATCATCGCTAAAATTAAAAACACATGTATAACAACTATTTAATGATTTTTTATAGTACATATAAAAGTAAAATTATGTATCAATAAAAATTGAAAAAGTTTCCACTTTAAACTATAGGCAAAAACAATGCGCTATGTAATTAAATAAAACTATGGCATCTTCTAACAATGTAAGGAAATTTAAAGTATTATCAAATAAACGTAAGAATTTTGATTTGTTTGAAAGAGTATATACAGAGTAAGTTTAAAGTTTATTTATTTGCCACTTTTTATCGCATTTTATTTTAATACATATTAATTTTAACATGTATTGCGGAATAAAATCAATTTAAAAACTTGCTTATTTTACTCTTAAAATCTTCCAATTACAATTCTTTCGATAATATAGTCGTCCTTATATCGAAAACTTTTAACTACGGCCCTGGTCGAAATTTATTGTGGTAGGGTCTTTTACTCTTTTGCACATAATTCCTGATCAAGCGTAAACTTTTTGAGAGTCTGAAACCTTTTAGTACCTAAGTGTGAAAAACATACATTTTTTGTTAAGTTGGTGAATATTATAAAGTTTTATGATCAGTTATGTACTGTTAGTGTACAACTTTGAACTTTTTAAATAAGGCCCCACAGTATTTAAAAGTTTATAATGTAAATTACCCATACAGACTTTCTAGCAATTGATCTCCAAAGTACGTCAAAAATTTAGCAGCAGAGATGTTATAGATATTCAAACCCGAAGTAATGTATTTAAGAAATTCCAAATGTCTATGTCCAATTTTTTTTTATTATTGCTGTGTGAAGCTGCTAATTTTGGATGGTAAATTATCTTCATGCATTTCTTAAACAAATTGTATATATCTACGTCCTACATCCTTCGCTTATCTAACGTGAATGCGCGTGCTACGCGTGTCCCTTCTGTTTTTCATCCTTTCCATTAACAAACGTCTCCAGGGAAACTTCTAAAGCAATTACCGTGCATGTTCGACTATGCAGTGATATTTCTTTATTTTAGACGTTTTTAAGTTCCTGATGGAAACTTCCTTTTATTTTCCCTACACAGACTGACATTAATTTATTGGAAACATACGCAACTAATGGGTGCGACAAAGGAGTAGACCACCAATAAGTGCAACAAACGAGAGAGATAAAAATCGGATCATGTAAGAAAGCACGTATCCATGGATACTTTTAAGGTTAAATTAAAATAATCAGGGATACCTTTTAGTCCCTTCCTTGTTGCATTCATTAGTTTCTTTTCATTTCCTTGTCGTACTCATTAGTCGTAAATTTGTGACAATCTGTATACTACAAACATGCCTAGATCATGCACAATGACTAAAACAATCCCAGTATTATAAAGCCAGTCAAATTAGAGTTATTTTAGGAGAATAAAAAAATAAATTCGAAAGTTTTAAAATTTGGCAGAGACGTTCGTGTGAGTTTACTGTTGAACGGGCAAAAAGTTCTAAGAAATTGAAAGCGAGGAAAGGCCAGCATCTTAAAAAAAGGCTGCACTATTACGGTTTTTTGCGTATATCTTGTAAGTTATCGATTTTATCAATAAAAAGGTCATAACAACCATGAAAGACCATTAAATTTTCAACAAAAAATATCAATTCATTTTTCGTTAGTTACGTAGTTTGGTAAATAGCTCCAAAACCTTTCTTTATAAACACTGCCCTAACGAATTACGAGATATAGGAACAAGCATCATCTAGTATTCTGTTATTGGCTCACTATGCTTACCATTGATTTTATCACATGATACCTACTAAAGCAGTTTGTAGAGAAGAGGGAGCTCCAGAAGTGAGTGGAATTTATTTCTACCAGAACGACAGCATAGAAATTGTGGTTGCCAAATAAAGGACTCCAAAGTGTTAAAACTATGTGTATGATTTAGCGTTTTGCTGCACGATTCACGGTAGCGCAGACGGAAATGCAGGTGTACAGCATGTTGCTGCCTAGGTTGTTGTAAGATTGAATCCCCGATGCGGCAAAACTTTTATTTATTTACACTGCTATTTTTAAAACAACGGTTTTGGTCTAGGCGGTTTACGCGAGGTTATGTTTAAAAACGGGTATTATTTAAAAAACAATGCTAACACGAAGCTGCATTCGCTCACTGATAAACTAATTCTTTTCAATTGCGCTTACGTAGCAATGGATTCTTATGCCGAACTAAGCGAACGACGCTCAGAATACAGTTGTTATGAATGTTGGGACCTATGTTTCTAAAGTCTACAGTAATTACTTCCGGCATGTTGTTAATATAATAGCGACAAATGCTTTATTTATGAGTAAGTGGTGGTGTGGAAGTAAAAAGACAAGAAATTGGTTCTTTAACAAAAACATTGTATCGCAGTGTAAATTAAAAACAAATTACACCTCACCAGGAATCGACCTCACAACCAACTAGGCAGCAAAACACTATACATCCCCGTTTGCGTCTGTGTTACCATGAATCTTGTAGGAAACCGCTAAGCCGTTGAATATAAACATACTTTTAACGCTTTGGAGTCCTTTGATTAGATATCACAATCCATATTCTGTTGTTCGCGTAGAAATTAATTCCATCTAGTTCTGGTGCGCTTTCTTCTCTTCCAACTGCCTTAGTAGGTATCATGTGTATACAATCAATAGTAACTATAGTGGGTCAATAACAGAAGACTAGATGATGTTTCTTCCTACCTCTCGTAATTCGTTAGGGCAGTGTCCATAAAGAAAAGTTTTAGAACTATTAAGCAAACTACGTAACATTTACTAAGTAGCTATCAAACTAACGGAAAAAATGAAATGTTCTTTTTTGTAGAAAATTTAATGTTCTTTCATTTTTGTTATGGCCCGTCTCTTAATAAAATCAATAATTTATAAGATATACGCAAAAAAACCGTAATAGTGCAAGATGGCACCTTCAATTTTTCAGGACTTTTTATATGTTCAACGGTAAACCCATACGAACGTCCCTGCCAAATTTCAGAACTTTCCAAATTATGTTCTTTTTATATTTGCTAAGACCCATCAATAATAACAAACGAATTTTAATTATAAGTATTTTAGCATACTTCTCCACTAACCAATATGATAATAACATCATTTTTAAGGGTTTGAAATTGAACACTTCGTAAGCCTATTTCCGTCACTTTAAAAAACTGCTTGAACAAAATTTAATTGACATAATCTTTAAATCTATATCCTATAAAACGCAAATATACATTGTTAAACTTAAATAGCGATATGCACCGTCAATATTAACTATGGGCAGGTAATTTTCTGCTAAGGAAAGCAAAATGTAAAAACGATACAGTCGTTTTCTGAAGGTAGTTTCAATGAAATTGTTTTCACCGAAACGTGAAATGGGCTTATTGATACAAATAAAATCCATAAAAATATTCCACTGTTAGAAAAAAGGACACTTATACGTGGCTCACGTTTTCTTATCCTCTTTCCTTACGACTAAAGCTATTTTATCCTTTGAAAGTATGTCGTCCATACCGTTAGTATTCTATGTTATTGCTGCTTTTGAAATTCTTCAGTTCTGCAGAACCCTAATAAAAAAAATAAATTTTGTTCTAGATATGGCAGTTACGGGTTACTGTTTCGAATAAATAAATAAAATTTTATATTTGTCGTTATTTACTACATAACTTTAACTTTAATTTAAACTTCGAATCAGTAGCCAATAAGGTGGGTGACATAATCCCGTTATGTGTAGGAAGTCTTAGTGGGTCAAAATGCAGAACTGGAAATGCAAATCTATGCCAGAGTCGTGCGTTGGTTTGACTTTATTTTGCATAATGTAGTAATAAAGCTAATTCTAATATATTTAAAAACTACAGATTTTGACAAAAAGCGTGTTTTATGAGACCAAGGAGTGCCCAAAAGCGCTAATCAAGACAAAAAGGAGGCAACATAACAACAGATTAGTTGAACAGAAGCTGTTACTTTTAATTATCACTACACTAACTTTTCACTTACAGTAATGCGCAAATCAAACTTAAAAAAATTATTAACTTTTCTGCATCGCCTACGCTTGGAATAGAAAGTACTACCTAAATAGATGCCAATCATACTAACAAACCAAGTGCAGTAGTGAAGGCCAGGGTCACACATCATATACCGTTACATGTGTTAGGTATAATAATATGCAGTTTGCATGGCATGTGCGATTGAACAGAATTTGTTTGAATAAAGCAAGTTCTATTATAATTATTGAAACGTCAAGATTTTTAACTATATCATTAATACTCGTCGCTATAATTAAAAGCCTTAAGGTGGACTCAACGTTTCTTAGTTTTACTCACCATTAACTGCATGTTCTTCTTAACATAGAGCAGTTTAATAGTCGTTGAAGATTTATATACGTAGGTACATTACCTGCAACAAAAAACATAATTAATAAATCTGCATCATACCAGTAACGCTTAAACGAATAAATACCTAAAATAACTCAAACCAAAATCAGAAACATTTTTATCAAATGCAACCCCCTAATATATTTCCGTTTCCCAATAAATAACCTTAATTGCCTTGTATCCCCCAATAAAGGCATAATTAATCTCAGTTCCGTAATTAAGGGACAATTAAGTATCGGAGGATACAAAACAGAATTATTGACATACTATAGTATATGTATATGCTAATATGTACGATACAAAACAGAGAAGGTGCCTAATTAACCTCTGCGCCTATTAACATAAATTATATTTGCTTTCACGTTATTTGGCCGATTATTAAACTTTTTTTAATTAAATCAGAAAACTCAAAACCGTTAAATCGGTTTAGTAAACTCATAATGGAGTAACAATTCCAACAGGAGTCACCAAAACCTTTGGTTTTCAAAGTAAGTTGTTTAGGTTGTACAAAGTAAACTGGTTGTTATTTTTGTATCAAAATCAATATTTGCCATCCCATTAATTTTATTAAAAAAAAGCACAAAACAATCGCACTGTTTTCTTTTTATGTGGGAGAATGTTTAGAAAGCAGAAACATAATTTGAGAACTATTGGCACTGGAAACAAACCTACTTCCCAGCAATTACAAAATAGAAAAAATAAATGTAAAAAACCAAAAAAATACGAGCTACTAATCTTATTTTGTTTTCCTATGTTCCTATTAGTATGGGAAAGTATTAATTTCATGAAAAATTTCGATTTCAAGATTTTAAAATACATATTTTGGACCTCCAGGAACTAAATTTTTTTTTGATATTTCTGTCGGTGAGTGGACGTGCGGTTCGGTATGTACGTTATGCCTCGTGTAGATGGTTCGATTTCGATGAGCTTCGGAATGCGGAGATATAGCACAAATTCACCGACACTTTTAAAATATCCGAAACCATAAGCGGACATTATACATCTTTCTTTGGCAGCATTCTTTCCAGACTGTTTTTTTCTCTAAAAAAGGTATCTTATAAAAGCTATAACGCTTTTTTCCCGAACTTTCTAGCTTAAAAATGGCGGCCAAGATATTTTTTTAAATTTTATGTTTACGCTTTATCACTCAAAAACTAGTTGGCAGAATAGGATCAAGTTTGGCATCGTAATAGCCCTATAAAGACAAAATCTTACTATCTACAAGAATTTTAAAGAAGATGAAAATTGTGAAGTAAAAAGCTTTCATACTCTTTTGGTAATTTTCTAAGAAAACATTGCTCGAAAAGTAGCCACACAATTATTTTAATTTTGTAGGCTCATAAAGCTAGAAATGACCTAAAATTTAATTAGCGTCTCAACGTGCTAGTTTCTCTGTGACGCCTTCTATGAATTTTTGAAAATCAAAAATTCATTCAAACGATTTTTCGTTCACAAAAATAAATTTGGGTTAGCTACAGTATCGTGTCTGGGACTATGATATCGTCAATGTGTCTGCCGTTCGCTGTCTAGTTCGTTCCCGCTAGAGTGCTAAGAATAGTGCTATAGATATTTCAGGTAGGGCTTAATAAACATTGATATCTTTATCTCAAACATTAACTACACCTAAATATTTTTTTAATTTTTTTTATCAATCTACATATTGTAAAGATTACAACCAAATTTAAAATCTCTTTAAATATACTATTTGCTGTAAAGTTAGCAGTTGAGTAATTACGTTGACCACTTATAGTAATTTTGGTGTAAATGTAGGTAGGTATGAAAAAAGCTGAAAACAGAGTGCTTAATGTTAATGAAAACAACCACAAGCAACTTTTTTCATGAATCAACAACAGATTACTTACAAAAATTGCTGTGCGAAACTGTAGCCAATATTTTCATTTTTTTGTTAAATCTTAGAACTCTTTATAGCATCAAACTAAAAGACAAATAACAAGTTCCGCCATCTTTCGTTCTCAGACTAAAACTGTTACGAATCTATGACTAGGTATATTTTTAATTCGGATGGGCACTTGGGGGACACTGTGTACATTTGGGGCTGTTTGTGCCCCCCCCCCCACCCGATTCGCCCTGCTGGTGACGTACGTGGTAAAACATTAACACAAATGCTTTTGAAGATATATTTTAAAAGTAACAATTTTTGAAATAAAGTTTCGCCCATCTATGTATCTGAGTTGGCATTTTCTTTACTTTTTTTTACAAAGTAAGAGAAGGAAGAATTAAGAAAATTTACAATCGCGCGTTATTTCAAGTTCTATCAAAATTCTATCACGACCCGCAGTTCCAGAGATATGCAACTTTAATGAAATCTCAAAATTTAAAATTTTCATCATTATGGAAAAACATAAAAAAGCAATGGTTTTTCATATGAATCAAGTGGGTAAAACTTTTTATTTCATTCTATTAAAATTTATCTTTTCAAAACCAACAGATATTACGAGGAATAGTACATAATGTTTTAAATAACTGACACTGACAAACTAAAAATTATATAAATGTAATAAGAACTCTCGGGCGCTCCATTACCCAAGCAGTAATTAAACCGAATCTCAGTTTTCACAACAGTAATCATAAATAGGTATGTAGCTACTAACTGGTAATTTGTGAGATCTCACGTAATTAACTGTGTAGCATGAAATTTTCAAATATTCAAATTTAATCGAAACATATCACACACCTGCTCTGTTTATTCCGAAGATCTCTACAATTCAGCAAACTGAATTCTGTAACATATTCATGGCAATTCACGAGGTATAGGGGCAATCCAATCTAGCCTGCAGATTGCCTGACCGTAAGAAAATACTACTAACCCATGCAAACTGCCACCCTAGAAGGAATAACTTAGAGCAACATGAACTACAGACTAGAACGAGTGATTACGAAAGATGTAAGATCGTGAGAAGTGGATTTTGCTTCAAGTCCATACACAGTAAAAAGCAGTTTAAGAGTCGTGTTAGAAATTTACTAAAAGGTTAATTTATGTAACGTGACCTGTAAAATTTAGTATAGAATTTGATTACAAGGAAGTTGTATGCACTTGTATAACGTAGTGTCAGTGGAAGTTTAATTTCATAATTTAATTAAATAAATTCCTTTACCTAGTTGAGGTGGGAGGAGAATAAGCAAATTCCGATGTCTAAGAAATAACATTACGATCTTGCATACGTACTTAATTATGTAAGCTTTATGATTATTAGGATTCTAAGCAATAAGGTGTAAAGCTATTTATTATAATAACATAAAATTCATGATCAAACCTCTTGTACACTGTTATTTTTTAAGGTTGAAAAAAGGTATAATCCAAACATTGAGGTATTTGTATCTACCTTTAAAGGTATAATCCGGAATTAAAGGATGAAAGAAATACCCCAAGAGATTTATTTAAACCTTACAACTTAAGGTGTTTTATTCTACCTCAAATATCCCAATAAACGTAGAAAAATAAACGTCTTCAACAATAATAAAATACCTTAACCGATACTTAGCACTTTCTACCTTTGTGGAATAAAAAAATACCTTTTAAGGAGAAATTTTCCATCGTCACCAGCCGAACTGTATACAGTACATATATACACTGTATACTGAAAGGTATATAAAATTCTACCTAGAAAAAAAAACACGTTAAGATATTTTATAACACTTCTACTGATTTTTATGCACGTTATTTTTAAGAATAATGTTCTTCCTCTAGCGTACAACTTTAAACCTGAAAGCATTTTTTTTAATTCTACAAGTTTTTACATTAATTGTTTACAAAATAAAATTCAACCTTGATGCTAAAAAGTGTGGCCAATATAGTGTATAAATAATGTATAATTTTTACTTGAATTTTAATCTTCTAAATCTTTTAAAATCCTGATAGTTTCTACCGTATTTCAATTTTTATTAGCAGTGTGAAGATCTTCCAACACATTTTATTTTCGCTTAACAAAGCCAATAAAATAAATCAGATGTAAAAGTTTATACATAATTATTTTTATTTATTTAATTTAGTCAAAATATAATACTTAAAATATAAACAATAAAATAGAACAAAGACAAAAAGAGATACAAAAAGAATTATAAATAAACATTAAGTAAAATAAGTATACAGCATTTTATTAAGGACCAACGCAATTTGTGCCTTGTATATTGACGTGGCGGCTATTATTTGAACTTTTTTTTCGTTATGCGGAAAACAATCGGGTATTAAAAAAGACCATACCAAACATACCCAATCAGAATTTTATTTTTTATATGTTAAGCAAGAATATTTATTTATTAATAATTATCTTAACAGTAAAAGTTGCTATCGTTTTCTAAAGGCTTTTTGTTTGGCAACTGGACTTTCGTCATAGCTATATGACGAAAGCATGACGCATAGATAAGTAGTACTTTGGAATGTTGGGTTTACCTGCCATTGTTTGAGGGAAGTGGAAGTGGAGTAAAAGGCAAGAGGGTAGGTAACAATTGCACTTCGGATTGTATTTATATCTATGCTCTGGCATCAAAGCTCACGAGCCGAGTCAAAGTGTTTAGAACGTTAAAAGTGTTAAACATAAATCGACGTTGTTTCCTGCAGTGGTAAGTTAAATTTCTTATTTGTAATTATTTTACAAACTAAATATGTACGTTTGTTATACCTGTGGTAAAACTTTTTTTCGTTTGCAATTGATGTTGCAACATATGAAGTTTGCCCATTATTATTTAACGCAGTCCAATATAGTATGTTACGTTGGTAGCTGTTTAAAAGCAAACCAGCGTGTATCTTCTTATATTGTCCACTGTAAGAAGAACCACAAGTATGTTATTAAATGCTACCGAAAACGTGACTGTGTTATAAATAAAAAATTTAAATCAGAAGTCCTCATTAGTACCTATCTATGAGAATCCTTCACATGGAAATATTGATAGTTTCGATTATGCTCATCAGATTGTTGGAGATGAAATAAACTACAATTTTGCAAAGGAGTTTGTAAAACAAATTTTAATGTTTAAATTACAGTTGCCAGCTGTTTTTCAAAGAGAGTATTTGCAATAGAATGGAATTGTTTTTCAACGAGGAAAAACACCCGAACTATGATGAAAATTAAGAACATCGACAAAGGCTGTAATTTAAATTTATTTGGTAAGCATACGCAATATCGACAGTACAAGTGTAGAACTAATTATTATTGTGTGTACTTTCAGATACCCAAGGGGAATCATTTCTAATACTATTGCCACTCTTATTCAGGGAAAATCCTCTTCAACTAATTAAAAAAGGTAGTTTATAAAAATATTATGCAAAAAAGGAGTTTATTCTAAATGCACATTTTCTTTCAATTGCAGAAGCCTGGAATACTACGTTCTATTGTGCCGGTAGCGGCAGAGGAAGCATCGTGGTCCGGCACAAATAATGTATGTGCGGATCATACAAAAGTATGTGAGGTGAAGTCCTTCAGAGAAGCACTGGAAGCTACTCTAGCCATTATTTTTTATTTAACATACAGTACCCAAAAAGTACAGCAAAAACATTAAGTTCTTTGTCGGCCAATGTTTGTGTGCTGGAAGAGCCGCTACGTCGATACAAGGCACAGATTGCGTGGGTCCTTAATAAAATGCTGTAATTATTTCATGTAATGTTTATTTATACTTATTTTGGTATATCGTTTTGTTTTTGCTTAATTTTATTTTTTATATGTTAAGTATTATATTTTGACTAAATTAAATAAATAAATATAATTATGTATAAACTGTTACATCTGATTTATTTCATTGTATTTCTTAAGCGAAAATAAATTAATCTGTTGAAAGATCTTCATACTGCTCATAAAAATGAGAATACAGTAGAAAATGTATGGAATTTAAAAGTTTTGTAAGATTAAAATTCAATAAATTTATTTTTGCACTATATTGGCCACACTTTTTAGCATCAAGGTTGAATTTTAGTTCCTAAACAATTAATGTAAAATTTGTATAATTAAGAAAAATGCTTCCAGGTTTGAAGTTATACCTTACAGGAGGAACATTATTCTTTAAAATAACGTACATTAAAATCAGTAAAGGTGTTACAAAATATCTTAACGTGTTTTATTCTATCTTTGTATTAGTCAGGGTTTTGGCTTTAACGAATAATGTTATACTAAGGAGGTAGAATTTTATTCCTTAAAATGAGGTATATTAAAATCGCTAGAGGTGTAAAAAAATGCCCCAAGGTTTTTTCTTCTACCTCTGGATTAGTAACGGTTTAGGCGTGGAGGTATAAATTTATACCTAGAGATGGAATTATTTACCTCAACATGAGGTATATTAAAGTGGGTTGAGGTTTAAAAATGTACCCCATGGTTTTTTCTTATACCTCCGCATTAAACATCAATTTGACCTCCAGGTAGAAGGATATACCTTTTGAGGTATAACTTTATACCTTTAACTAAGGTACAATAATATCGGTTAAGGTAAAATGGCTGCATTATACCTTACTACAAGGTATTTATATTATACCTTAAGGTTGGATATAGGTAATACCTTTAAAGGTAGAGTTATCAACCTTTTCAGTTTACAGTGTAAGTTATCACGTTACACAAGAATTTGTTTCAGTTCAGCACATAACTATAACACGACTATATTTATCCTTGGCCAAAAATATAAAGCTACTCCGAGAACACAAAAAAATATGGCAAAAACATTTTTCCTGTTCTTCTATCTGCAGTATGGAACCTAATTGTCGCGGAAAATTCTATTCAAATTCCAAAAAAGTCATTTAGGTGCCACCCCCTACTATTCCCTAAACTACTAAAACATCAAATTTGGATTGAAGTAAGCAGGCCGTTAAATTGACACATGCTGTATAAAAAAAAAGAATTTAAAATTCAAGATTTCCAAAATGTTAAAAATACAAACTAAAAATGAAATATGCGTGACGGTTAAAACTTAAAAATCTACTAAACATCCGCAAATTTATTTATTGATATTTCTAATATACACATAACAACTTAATTTTATTCGACCTACTAAACTGTCAAATTTAAAATTACAACATTATACATTTTTACACATTAAGGCGTAATTACTACATTAAACGTTCTTTTCTGTGTCCATCGTTAATTTATTATGCAGATAAAAATGTCGAATATTAATAACCGCATTACTGTTTTTGACCAGTTCCCAACAACTAATTAGCAAAACCTAAGCAATTTGTTTTAAAGTTGAAGGTAATAAAAATCTTTAATTGAAGAGCGGGCGGAAATACAGTTTCGATTAAAATGTAGATAACAGAATATTTTTTAACTATAAAACGGAAATGGTTTTACACGATAAACATTTTTTTACAGTTGAAATTAACCCAAAAAATATATTACAAAATAAATGCAATTAGAACTACCTACTCAGAGATAAAATTTAACTGTTACAGTTATTAGCATTTTTCACGCTAAACTTTCACTGTAATAAGTCAATTTTATCTTTGAAGTAACTGTTAAGTGCTTATAACAACCTACACTACTCGATCGTTCTATCCTGATAAATTTATTAACACACTAACCAAGAAGAAACCCGACGCTTTTATACATATTTTACTTTACTCACTTATTTACAGGAACATTAAGATGAAGTAAAGAACGACAAAAAACATTCTCTCGGCTTCATTAAAAGCATAAACAACTTTTAGCGACCCCAAATTCGAATTAAGACTAAGCTAACATAAAACACCTAAGATGGATTGATACAATTAAGCCCGATAACAATAAAAAAGAGTAGGTCGCAATTTCGTTGCTAATTGATGTCCATCTCTTTCACCATTCCAATTAATACTGAATACGGGCTTGCATTAAACTGAACCTTTCAAGCCTATAATATCAATTAATGAATGTTTATCGCCAAAGCATGAAATTTGAGATTCTAATCACTAAATATACTATATACAAATGGCAAAACATATCACGAATTCATTTAATTCATAACATTAATTTAAAGTAAAAACCATCTTAAAATTTACTATAACCGAAATATTGACTAATTTTGGCCATGTTCATTTTTATTAATAAAACCACAAAATACTTATTAAAAATTCTCTCTGACTTGAAACAAATCGCAGGTCACTTACCTTAAAAGGTATACTCGTTTACATCTAAAAGGATTGGCCAAATAAAGATATTTCTAAGAAAAACAGCTGCGGTGCAAAAATTAACTTGAAAAACTTTTTGATTACCAGGGCGTGATTAAAAATTAGGCGTAATGTCGGTAACTTGGCAAAATATTAATTTTACGAAACAATAGTCTTATTAAAAGTTATTTGTAAAATTTTAGCGAATGCTTTGCCAAAGTTGAATGTTTTATGCGTTTAATTATTTGCTTACTATGGTAACTAACTATCCATACATATATAAAAGCACAAAGGGTTTTTTTCTCCCCTTCCTCCAGCGGCTACCGCTTCACCAATTTGGACCATTTTTTTTTAAATGAAAGGTCTGTCTCCACAGATGGAACATGAATTATTTTTATATTTTTATTCTACGTCGATTTTTTATTAATAATTATTTTAATTTATAATATATATGAAGGTCGGCTAGACGCGCGTCACTTGGGGCGCCATCTATAATAACGTCGCGTGTCATTATTGGAACTAATGCATCACGTGACTTGACATTTCGCCGGTTCTGTCAACGCTGTCTGTCAGTGCATTGTGTGCTGGGGTAACACTAGTTGCTTTTTAAAGGACACCCAATATTTTTTCAAGTTTTTGATTTAAACAGTTGTATGTCCTTCTAGTAAGTATCGTACAATAATTTTTCATAAGATCACATAACAAAATTTTCGAATTTAATATCTTTCAAGTTCAAAAATTACCCAGGACCCATAATAGCAACCAAATAACAAGGCTACAAAAAATTGGGCATTAACAAAGTATGCGCTAAAACTTAACAAACAACTTTTATTAAGATTGTCTTTTCATAGACTGGATAATTACGAAGCCTCAGGCGTTATGCGCTACTTTTTATTTAATTATCCAGTTCTATTCTCAATTCTCAACTTTAACAGGTTTTTAATTTTAGCCTGATACGGATTTCGACATGTTGACATGTCAATATTTTCAGAGGCAAGCTAAAAGTAAACAGTTAGTGTTGCTGTAGGAACAATAAATTTTCTAACTTGATCTTGGTTTTCTATATTTGCATCCATATGACTTGATTTCTCATTGCAAAACGTCCGATAATAAAGAATTTAAGTGATCAACTTGCTCATTCATTAAAGGTATAGATTTTAAATGCATGCGAATTTCAAATGCTTCGTATATCCAACTTACGTTTGTCACCATAAAAGTGTAAACATTTTATAGTGTTATTACATGTCATTGTATAATTGTGTTCTAATGAATGTTTAGTATAATTCGATTTATGTGGGTGTTTATATTTCTAACATCGTACGTGTTCCTTGCACCTAATATCAAAATTTCGAATTGTTTGTCCTATATAAACCGAATTACAGTGCGATTTAATTTGTAAATGCCTCGTTTTAGTAAATTGTCTGTTTTTTCTTTAGCATTAAACAAAGTGTTTACAATAGTTTTTGTTGTTTTCAAAGTTATTTTACATTTATTTGTTTTGTTTATAATTTTTGCAATGTTTTCTGATTTATCGCCAAAATATGCAAGTTAAGCGTTTTTGATATTATCTTATGAAGTAGTTGAATAAGTTTTCTGAATAACTAATTTATAATCTTTTTCTTTATTTTCTACCTAAAGGAATCGTTAAAGCCCTATGTGTTATGGACCTGTATGCTGCTAATTTATGTGTTTTATGATGACATGTATCGTGTGATATTCTAATGTCTGTCTGTGTAGGTGTTTTGTAAACAAAATATTTAAGTTTATTATTTGAATTAATTTTCCTTTGTTAAATCTAAAAAGTTAATAGACCTATTTTGTTCAGTTTCTAGTGTAAATGTAATGTTTGGGTGCAAGCTGCTAATAAAAACTAAAAATTCATTGATTAACTCAAATGAACGACCAAAACATGCTAAAATGTCATCAACATAACGAAACCTGTTGAAGTTGGGTATATAAACTACACCGACAAACTTCGGAAGGCGATTCCATAAGTCACTAAACAAGAAGTTTCCATAAACATAGGTCATAAAATGGTTTTGAAGAAAGCTGAGGCCCCAACTTCACCTTTTTCAGCTATATATTTATGTAAAATCTAGAAGATCAAATATTCGAATCAAATCAATCTGAGAAAGTTATATTTTGGTTTCGTTATGTTGATGACATTTTAGCATGTTTTGATTGTTCATTTGAATTAATCAATGAATTGTTAACTTTTATTCACAGCTTGCACCCAAACATAAAATTTACACTAGAAACTGAACAAAATAAGTCCATTAACTTTTTAGATTTAAACATAAAAAATAATTCCACTAATAAACTTGAATACTCTGTTTCTAGAAAACCTACACCGACAGGCATTACAATATCACCGATTCTTGTCATCATAAAACACATAAATTAGCAGCATACACGCCCATGATACATAGCGCTTTGGCCGTCCCTTTAGATGAAAATAATTATAATAGAGCAATTTAAATTATCAAACAATGGCATATAGTAATGGTTATAATACTAAACCTATTGATACATTAATTGAAGAAAAAGATTATAAATTAGTCATTCAAACAATTTATCCGATACAATTAAATATGCTTCGATCGCATATTTTGGTGACAAATCAGAAAATATTGGTAAATTTATAAACAAAACAAATAAATATAAAATTAGTTATAAAACAACTAAAAACATTTTAAACACTTTTGTTATAGCAAACTCAAAAACAAATGATTTGCTAAAATCAGGCATTTACAAATTAAATTGTTCGCATTGTAATTCGGTTTATATAGACCAGACAATTACAAATTTTGACATGAAGTATAAAGAACACGTACGTTGTTACAAATACAAACACCCACATAAATCCAATTACGCTAAACACTTACTAGAACACAATCATTTAATGACATCTAATAACACAAAAAAATGTTTACACTTTAGTCGTGATAAACCTAAATTAGATATACTAGAAGCTTTTGAAATTCGCAAAACTTTAAAAACTGTACCGTTAATAAATGGGCAAATTGGTCCCTTAACTTCACCTCTATTGGACATTTAGAAATCAAGAAATCAAGTCATCTTCTGACGATTACCGAGGTCAAGTCACCATGTTCTATTGCTATAATAACACTAACTGTTTACTTTTTAATATAACCTTTGACAACGGCATGTAAACATGGTGAAATAAATAAATACTGTATTTTATGTACCTACCGGGTGATCGTAAAAAAATGATTCAGAGCAGGCCATGACCGAAGTGTTAAAATTGGCAATACTTAATATAAGCCCATTGTCAAATGTTGACAGCTGTAAAAAATTTTGGTTAGATACATTAAGTTAAATGTATCTAACCAAAAATTTTTACAGCTGTCAACATTTGACAATTGGCTTATATTAAGTATTGCCAACTTTAACACTTCGGTCATGGCCTGCTGTGAATCATTTTTTTACGATCACCCGGTATTTTTAACTGTCTAAATGGGTACCAAAATTTGATATCTCGGCTAATCACTTGTATTTTATTTAACGGTTCTGATTATTTTTGTTTGTATACACTCTTTTTAAATTTTTGTACAACTAAATTTGGCCGCCCTGAGCGTTTGCCTCAAATAGGTCCTGATCGCGGCCTTGGTTAGTATTCTAATTTTGTAGACCTAAAAACTGAATAATATTATAAAATAAATAACAATAGCCCAGCTCCCCCAGTTTTAGACGCCCCTGATTTAAATAATTTTAGTTAGATGTTGTTAGATAGTAGCAATTAATAGTAATAAGCCGGTATGCCAAATGTCATTATTTTATACTAAAGGGTGTCTGAGATGATAATTAAAACTTAAATTTCATTCGTCTCTTTCAGGGGGCCTCAGCTCCCTTCAGAATCATTTTAGGCCTCATATTTATAAACATTTTTTAAATTAAGGTGACCTACGGAATAGCCTCCCAAAGTTTGTCTGTGTAGATTATACATATTGATAAGAGGAAAGCTCATCCTTTATATGAAGTGCATCCACTAATGTTTTAGAACCATTCATAGAAGACAAAAACAATATCTAGTTTGTAGTGTAGTTTTCTGTAAATAGACATTATCCGCTGTAAAATGAGGAATACGTGATAATTATGTTTTATAATTATCGAGTATTCCTCATTTCAGTCTTTTTATGTTGTTTATACTCGTATGAACCTTAAAACTAAATAAAAGCTTGAGCATTTGTGTTACATTACGCCGTTTGTTGCGTTACCGCAGAATACTCCAATGTGTACGAAGCCTTAGGTAAAAGACAGATAACATTCTAAACATGAGTTTTGATTCAAAAATTAACCTAATTTATTTACGTGAAAAGCATTTTTAAATCTTTGATTGCCATACTCGTGAAAGGTTATTTTAAAAATTACGCATATTTTTATATAATAGAAAAAAAACGCAAATCATGGAGAAGTGACGGTTCTTAGTAGAGGTGTAACGAATAACTCGTTAATTATCGTATTTCGGCCCATAAATAGATGTAGAAGGTTTGATCGGAGACTTTGAACTATTAGGCCAGATAATATGTATAATTGTATACTATAAAAATATACATATACTTGAAAATTAACCACTTTACAAACATAAATAAGAGGTTATTCTTTAAAGCCCATTAGCAATTAACAAAAAATAATGTTATTTGGGTAGTTTATTGTTTTGTTTAACGAAAAGCCAACTATTTCTTATAAAAATCAGTGAAAGAGTACGTATCACAAACAAAAAGGTAATAATAATTATTTTCATAATTATATGCACAAATTATCAACATTTTACTGGAAACATAAACAACTAATGAGTGCGATAAGGATGGAATAGAGCAACTAGTGAGTGTGAGAAGGAAGGAAGATAATGGGCGTGCAAAGTGGGAATTCAAGTATCCATTAATATATTGCAATTTAACACGAATAGGTAAATGTGGTAATTGATTTTAGATAAATCCGATATGTAAGACCCCACTTGGCCCATCCCTTGTCGCACTTATTACATGACTATCACTTCCTTGTCGTACTCCTTAGTTACCTATTGTATAATTTCTAAACAACCGCTTTCTTTAAACTCTATCTGTGGATGAAGTACACAAAAAGGCATCAGGGATGGAGAGCAAGTTTGCGTAGAAATGCAAAATTGCATCAATTCATAGGTTCGGCAACTATTCGGCCACTATCTGGCCCTTAGTACGCTGGATAATTCGGTACAGAACTTAAAAAAAATAATAATATTCGTTACAGCTGTAGTTTTTAGGATAATTATCCTGTAACCTAAGTGCTGTATGTGTACATAAATTACCGACGCAACTGTTTAAAATCGCTAGCAGATGTTAATTAGTTTCTAGAACAAGTATCCCATTGCTTGTGCTAATTATATTAACTGACGTTAAATTATTGAAAAATGCAAAAACGCTATGTATTTATAGAACTGCATAAAAAGTACTGTTGTTAACAGAATAATACATGTAAAACTAATTACCAACACAAATCCTGTAATATTTATAAACCATGTCGGGTTAACCTTGATGAAAATATGAAAAAACGAGTGGGGAACTCAACTTATATTATTTATATTAAAATCACTAGGCGCAAGTTTATGACTATATTTTATAGTAAATAAAAAATTCAAACAGAAAATAAAATAATATAGTACAGCATATAACGACGCCGGGTCCGCATTATGCGTTGGGCCCAGTCCGCGTTATCTGATTGAAATTAGAAACCAAGTTTTTTATGAAAATTTTATTTTACCTTTCTTTAATTTTTTTTAAGGCGTTGCCTGAGAGTAAGGAACAGCAGAAACCAAAAAACAAATTCATAAGCCAAAATTAGAGAAGAGAGGTAAAATTAGCCCTCCCACTCCTCTAAATATTGTTGCACCTAAAACTTATAGTATAGCATTTTGTTTTACTATTACTAGTGAGCAATTTAGTTTAAATAAGAATGGTTTATACTTCGCCGTTTATTTAATAATTTTTTTCCATTTTCAAAATGTCCTAGCAAGTGATGAGACACAATTTAGTATCACAGCGGCAAGCATTTAACAGCTGAATTAATAGAACGTTTACATACATAAAGTATGAAACGAAGATTGTTGAGGTATGGAAAAGTCCACGCTAACAACTTCCCCAATTTTTAAAATTATTAGATTAATTTTATATTTAATGATTATCTGTATATAAAATACTTAATTACTTTAACAATATTTATTTATTTTAACCTTATACGTAATAAATAAATAAATAAATATTGTTAAAGTAATTAAGTATTTTATATACAGATAATCATTAATTATGAACTTTAACGAAGTAAAGCTGGAATTAATAAATAATTTTATATTTATTCAAAATCTGTCGGCATTAATATTAAAAGTTTTAACACAAAAACTACACATTAATTTTGGGTCTCCATCTAAAAAATAATTTAAATTAATTATTATTCCACAAAAAATCGCTCATCGACTGACTGAATGTCATTTTATAACCAGGAAGTTGTTTTATGACTGTAAAATTGATAAACGTTATATAAGAAAATGTTTGTAGATTATCAAGCAAATTATAAATACATGTTATTTAATATTAATATCGTAAAACTAAACAAAAACTTTAGCTTGTATGAAATTTTTTCGCCAAACAAATTAATTATCTACGTTTCAAGGAATATTACATAAAAGTGATAGCGGCAATAGATATAAAACTAAATTATACATGCAATAATGATGGGTATACGGGAAACACCAACAGTAAATAACAAACAAGAACCAAATAAATAGCACAGGTTTCCGTCAGCACGTGAAGTTGGTACGGTCGGGTACGGAGGTCGCAGGAGTGAGGTGGACACCGGCAGCAGGATGTTCTCAATCAGCCACACTCGACCACTCACACCTAGAGAGTACTATCTATGCACACGCAGAAAATATTTACCATACGGCAAAACGGTAGTCGTTTTTTTTGCATAACCGGTCGACAGCTTCCGTTAACTATTGTGCCGAAAAACTTGGGAAATAAAAATAAAAAGCACCGGCGAATTGCTGACATTTGTTACGTAATGGTGTTCGCATACATGTCTTAGTACTTGAACGAATTACTGCTTTTTCTACTAATGTTGTTGTAATCGAACGTACAAATGGACATTACATTGCAAAAAAAATGAGGAAGGCAATGAGGAGGAACCTTCAGTCACGTCTGGGTCTGCCATACTGCATAAAATGACAAGGCTTCTTTTACACGCTAATTCTATTTTCCGCTACGACCGCTTTTAATGAAACTTTCATAGTATTCCTCTTTGAATTTTTCAGGAAGCGTTGTAATAAAACAGCATATAGGTAACTGAAAAACACTCGAAAATTTCGATTCCTAATAACCAATAGGATAAAACTTGATCTTCAGATAATATATTCGGCAATTTAAACATTCCACTGAAATTAATTTTTGTATAATTACTAAGAAAGCCAAAGGTTGGAATCTTTTAAAATCTCCAGAAAAGACAGAAACAGTGTACTAGAAAAACACGAAATGTGAAAGCAAATTTAAAGAAAATCATTAGATGAGTTACTCTAAACAATTGTTTCGGTCTAAGCTACATGGGAAACGTTTTCAACTGAAAAACTTTTCAGAGAAAATCTCATCAGTAAGGCTAACAAAATGCTACGTATCAAGTTAAAATATTACCAAACATTTTTTAATCTAAGCTTTCTTTTCTGTAACTGATGATATCATCTAAAAGCTTCAAGGCAATTACGTAAAGGAAAAAAATACAAGAAAATACGTAACTAGGAATATGCAAATTTGAAGAATATCCCCAAGCAAGACAACTCTTGGAAGACGATTTTTAAATTGATTTAAAGAAAAATTCCAGTACAAAGGTCTAAAGAAACTAGTCCTCATAAATACAAACATAAAAACAATTTTTAAACAAACATCAACAATTTATACAAAAACAACTCGAAGCACTTCTTTTAACTAAAGCAGGATGTATGAAAAAGTTAGACAGGTGGAATAACAGAACAATAGCAGAACAGTTATTAGATGTTATCTAATGACACTGAATTATAGAAAAACATACACGTCAGTGTGTATGCAGAAGCTTAAGAAACATATTTTCTTAAATCAAAGCTACTTAAATATTCATATTCTTTTTCTCGAACTGTCAATATTACAATTTACTTTCGGCTTAGACCGCGTCATTTGAGAACTACACCCAGCATAATCAGGTAAGGACCGACCTGTAGCTTATCTGCCTTTACAAGCATTTGCTCTAAAAGTTTGAGCAATGTCTGTTCATGGGCCCTGCTTGCCTAAACATAGCCGTATGCTTAGATTATTTAAACCTTGGGGCGGACAAGGATTTGATCTTATGTATTTTGTTTGCCAGGACAATAATACTTAATCGGCTTATGCCTGTTAGCTGTTTGTGAACCCATACAAACTAACATTTCGCAAGAACATTGCAGCTTGCATCTTCAGAGTGAATGGAGCACTGTGCACAGCCCTGTTTAGGCAGGCAGATCCTACGAACAAATATTGCTCAAACTTCTAGAACAAATGCTTGTAAAGGCAGACAAGCTACAGGTCGGTTCTTACCTGATTATGCTGGGTGTAGTTCCCAAATGATGACGCGCTCTAAGCTGAAAGTAAATTGTAATACATAAAAATACTTTGCCAGAGTGGCGGCCGGTGATATACATATTTTCGTTTGAGCCAGGGGTGTCAGGGTTCAATTCCCGACAATGTTGGTGAAGTACATCTGCCGTATCTCTGGTAAGAGATACAAAATTATAGGTCCCGTATTATTTATTTAACTAAATACGTACATTATTATACATAAATATGATTTTGTAATTTGTCAACGTGCACAGAAGCTAGCTTGTGCGTGAACATTGGTACAATAAATAATAATTATATTTGCACATTAAAGGTCTATATTAGAAAAAGGTTTGACAGAATATGACATGGCTTAATAAATGTAACTAAGGAAGCAACACTAGTAGTACAATTCTAGACAATTTACCATACAATATTTCCAGCCAAATAGGACTAGAGCTGTAAATAACATTAAAATCGATTACTGTAGACTAACGACAACAATAAAATTGTCGTAACTACTACGTTTACGGTCTTTTAATTTTTAATAAACTGTCTGATAAACAGCAAAAAATTGCCTTGTAAGATATTTAAACATGCAATAAAAACTTTTTTATGTACAGATGCCTTTTTTTTTTTTAAAGAATCATGAAGCCGTGCGTGAGCACGACCCCATGATTCCCATCCCACCCCCTTACCCGGGCCCAGCACACTCAGTGCTATACACCGGTCTAACATGCATCCCACCCCTGAAGACCCAACATACACACCTACATACACCATCCATGGACCCGTCGGATTTAACTTGTTCAGAAAAATTACCGACGAGCAGTGGACTCGAACCAACTGCCATTGGGAGTCTAGTTTCAAAGCCTGGGACTTTAACCACTAGACCAACCGCCGGCCCAGATGCCTTCTATACTATCGATGAACATGGTATTAGCGAGACTGTAACCATTTAACCGCTATACTATGTAAATTGTAATTTTGTATTTTTATACTCAGTACATATTGTATGTATATATACACTTGATGAGTGTAGGAATACGATTTATCGGAGAGGTCATGATAAGACTATATAGGATGGTATGCTGTTTATTGAACTTAATTGCGTCAACTTCTACGCAAGTGTGAAAACTTGTTGAGAAACTTTGTTTTACTTAAGTGCGCAAGCGCAGTATGTGTACTTCTGTCATTTTCAAATGTCATGTACAATGATATAGAGATTAGGTACTTGTAATTTGTCAACAAATTAGTGTTTAAAGTGTTTCATTTACTTTATATATTTTTTATTATCAAGTGCTATGTAAAAAAGGCCCCAACTATAATAGTAAGACAAAAAGTAAGTATTAAATTATAGATCCACCTGAATTAATTTTTTGTTTATTGACCATTATATTATTATGGGCATAAGTACACTCAGTGTGAAATATTTTACTTTTACAAAAGATATTTATTTAGATTTTATCATCGTAACTAAATTATTATATTTATATGTTGTAAAAACGATTAAAATGCACCGGCTACAGACTAGCCGCTAATTATATTTAAATTTGTATTTGTTTTTACCCTTCATGACGTTACACAGTGGTTCTTAAACTGTATGCTGTAACATACCATCTTTTATACTATATCATGGGAGAGGCGGTCTACTTTAGCATATTGTACTCTTTGCACGTCATTATATTAAATTTTGTAATTTTATGGAATAAACGTTTAAGAATGTGTTAAAACTTTATTGGCCGACTGCAAAACTGTTATTGGCAAGGGTGAGACACGGGTCCGGCCCGTACACGAAGGTGCAAAAGAACGGTTGAAAGCAGTCAGAAATTAAGAGCCAAATACTGCGGTCGGAGTGTGTATTTGTTTTTAACAAGGAAGAGCGGTTTCAGTTAAATGATGTGGCTGTTAAGAAATAAATAAACTGGCAGATACATCTATGAAGTAAAGTTATTAATTGATTAATTATTGTTTTATTGGTTAATTGAAATCGCACCAGCGACCCCAGAACGAGGAAGGCCTAATGTGTAAGTCCCCATTGAATGTCTTGTGTGCCACGTATTTTAGGGAGAGCGGGACCCCGACTGATAAGCAAAACTCATGGCTTAAATCTCCATTGATCGGGTAAACAATCGTATAACCGGATCCGGCATGATAGCGTACTATTTTCTCTTACAGGACTTCAGTTACGTCGCGTTAGTGCACTGAACATAATGTTGCATTACACTTAGTCTTAACTACTAGAGCCTACATGGGATTTCCGCAAAGGAAAATACCTCCCCGTTAGGTAATATATTTTTTTCGTGCTTTGCTAACGTCGCAATGTATGTTTCTTGTTCATGTTAATACTGGTGTTATTCTGAGAACAACATATTTATGAGAAATACGTAACTGTAACTTAGCCCTGCACGGAGATTTTTGAGAATGTGACCTGGCTGCATCAGCCTTACTGTTAAATAAACACCTCGGTGAGCGAATATTAATTTACGTATTTACCTTAAGCATCCTTCATAATTTACAGTTGAACTGCTCTATTAAAGTAGATCGATTTTTATCAATCCTACACGAGCGTGAAACAGTACATCTGTTAAATGACCCTAAACATAAATTCCCGTTGAAACAAATCCTATAGGGTGTTTTCTTTTGATCGTTTATCTGAACAGTTAAATTTAACATACATAAAAACTGACTTATTTACTAAACTTTTATTCTTTAGGATAATTAGTATTTAGGTAGTTTGATGAAATCGCAAATAATTAAATAACAAAACCTGCTCACCTTCTATAAGTAAGTAAAATTTCTGACATCAAAATACTAAGAAACCCACCCAAGCACAAATAATTAAAATAACCATTATGAAAATCTCAGAAAAAAATTACACAAATACTTTTAACCCAATCAAAAAAGTAAAGTTCTCCGTCATTGAGAAAAATGCAATACGAATGTAAATTTTTACCAATACAGCATTTTGTAACAAACTCATTAAAAAAGATTCCTAATAATATACACATCAAAGGAAAAATTCAGAGAAATAATTCAAATATTACTAAAATAAAAAATGTGCTTCTTGTGGAGTTTCCTATACTTTTTTTTACAAAATAATTACTTTTACATATCTAAATACAGCAATTACAGCACATCTAACTAAGAATTATTTTCAGTTGTTAGAGTATTTAAATATAAAACTTTGCGAATCCCTCATTGCAAATTTGCAGGAACAACTAAACCACCTGCTGGGTAGAAATTTTGGACTCATGCGGTACAAAGCTACAAAATCAGTTTGTAAATATTATCACGATATTATACTATGTTCATCTCATATGCACTACGTATTTCGTAATCTGCAATCTACCTCGCCTATAATGCAGTTATCAGCAATGCTCCTATGTTGACTATGATACAACGGAAATTTAAAAACAAAACGTTGTTTTTTGATGTTTTGGAAAACCATTCCTTAGGATTATAAAACAGAAGAAACAATTCTTTTTAAAAAATTAGTGAAGGGGGGGAAGGGGACAATTAACCCCCTTAAATATTGCTGCACCTAAAAATTAAGCTTTGAATCTGATTCTGCTACTACTCATGAGCAATTTAGTTCAAACAGAAATTTTGTATCGTTCCCCATTTATTGAAGAAAGAGGCATGAATTTTCGGTTTTCAAAAATTCATAGAAAGCGTCACATGACTGGTAGATAAAGCAAATTGTAGTCCATTTCTAGCTCTATTAGCTCATAAAACTAAAAAAAAAGTGTGGCCAGTAAAAATTTTGATGTTTGTTCATTTCACAGTTTTAGCAGTTCCAAAAATTCTGGTTGCTTGTAACATTGTGTAACCTTGGGCATTTCCAATATCAATTTCATCCCGATCTGAAAACTCGAAAATTCATAGAAAGCGTGAATTGTCGGTGAATTTTTGATATACCCCTAGTTTCCAAAGGTCATCAAAATCCGGCCATCCGTTCGGTACTTATGATGCACCATAAACATAACCCAGATACCCGCAAACACTTCAAACCTTTTATCTTAAGCAAAACGAGAATACATTTTTTATCTCGTTTAATTTAAAAGAATTATGACAAGTAACTTTTCAAAATTTAAAATAAACTTCAGTTTTATCTTAGATCGTGGTCTATGAAGTTTATGAAGCAGAACGAATGGGTCACTCATGAACTAGATATGTTACGAGGAATTTCTGTTTGAACGATTTCTCACATAAATTTAGTAATAGAAAAAGTGTTCTTGTTCGTAAACGACGTCTGATGTGTGTTCTCTTAAAATACAGCTTCAACCAACGATTTATAACAGTCTTAGCGTTTTCTAGATCTTATTTTATAGACTTTTCAGCAGCTTTTAACGTTAGTTATGAAGTGGTATACGAAATGTTAAGACCTGATGGAGTTTAGACGCCGCGAAGTGTAAAGATAATTGTTGGCCACTGTTTTTTCTTACTGCATAAATTCTATTATACGTGGACATATAGGAAAATAATTTTGTAATTTGTGCGCTAATAGTTCAATTAAGCAACGATGTAATTTCCTATACATTCTACGAATTTCTTGTATATTGAAAAGTTAATTGAGTTATGAGGAGCGAAAGCGATAGTGCCGGTGGAAGAACAACGAATACAAATACTACAAAAAAAAGTTGTGCAGGGCAGAATGCAGTACTCGTTTGAAAATGTCGATGGGCTGGTAGTAAACTAGAAACGAAATCACGTAATGACAAAGAAGAAATGTAAACTACTTTGAGAATAGTATGATCAATAAAGGATGTGGAATGTGTGTCGCTGTGTAAAACTACAACAGCACCAGATACGTTATATGGACAGTTTCATTTAAAAATGACTTGAAAACCTTCATATCGAGAAGATAAAGTATAGTTTGTCCAGAATATAAATTTTTCGCAAATGGGGGCTATGAAGTTCAATCACAAAAAATATTTACAATGGATAATTACTCTGTACATGGTAGAGTGCTGCTAGTTATGCTCTCTGGAATGTCTTTCACACAACGGCCGTGTGCGAATCGAAGCTTAGGCACGATCTATTAGCGCCTAACCATGTCTACACGGTGGAAAACTGAACGGACGCTACCCATTCGTCCGCTCATCCAACGCGTGTCAAATTTTATTCGTTTTCGTATCTGATACCAAATATAATTACATTTTGCAATTCAAAAATAGTTTAGCATAAAGTTCTAGTCCCAACAATTACTACATGACATTATACATCGGCGGTCATGCTACGCTACATGGTGTAATCGCATAATTTCGAAGGGGTCACAAGAATACAAGTGTAGTTAGAATACGAAAATTCGTAAAAACCTAAAAACATTAATAAAAGTGAAAAGCTCAACGTTAGTATTTTTAAAGAAAAAAACTTGAACTTTTTAAAGAACGCTAGAGACGTGCAGATTAAATAACAGGCAGGAAGTGACTTCTAAATACTGCTGTATTTAGTATCTAGCAATTAGGTATAGAATCTGACAAGTAATTTAACTTGAACGTAACATTTTTAACATATCCGTGTATATAATAGAAAGGCATTAATTTTTCAACTAAAAAATTCATATCGAGAGTCACAATGAAATTAGGGAATCAAGAAATAACTCCCATACCGACCCCTTCCTACCTCTATGAACTCATAAATCGATACATTCAAGATCGTAATACATTCCCAAACAGAATATATACAGTGTCTGAGAAAAAAAACTGTGTCCTAATTCATGCAGCCTAAAAATAATAAGTCCTAAAAAGCTTCGATTTATGCACCTTCAAATGTGGCGCTAACAACCACTTTATTTGTTAATATTGAAAAAAATGAATAAAAAAAGGTCGCTGGTACTTTCCCATATTTTTTTGTTTTAAATATTCGCGCGCCAATAACTGAGTAAAAAGCATTGCTTTTACAAAAATTAAAGCAAGAGAAAAAACAGTAACGCCCAAGCAGTAATTTGAACTTGCGACAGCCTGTGCAATACGATATCGTGTGCCGGATACGAATAGTGCTATGATAACTTCGACTATGCGCGTAGGGCAGAAGCGCGGTAACCGACCGCGCCTTACAGCTGATTAGATGCGCTTTGGACTTCGGACCAAAATCGCTGTAAAAGCTTTATTTTAAGAGTTATCAAAAATATGCAAGAAATGAAAAATATATTTTTTGACTAGAGCTAATCGATGACCGTAGTTAAAATCACGCAACTTCCCGAAAATGCGTTGTAGAAATTAAAAAGTATCGTTTTTTCCCTAATTTTTAATATGGTTGAAAGTTCATGCTAATCCTAATAAACTACCTTAAATAAGCTGTCAAACTGTTTAAAGTCTATAACAATTCGGGTTTGCGTTTTTGAATAAATAATTAACCAATTTGAAAATATTCAAAAATTCCTGGAAGCCGTCAGAGTAAAATTTGGGAGATTAGTAAAAAAACAAATTTGTAGTTTATTTCAAGGTCAATCGGCTCAAAAAGTTTTAAAAAAAACGGCGTGGGCAGTTTTGAAGAGTAATTTTTGGGAAATGTCCAAAATTTTGACAACCAAGTATATTTACAATTTTCATTTTTCCAAAAATATTTTTACATCACTTGATTATACTTATTGAGGGCTATCTAATAATATGACAATTTGTATTAATTGGATAGTTTGTTTTTGAGTAATCGGGCATTAAAGTTAAAATTTTCAAAAATTCGTAGGGGCTTCATGCAATGTTATGTAATCAATTTAAAAAAAAATCTATACCAAAAAAGACAGATCTAATTTCCGTTTCCCGTTCCGATTAACGACCTTACAAAGAACTACCTGCAACTAAAAAACTTCCACACACCCACAAACAGACATTTTTTAAACCACTTTTCTGGGTTTCTTGGACTCCAAAACACGTATTTTCGTTAAAATTTGCATGAAAGCATTACTTTCCTTACTTCAGTAGAAGTATGGGAAGGTAAAATGCGCTGAGTAAAATAAACAAATTTTGCATACAATCGCACTTTTCATAGGTGTACATCTCACTAGTTTCCGTTTGAAAACTTTTTTCATGAGCGACATTGGTACTCCATTTTGTGTACTTTTTTTCTTGTGTATGTTTCAAAACTTTTACTTAAATAATCTTTTTTCTTGAACAAAAGTACACCAAAACGATATTTTTGCTGAAAGAGGCTAAGCGATTTATTTTCATTTTTAATGCGATTTGGCGTGAAAATGTAAGCATTTCCTCAAGATGCGCGAATAGTTTGTGTAAACTTTAAAGAAAGATTCTACACGCATATGAATAATAAAAGTTATTTTGATAAACAGGAATCCAGAAACGCTTGCTTACGGAGTTACAGCCGCCAGTCCCTATAGTCCAAACATTTTTCTATTTCGGAAGCTGTAACACCGTCAGCAGGTAGGAAGCCCGTACCCATGCTTATCGGAACTTTATTTATTGATATGATATCTAGTCTTTCCTGGCAGTTTCTATAGACAATTTGTGCATGTTAAAGAACACCGAGCGTTTCTTCTCACAACTCAATTTTTTCACAATAATTGAATTTTATCGAAAACCATTAGGTTTAGCAACTTTCAACAAGTGTACATTTTTTGTGTGTATTGGGGTTCGAAGAATAAAATTGCTTTAAAATGATATTTAAAAAAATTTAAAAAAAGAGTTATTTAGAAAAAAGTTGGGCGGCTCCTGAAGCACGTCTTCAAACGAAATATCGTGTGAAACACAGGCCATTGATAAATGTGATTACATCTAAAATTTGTTTATTTTATACTTGGTGGTTTTATTTAATATTAACAAATAAAGCAGTTTTAAGCCCATCTCTGATATCTTAAAACCGAAAAGTTTTAGGACCCATGTTTATTGAGACTTTTTGTATTATTTTTAGGCTAAGAATCAATCCATCATATGAATTATGACACTCTTTTCTGAAACACCCTCTACAGCAAAGTAATAATCAATTTACTTACTCCTTTTTAAATTAATCCTTCCAATTAAAACCAAAAACAGAATACGTAAAAAGCAATATTACGTACTACACCAGCATAATAATGTTTAAAACGAACAATTTGTAAAAGAAATTTTTCACGTTCGTATTATTACATGTTTTATGATGATACCTAAGTGCATTTGAAATAACGTAATTGTAGTTGTTAGCAATTACTTAAAAATTTATGTGAAAAGAAACTCAACCTCAATAAACTAATTACTACTATAAGAATAGGTAAACCAATGTGTAACGTATATTTATTAGTATCTGTATGTATATTGATTTGTTAAATTTTAAAAAATTAATAGAAAAACTATTGCTTAACTTTTCATGATGAAAATTGGCAGAAAATAATTATAAACGGTCCCTTTGTTTGATTTCATTTTCAATACTTTTTTCGATATTTCAATGCTGTCAGATGCAAAATGAAACAATTAATACTTATGCCATGAAAAAATTTCCACATCGTTTTTATATTCGTCCCATTGAATTAACAACATCGAAATTAAATTCCTCGAGAGCTTCAAAAGCTCTAAATATTCGTAAAACGTTTGTCACAGCCCGCATACAATAATAAAGGCTCTGAAATCCTACACGGTTAATGAAAATCGTGATACATGTGCGGTTTTAGAACGGTAGCCTATGTGTTTTAAATGCCTGGTAATAATAATTGTGTAGCCCTATCTTCGCAATAAGGGTTAAATATCTCTCTAAATTACTGTAAACACAAAGGCTACAGTTCGTATCTGGGTTGTCCTTTTATGAATCTTTTAATGAAACGCTCCAACACATATACACTAATTTATTTGCCAACTTGTGTTTAATCAAAACATAAAATCGTGGCCAGTATAAACAAGCGCGATTTTGGATTTTATTAAGTTTTAAAATTCTGTAGCTTTGCAGTTTATTGCATAATATTCTTCGTTGTCTGCAACATTAAATAGCACTTTTAGTAGACTAAGTTTATTCTAAAATCCATAATTTTATATTAAATTTTACTTTTGAATTTCCAGCAAATTAGGATTAAATCGAAGGCAAACTAGAAAGAAGCTAATGGGAAAGAGAAAAAATAATTGACAAATTAACTCGGAACCTTTGAAAATTAAAGCTTTTAAAGACCAATTCCACATTTCAGTTTAACCAAATTATCCGACAGTAAACGTATTTCGAATGGAATGAAAGACTATTCGCATTTTATTTCAGGCGACTAAATGGATATATAAAATTTTCGATAAGTGAGTTTAGCATTTTTCTCCCAAATGTAAGAACGGATTTCGTACTTTACTTACGTACTGTTTAATTACTATTGCTAAGCAGCTATATTTCATAGAATCGTTAAAACTTTTTGTTATGTGCAAACTAAAATATTAACTATTTAAAAAAGAAAACTGCAATAACTAATAGACTTAAAACGGATGTTCTTGTTGGCTGGTAACAAAATTACGAGAATGATACTAAATTGATATAAATGGTCTGTCGTTTCGCAGTCTGATTCATAGTACGCAATTTTAATAACATTATGTAAGCGTGTCTAGACACTCTCCCCTTTAATTAATGAAAGTGACAACCACAGTTCAATATTTCACGTAGACAAAATATGGATACTATCTGTTAAGCAGTCAATAAATTGAAACTAACTTAAACTTAAAAATAATTATTACTTGCTTATCAAAGAGGTTGACCACATAATGTGTTTGGTATTTTCAAAGTAATGATTTCATACTATTGCACTTGGAAAAATTAATACACATGTTGGAGGGGTTGTTGTAATAAAAACATATGTGTATGTATAGTGTGTGTTATAGTAATTGTTGCTACCTGATCACTATAAGGTTTTAACAATACCTGGATTATTTCAGTATACCAAGTGTGCAAAAATCAATTTTGCTGCTTTACTAAAAGAAATACACCTAAATGAGAGAAGAAAATCGATCCGCATCTTTTATCCATGCTGTTTCTACACAAGTTTTCAATTTTATCCCTCTGGAAGCTTATTTAGTCAGCATTACGTTTTACGCCAACAACTCTTGAAAAAGCTAAGAGGTATAATATTGTTCGAGGCTTTCGCGGCTTTCCTCTTAGTAAAGTATAAAATTTTCAGGCAAAGACCACCCAACATTTTATTAAACTCTCACCGCTACTGGTGAAAAATGTGGGTAAAATTTTATCAAAAATCATATGTACGAAGCATTTTAATAACGCGAATTTTTGGTTATAATAGAATTTTAATTATTGTACGTTGATCTACATCGTTTTCGCTTTGTTGTGGTAATTACACAAAATTAATCATGAAACTTAATAGAATTTTGTTAAAAATTCGTAATGCTTCACAAAAGTGTATTTTTATTAAACGTACCAAACCGAAAATTTAAAATTGATGTTTTTGTTACTAACAATAAAGTGACGTAACAATTCCACGAGGGAGAAAAAAGCGAATTCAAAATTGCTGCGATATTCGTATGCACTGTAATAAATTTCTGTTGGTAAACGTTACAACTTACGATATGTTGGGTTTGTGGGTAAATTCCTTTAGTAAAAGTTGTAAATCGTGTTTTTGCGGTCCTAGCGGTGTGTAACACTTGTACCTTCTGCCGAATAATTTCGGTTTAACGGTTACTAAAAGGTTTAGGTTTAGAAGCAAATACCTACACATTTATTTATAAGGCAGCAGGCATGGTTACAGTATTTATTGTGTTGTTTTCGGGGAGACATATTTTTTCACTAGTTCTGCTAAGAACAGTGCGATTAACAGATTTTAATCAATAAAAGTACGTATATCAGTTCCGAAAACTAAGATTTTACAGATAGAAATTTTGAAAAACGATAAAGAAATATTAGTCAAATTCTTCAAAAATAAAAATGATGTAAAAACTGTTCATTACAGCTGTTCCTGGAGATACTTGTAAAAACTGAAAATAGAGCTTCTATACTTTAATAGTTTGTATGGTATTTATTAAATATCTTTTACTTTTCCTATTCTCACTTCCTCTTGTTTAATGGATTGAGTATGTTGTATTGCCGACATGGTTTTTTAACAATTTAATGTCATTTTTACAATATTGTTCGAAAGTTTTTACTTTTACTATGTTCTACCCTTTAGTTTACAACTAAAGTATATACAGGGTGTTTGAAGAGGAAAGGTCAATAGTTTGGGCGGTAATAGTTGCGGTCATTTTGTGTAAACTTATAATAACTTATAATTATAAATACTAATATATTGTTTATTGTAGCTCCAGCCAAACATTGAGTGGAAAAGGAAAAAAATCTCCCCCCTCCCTCAATGTCCCCACACTTAAATACTGGTGAATCTTTATCTACTATCGCTGATGAGCAATTTAGATTAAAGAAAAATGCTTTATTGTCCCTACTTTAATAAATAAAAACCCAATTTACAAAGAAAAAGTCACAGAAAATATAGCGGATTGAACAAAAACCAAGTTGTAACACATCCCTAGCTCTATAAGCTTACAGAGTTTTAAAAAAATTGCGTAGCCAACGTTTTAGCTATATTATTTTTGAAAATTTCCAAAATTTAGATTTCTTCACATTACAACTTCGTTTGTACATTAATGCTCTTAAATGTAACATTGTGTTTCTCTAGCACTATTTCATACCAAGTTTTACTCAAATCTATCAACTGACTTTTGAGTAATAGGGCGTTAAAGTCAGAATTTTTATAAAACGCAGCAAGCGGTTTTGATACTTAAAAAGTTCAAAAAAATACATTACATTTAAACTAAGATATTCTATTATATGATCATCACCATAATCTAGCCTCATATACCCGAAAGTTGTCGAGGTCTTTCACTACGGGTATGGCCGTTTCTTAACTTAAAAATTTGGTTTTTGCCAAAACTGGTACCAAACACATATTCGCTTCCAGAGCGCATCAAAAACAACCCATCCGTTCAGGAAATATGAGAAGCAGTCACCAAACGCCCACATACATACACATTCACCCACAAACATACTGAAAAAAAACCTTTTTAGATTCCTGGAGATCCAAAACATGTATTTTCGTCTAAATTTCGATTTATAAAATCAATTATACTACTCTATACTAAGTATAGGAAGGGGAACAAGAAAACAAGTTACTGACAATATTTTTGTTTTTGAACACATAATTAATTTACATTAAGTGTTTAAAAATCTACTTCAACCTTCATGCACTTTGCAGCTCATTTGTGAATATCGCGTGTTGTTAATTTTAATTGATCGCAATTTTTTCTTGCAGGCTCTAGCATTCGAAATGAGAACGAGCATGTAGTCTCTTATATTCTCTATAGTAAACCAGTCTTTTCATTCACTGTCACAAGCGAAAACCTAACGATGTAAAGTCTGGATAACCTAGGTGGTCAATTATATGGGTCATTGTAACCGATCCAGCGCCCAGAGAAACGGCTAATTAGATGTATCATCGCACAGATACGATGTGGTAGAGCTTCGTCGTGCTGAAAGTACATGCCAGCCCGTATAGCCAAAGCACCATCTTTCAGTAGCTTCGGCAATTCATTTTACAGAAATTCTGAGTTAGTTTGTCCTGTAGGACGAGTCTGTAAGATAAACGAACGAACCAACCGATCATCAAGGATACCACACACACACATTGGACACTGAAACGACGTTGAAAATTTGTTTCGCAGTGACATGAGGCATATCTTCTGATCACAGATAAGATTTGAGATTATTGTTGATACCGTCGGCGTCGTGGGTGAATTGAGCTTCATCGATGAACATGATTAATCGCTGCAATCGGCGATTTACATATCTCGAATTACAAAACTCCAGCCGCCTGGCAGAGTACGCTGATTCGAAGAGTTAAACACGTTGCACGTGATGTAAGTCTCCTTCGCGTAACGTTATCCATGATGTTGTATGTGGACACACCGATACCCTTCGCGAAGTAGCACCAGCACTATGCTCTATCAACCCAGGAATGTCTCTAGTTTTTATTTCACGCAACAGCAGCGGCTGCTGCAGACGGCTATCACCACGGTAAAACTTATTTCCTTCCACAGTTCCATAACCGTTCAAAATTTGACACACGTTACGAATTGTTTCAATTAAAATGACCGCTACTGTCACCTGCCAAAGTATTGACGTTTCCTTCTGCAACACCCTATATTTTCAGCTTTATTGCCTTTTTATACTAAATTTGTTGCTAATTTTTTTTCTTAATTTTACGCCTTCAACCGTAGACAAATTATTCTTTATTCATTAGAATATGCTTGAATGTTGTTGATTTTTTTCTCTTGACATTTTTGCCTTCCCTAGATCTGTCAGCGTCGGTAGGCGAGTGCATTTGCAATTCGGCCGAGGGTTTCCGTATTCTCGTTTATATTTTTCAGCAATTATGTTTATGAAATATCAGATTTACAAATTGCATTTAAGATTAGATTTCTTAATATTTAATAACCAATTTACGCAAAATTCTGTATTATGACACTTACCCCAAGTGGTTTTATTGCAATCCTACACTAATTTTTGATGAAAGGGTATCTCAGAGCTCAGATTGCTTACGAGATTTCATACATGTTTCTATTTACTTGCAAAGTCAAACTATTGTGCAGCCCAGCCATTTGAAACATGGAGCTAATTTTAAGAAACTGTACTTTTACACCAAATTACACTTTACAACAACATAAAATAGTTTAATTCAAAATTGAAGTATCCTATTAACTAACTGGAAATAAGGGGTTAACTAGGCATCATCATTGGTAGTCGAGATTTAAGGTTTATTTTAAATTTAAGGTATGCGACTTTTAGCACGTCATCTGGGACTTGAATGATTAATGATCAAAAAGATGAATACTGCATGTTGCTCTCATTTAGATACATCAAACACTATATTAAAGTACATTACTGAAACGCTTTTGTCAAATTAGTTTCGAACGTAAGTTTATAACGTAAACACTCTTGGTTATTTAACTTCAGTTCGGATTTACATCCGAACTTAAATGAATACTGAAATATTACGGATATTATATTGGTCATTTTTTCGTTTCTGTGATATTCCAAATTCAAGCGAAGCTTTTCACCGCGAAAAAGCTTTCAGCAAAATTGTTCAAGATGGGCGTTTAAAAATAAGCCCTTTTTACATTCACACTTTACCCTACTGAAAGGTGGGTCGTTGACGCTGCTAATCTACTTTCCTGATACATTTGTGATAGGATCCCATCCATCAGTTCACACTTTGAGAGCAGGATTATCTGTTGCTTGATTCACGTCATTGCACGCACGTCTGCCTGTCCAATTCGCGATTAAATCAGAAACAGGAACGAGCTTTTCTTGCTGCCAATGCACTTTACATTCTCTCCGTTCGTTTATTATGTATGTTCCGCGGTTTTCTGCGCTCCGTTCTCTTATTTCGTAATATTCAAATTAGTTCTTGCCGTCCAAGATATTACGATTACTAAGCAGTGGCTGCTGGAAATGGAATCACAACGTTCGAAAGTATTAAAAAATCTGGATGATGAATAAGCGTTTGGGTATTTCGAGCTCTTCCCATTTGCACAAATTTAACACCTCAAAGCAACAAAAATCATTTTACTTGCAAAACAAACGCAAATATTTTATGTGTATAAGTCACTATAGTCTTACGAATTCCTTAAAAACTGGGAACATTTTGATTACAACGATTTATAATAAGATATTTACTTCTCTGTCGCATATTAAAATCTGAGATTACATTTACCTAATAGAATTTTAGAAATAAGGTCGAGTTCGTGGTCTGATTTAAGACAGTCAGTTTGTGCAAGTACCGCTGTGGCATTAAACTTGATCGTAAATTTTAGTTGTGCTAAAATTGGAACATCTGTCCGGTAACCGCGTTCTAGCTGAAAGACTTTTTATTTTCACCTGCACCACAAAATAAATCTTCGGGAAAATAAAAGTGAAAATGCAACGGCAGTAGACCTCTGTGATACTTTGATATAGCATGTTACTATTAACTGTGTGGAAATTGCTCTTTCTACAAACAATTTTCGTAAAGACACTAAGTTATTTTTGAAAGCTATTAGGTATTTACATTTTGAAAATTCATTTTTGTTTTTCTTTATGTTTAGTGCAGAAAAGTACTAATTTCATGAAAAATGTGTGTGCGTTCGATCGTTCCCTCATATCTACCGAACGGCTGATCCCATTTAGAAAAATTTGGGATGTGAGGGTATGCCAAAATATCTTTTATTGAAGTTAGACATGCTTTTTTAGTATCATCGTTATTTTCAGAAACTGAATTTTGGAATTCTGCAAACGAATCTCTGATACCTTAAGGCCAACTCAACGCTTTTATGCAAACTTTCTAGCTTCAAAAAAACTATTACGATTTTTTAAAGCTTTTGCCTCTAATGCCATATTACTAAAAAAGAAGTTGACAGATTTAGATTAAATTTTGTGTTAGAAAGTAGCCCCAGCCCAAGTATTGTAGAAGCAATTTTTGTCCTCTGGTGTTTTTTTATCTCGACGATTTTCACCAAATTTAATTATATTATAAGTTGCTAGGCAACGACCACTTGCGTTTCGTAAATATTAAACTCAACCCGATATCATACATTGCTAGGCAGCAGCGCCTTCCGTTTCAAATAAATTAAACTCGTCTGATTATTCAAAGCTATATTACAAGAACCAATAAGATGCTTCCATTTTCTACATTTTACCAATCGACAAAAACTGAAATAGAAAATTCAACGTTTAGAATTTTCACTATCAAATTAAATAATTAAGCAGGCGCTGCATAGCGGCGAGCTGCGAGTACCGGTCAAACGGTACTCAAAGTTAAGCAACGAGCCGCCTGGTCACATCTTAGATGGGTGACCCTGACCCATATAGCTGGTGAACATGCAGTTGGCCGTGCTTCGGAGGGCACGTAAAGCCCTCGATCCAGGTTGTCCATGCTAACACTTAGGCTAATCGTTAAACTACAGCGTGTGACACAAGGAACTGTAAAAGCAACTGAAAACTACACAGTTTACGCCAAATTTTCCTAGTACGGAAGTACAAAGTTTACGACGCCAAGCGGTTGAAAAACGTGGCTTTGACCCTCCCGACAACGCCCTGTTGGAGTATGGCACCTAAAGGAAAAGCAGGCGCTCGCTGGTCAGCTACTAACAGTTTTGCAATATTAATTATTATTATTTTGTAAATAAAGATAATTAAAGTTATACTGCTGAATAATCTTTCCAAATATCACTCGCGACAAGAATGTGTTAAAAGCATGATTTGTCATTTCCATACAAATTATTGCAAATTTTAATCAACAAAATCACCCTGAAATCCAACTCGCTCTTTGGATTATTGAGCCAATTTCGTTTCGTGAAATTTTGACGCAACCATTTCTATGGTATTACCTGTCACAATATTTGTTTCTATTGTTGAGGCGTAACTTAGCAACAGCAATTTAAATTTTTTTTGTTAAAACTTCCAGCATCTGTAGGTGTTTCTTTACATTTATTGCTACGTAACGTGCGTCTCCTGGGAAAGGTTACTTTGTAAACGTAACAATTTGTACCGACGGAGTTGTATCCTCAAGACTGAGTGGTCTAAGAAATAAAACAAAGCTGGCCCACAGCTTCTTCGAGAGCTACAATAGTTTATGTTCAAAGATCGAGTCAAACGGTCTAAGAAATTCGAATGGGCACTTCATAGACATCATTTTTTACTTTGCCCCACAAAAAGAAGTCTAGCGGAGTCAAATCGGGACTACGGGCAGGCCAAGGATGCAATGCACCTCGTCCAATTACGCGTCCCTCAAAACGTTGGTTAAGATAATTTCTCACATCCCTATGAAAATGCGGAGGTGCACCATCATTTAAGAACCACATGCTATTCCGTACGTTTTGAGGAACTGTTTGGAGAAGAGCCGGTAGTTCATTAATTAAGAAATTTAAACACATTTCACCATCTAAATTTCCATTAAAGAAATGTGGACCTATTACAAAATCGCCGATAATACCGCACCACACATTAAGAGAAATAATTCTCTGAAAATGAGTTATCCTGATCCAGCGGGGATTGTCTTGGGCGTAATAGTGGCAGTTATGTCGATTACCCATGCCGTTGTTTGAAAACCTCGCTTCATCACAGAATAATGCCATGCTTAAAAATTCCGCATTGCCGTTTAATTGCCGTCTAAGAAATTGACAATACTGAAAACGATGCTCAGAATCCCTATCTTCAAGATGGTGTATGGTATAAAAATGGTAGGGGTGAAATTTGTTCGCCTTAAGAATATTGAAAACAGAACCTTTGCTAATGTTTAAGGCATTTGCAATCGCTCTTTGACTTGTATGGGGATTATCCGTAACCATTTCAATTACAGCTACTTCGTTATGTTCAACCGTAACTCGGCGTGTCCTTACTTTTGGTTTTGAAAATTGCCCATACTCTTGTAAATTCAGAAGAAGCATTCTAAATGTTTTGTCTGTTGGAATTCGTCTACCTGGAAAGCGTTGCGCATACAAAGTACTGGCAGCACTCGCATTTTTTTCGACATTCACTCAGAATTAGAAGCATGTCGACTTTGTCAGCGTTGGAATACATTTTGCACCAAAGATTAGTGATCGATAATGTTTGTTTTGCACAGTTCAAGTAATGTGGCTTAACGAATTTGATTCGTAAACTGTCAAGTTAATGCAAACATGATTGCCCTGATCTTAATTATAGAAATATTTTGTTTTAAAATAATAGTCGGCAGTGACTTGTATTGTCGGTTGCCTATAAAAAAAAATTTAGGCTCGGAGTTTTAAAATGGGCACTCTGTATAATCACAACAATTACAGCACATCTAACTAAGAACTGTTTTACTTCTAGGGTAGTTAAATATAAAACCGTACTAATCCCTTATTCCATGAAAAACAACTAACAACCACCAACATAAAACACGTGCTGGATACAAATTTTAGAGCTGTGCGGTACAAGGCTACGCTAACTATTATCACGAGATTCTACCGTGTTCATCTCTTCTTATGCATTGCATATTTTGCAATCTACCTCGCCTATTCTTAGGTTATCATCGATGCTCTTATGAGGACTAACTTACGAGGGAAAGTTTTTTTAAGAAAAAATATCGATTTTTTGATGTTTGGAAAAAGATTCACCAGGATTAAACAACAACGAAAAACGGAAAGAAAAATACGTTTTTCAAAATTAGGAGAAAAAAAACATTAACTCCCTTGACTATTACTGCACCTAAAAATTAAGTTCTGAATCTTATTCTACTAGTACTTATGAGCAATTTTTAGCTTAAACAGAAAATGTTTATCGTCCCCCGTTTATTAAAAAAAGAGGTATGAATTTTCGGCTTCAAAAATGTATAGAAGCATCACAAAAAAATTGGCAGCTGGCACATAAACCAAATTACAGCTCATTTCTAGATCTATTAACCTATAAAATTTTTAAAAAAGTGTAAGGGCAGTTTTTCAGCAGTAGAAAAGTCAAAAGTTTGGTATTCACTTTGCAGTTTTAGTAGTTCCAAAAGTTCTAGTAACTTGTAACATTGTGTAATTTTAGAGAACTTCCAATATCAAATTTCATCAAGATCTGAAAACTCGTTTTTGAATAAATAGGCGTTAAAACTCAAATTTTTTAAAATGTATACAAAGCATCAGTTATTTAGTAACATTTTTTTTAAATTGTTTTCTTTGTTTTTTAATTTTTCAAGAATTTTTGTGTACAGTAACATTTTGTCTCTATATGCCTCTTTCATTTCAACCCGATCTCCCTGTTTTGTGTAATAAAGTGCTAGTTAGAATTAAAAAAAAACGTAGCGGCCGCCATTTTAAAGCATAAAAGTTTTGGATTTGCCCCAAAGTCTTTTATTGGATTCCGGTTTCAAATTTATTAAATTTGGTTTCAGAAAAAATGTTACCAAAAGAACATGTCTAACTTCCGTTTCCAGGTTCAGATTTTTTTAAAGCTTATTTGGTCGGTGAATATTTGATATACCCCCAGATTCCAAAATTTATCGAAATCCAACCATACGTTCGGTAGTTATGATGCACCACACACTTACATACCCACAGACGGATATTTTATGAAAGCCACTTTTTTGAGTCCAAAATGTGTATTTCCGTCAAAATATCGAGTTTGAAATTTTTTTATGAAATTAATACTTTTCTATACTGAAAGTATAGGAAAGTAAAAAAAACAGAATAATGAAATCTTTCGCATTTTATTTAAAAGCAGTTCTTAGTGGGTATTAACAAAACCCTCGCTTTCCATCGAACCTTTATTGTGAAAAGCGTCACAAGCAGGAATAGATTTAAAAGAGTTTTACTAATTTAATCGAAGTGATTACGTATTGGTAATTTGTTCTGGCTGCTAAGGTTTGATTAAATTTTTTGCCGGGTTTATTACCTAGCGACAAGGTTTAGCTTTTAGCTATATTTCGCCAGTATTACTGTACTTCTTTTAGTTGGCGTTTCTAATATACCAGAAATATTATTAATCCCATAATTTTATTCGGCAGACAGACTTTTTAAAATACAAATTACTTAGTTTATGTAGCTTCTGTATGTGTTATTTTTGTATTTTAAATGTGATAAAACGTCAATTTCAGTCGTTTCAACATTTTGCTGACTGTTTTAAAATTCACATTTAACAGTTGAAGGATTAAATATTGGTTTTGAAGTATGGGACCGTTTATGTAGATATAATAATTATTTTGTTGTAAAGAATCATTTAATTGATTATAGCGCTTATATGTCATTAAGCTAATAACAGGTCAACTTCGAAGAATTCCACCAATAAAATCAAAATTACAGCAATAATTTGCACTAGTGCAAATGAATAACTTCCTGCTCCTCAGTAATCATAACCTTAACAGCTTACATGTTATTATTACTGCATGACTTTAGCCAAAAACAATAAAATATGTTTAATATAAATTTGCACAACTTCAGTAGAATGCGGTCTATGCCAGAAGACCTTATAGTTTCCATACATGTGTGCTGTTTTTACCTGCTGCTGTAAAAGAAGAGAGAAGTATTTTATTCAATTTGTAAGTACATAAAGTATTCCATAAACTTATACAAATGTATGGATGCAATATAGCAACGCTCTCCTGCGGAAGGTCCGAGTTTGTATTTAAAAAGGCGTTTCTTTTGGTTTTTAAATTATAAATTATCGGCGTTTATTGTATTGACGTATCTCTTCGCAATGATTTAATTACGCAAGTATTTAAAAAACATTTACAGTATACGTAATTGATATTACTACCTACTTCTAACATGTAAAAACTGGTAGTAACGACCTCGTAAAAAGCACAATTGTTCGAACCTCGCCGTAAGACTTGACGCAGTTACTTTGATTTATTTTAATTTTTCCGAAACTCTCAAACCAATTCGTGCTTAATAGTTTCAGTCGCACCCCATTCATGTAATTGTTGCTGATAGCTTGACAAGACAAGCGGTCTTGTTTCGTTTGCCAAAACTGTCAATAAAACTGCATGTACTGGGGATATTACCGTAACAGTTAATTTTTCACCTAATTAGTTTATACACATAATTAAATTAAACTTCGCAAAATTTGGTTGACACATTGCGTTAACGAGCTACTGATCTCTTCCATAAATAATTTTTCAATCACCATGATTAACTCTTCTTTGAAACATACAAAACTGTGGTGTTCAGGGTGATTTATAACACGTGGGAAATTCTTTCAGTTCATGAACAAAGTTCCTATGAACATGGATCCGGAAACGCTTCCTTACGGAGTTACATCCTCCAGAATATGCAACATTCTAATAACTTTTTTGTTGATAACTTTCGTAGTAATTGAACTAAAATTTTAAAATCTTACATCTGTGCACTACTCATTTAGCTTAGTATTTCTACTAAATTTTGTTAAATAAACGCACCAGAGATGTCCCATATCGGAGGGTCACGTAATATCTTCTAAATATTTTAGATATTTGCAGTTGTCTGTTTTACCTTCGAGAGGCTGTAACTCCGTAAAGATGCATTTTCAAACCCATGTTCATGAGAACTTTGTCACTGCTATTAGATTCTGCATTCGTCCTGAAAGCGTTTCCCACATGTTGTGAATCTGTATTTAATTTATTAATATTTTATTTCTGCTTAGATTTAATTTTGCGGAAAACATTTACAAATATATCCAGTATGGTGGTTCTTTTAACACCAATTTTCTGTCGCCCCACAGCTTTTGTCCCGTAACTTAGAAGGTACTCAGCGCATCATTAAAATTTCTTAAAAAAGACCACATTCATTAGTTCAAAACTTAACTGCAAATTAGCTACCTTTGTAAAACGTTGTGTAGGTACAAACTGACAAAACAATGCAATTTGGAGTTAACTTAAGACTTGTAGGTTGCACAGCAACTAATTAGCAACACATCAACAATTCTTAACTAATTAAACAGGGTATTCGAGTAAACCAATTCAGAACAAAAAGAGGCAGATTCTATAATTGGAGAACGTACAAAACAGTTTCAATTAATATTCTAATGACGTTGCAAATGCGGGAGCAGTTTCTACGGAAGCGGGCTCTATTAAACTCGACGGAAAAACAATGAGAAGCAATTTAATGCTTCGACACACAGATTATTCTTTCTGTCATCTTTAATCGGGTTTAGGAATAAAGGATTCCAGTAGAAAAATTGCACCTACATACTTTAATCCGCAATTTATTTACTGTGCCCACTTTTTCACCACACTTCAAGGCAGAGATCAAACAAATAGCCGCCAGCCAAAATTTATACATGTTCAGAGAATGGGAATGAAAATATTTCTTCAAAGAAACAAATTTATTTTTGTTCCTTAAATAACTGGAAATTGTGGATAAGACATGAAGTATTGAAATGAATATTTGAAAAAGACCACTGAATTGTGCCCGAGGAGCTCCTAAATTATTTAATAACGATCATTGGAACGTTGTTTAAAATTCACAGAGTGATTGAGAAAATCGTCGACATCAATTTTACCTCTGTTGCCTACATAATTTAATGTCACTGTTATTTTTTGTAAATACCAAGTCGAAATGAAAAGCAGTTTAAATATTTTTAGAATCTTTCGTAATAAAAACAGCAGCGTTGTAACATTAAAAAGCTCATTAACATAAAATTGTATTCAACATTCCTAGATTTACCACAAGTGAAGATTAAATGCGTATCAAAAAGTCGAAAATAAAGTAAAAGTCATAAATTTTAACCACTATCGACTGGTGCAATCACACAATGCAGAAATTACATTGTAGCGCTATTAAATCCCATAAGCCGAAACTTCTTCAACCTGTTGTAATTAGGCAAAAGCTACAATTGCTGGTTTCCATTGGTTGCTGTGTTTTTGCGTCAGAGCGTGTCCGTAGTCGTAGGGTTACATTAATGCCTATTAATTAAGCATGGATACATTTCGGGTTTCTCTTGGTATAATCCCTGCATATATATTTTGGTTGGTCGCAGGAAATATATGAATAAGTTATTTTCACTTGCTCCAGAAAATCATACAAAAAATTCTCATGAATTTGAAAATTATGTAAGTTTCTTTCCGCATTATTTTATTTATGATTGTGACCAACGTTTTCAAAAAGAATTTGCACTAAAATAAGAGAAGCGTTTACTTCAGTAATAAAATCTTTCCATTTTATGCAATTATTAATAAAACCTGGTAAAATTAAGTGCCTATACACAAATCATTTATAACAGCAAAAATCTTTAATTTAATGACCATGACCATAAAGGCCAAAATATCTTGTGGCCGTTGTGACCACTGACCATTGTAACTAAACCTGAATTTATTAATCTGCGCGCAGCATTTCATACAGCAGAGAAGCTAAAAAGAGATTGTAAGGTCTAAATGAATCTTATCAATACGGAGCCAGGAGTCTAGAAGCTTCAGCATGGGGAGAAATAAGAAGGACATTCCCTTGGTCCATTTAAAAATAGAAACAGACCGGATAATGCTCTGAATACAAAATTAGGACACTGCAGCATGAAGGCAGTAAATATCCAAAATTTAGTATTCGCGCAGACAATAAATAATAAAGTACCAGAAATTTACAAAAAACAGCAAAAAAATAGAGCAATAGAATCTGAAGAGCGAGAATAAGAATTAATGTTAATAAAAGTGAAGTAATGCGAACTGGTATACACGACACTGAAGAAGAAAACATAAATATCGGATACGCGGGAGAAAGGCTAAAAGTAATGTACAATTACAAGAATTTGAGAGTTATCTTAAGTTGTGATGAGAAAGACACAGAGCCAGAAATTACGCAACAGAAGAACTAGAAATAGAACCATTGGTAGAAACAATACAAAAGAAACGGCTGGGATGGTAAGATACGAATGAAAGAGGAGAAGATATAACAGAAAATAACATAAGTAAGAGGAGAAGTGAAGAGCGGAAGACAAGAAGGAAGACCAACGTTAACATGGAGGATAATATACACAAACTTTCAATGGCAGCCTGGCCTTCAGGTTGGGTACGTCAGCGACACAGTATATTATTTACAGACCTTTCGCCCGCCTCTGCGTTTGCACGGGACATCTTCAATTGTGTTCCAGCAGTAGCAAAGTTCACAACCCTGAAAATGGCCGGGCAACCGCACCCGAAACGTCGGTGAGTACAGCACCGACGAAAAGGCTCCAAACCGGAACCCACATTATCAACGGTCACGCAAGCCTACAACTTAAAACAAAATAGCAGGCTTATAAAAATAGCTTTAAGTACAATTATTCGAGTTTAAAACTAATAATTGGTGACATACATTCATATACATACATTCATATTCGAATTATATATAAATCGTAAAAGCATAAATCTAAAAATAAATGAAGCAATCTGCTTGAACGTTCTCATACTTAAAAAAAAATACTTCAAATGTTTGGTATTATAACATTACGCCGCTCGTAACGATATAAGGAGTAGAGAAGTATGAGAAGAATACTCCCTTTATCAGAAAACAATTATTATAGTTATAAATCGTAAAGTTTCTAGGTATATAATGTTTTGATTTTTGAGATAAATGATAACTGGGATGAAAAATCTAGACTTTCCTGTACTTCAGGTATTGTTACTCATCGTATGTGAAAAAGTATGGATTTATACAGGGTTTCACCGAAAGGAACCGTTAAAGCTCAAATAAATAAATGTAAAATAACTTTTAAAACGACAAAAAAACATTTTAAACTTTTTTGTTTAATGCTAAAGGAAACAACAGACAATTTACTAAAATCAGGTATACAAATTAAATTGCTCGAACTGTAATTCGGTTTATATAGGACAAACAATTAGAAATTTTGATATTAGATACAAGGAACACGTACGTTATTACAAGTATAAACAACCCCATAAATCCAATTACGCTAAACACTGATTAGAACACAATCATTGTGATGGTAAACGTAAGTTGGATGGATACACTAAAAGCATTTGAAATTTGCAAACATTTAACATCTGTACCTTTAATGAATGAGAAAATTGATCTCTTAAAATCACCATTATTGGACGTATTGAAATAATTAATCAAGTCATCTGGACGCACATATAGAAAATTAAGATAACATTATACAGATTTATTGTTCCTATAGCAACACCAACTGTTTACTTTTAATCTTGCCTCTGAAAATGACATGTCAACATGTCAAAATACGTATAAGACTAAAATATAAAAAACCTGCTGCAGTTAAGACTTGTTTTATTTACAATAAATTACATGTTTAAAATTGTACAGCAAACGGATATTTTAAAAGCTTGCAAACTCAATGCCCTATTTTTAGATAAAATCCATAGTTGTATTTTAAGGTAAAATAAATTAAACTAAATGAAATTAAATTCAAAATTTTAGATAATCTACAGCAACAATGGGATTAACTGTTATATAACTTTTAGGGACAACATTTAGGAATTTACAATTTAAATGTTTCATCGAGCAAATAAAATAATTTGCAGTATTGTAAAATAAAGTTTTGATACCTAAAACAGTTATTATTAGTACGTTGTCATTAAAATTCAGCAGTACAGCACCGAATTTAGTTTATCCCTACTACAATAATGAATAACGAATTCACACACATTGAGGTTATAATAGGATGCTTTATACAAAGAAACTATTCAGATGAAACTAGATAAAATATGAACTTTATTGCGATGATTCTCTTGAAATTACACACACCAGCACTAAATATAAATTAAAGTCACGTTGCAAAAATTAAATAGAAAAACGACACTTACAACATGGGGTTTAGTAACTAAATATGCTAAAAATATTCATACCAAAGTTAATAAAAAAGGTGTAAGCTTAAAAGTGTATTTATAATGCAATTGGTAACAAGAGCTTTGAGTACAGTCCCTGGAAGTTTCGAATATCCTCGCAAAATTTGAATACATATCAGAAAAGTTATTATGGAAATTACGGGCTGATATAATTTTTTATTTAAGTGATCACAAAACTCGCACCAAATTCCGAAAGGATTTGAATTATTCAAACGATCCAGTTTTATTCAGCAGCCTTGTATTCGGTGCAGAAATTTATTGGAGCGAAGCCTTTCAAAAGTTCAAGATAAACTATTTTGCCAAAATCTATCCATATACATTTAAACACAATATCTCAGTCGTTTATTAACACAGTAAAAACATTTAAATCAAGTTCACGTTTGTAATGTAATTATATTAAAGTAGTTTATCTAGTCTTGATATGAATATTGTTACAAGCTATACTAGTTTAGTCTTAACTACGTCCGTCAATTTATCATTCTTGACAAAGAAGGGTGACAAGATAGATGTAGTCATCACCGCATTATTTAATTAGAACATTGTTAGGCTGGTTGTGATGTCTAGGTAATTTAAAACACATATCATGTTAACTTGTTTAATAATACGAGATTTACACCCGTTTTAAATACCAACAATTATACTTCATTGCCTGTATTTATTTTTTCTCTGGTTTCTCTTTAAATTTCTTACCACCTTCTAGATGCTCTATAGTATATTTTCAGCGATTCCCTTTTCTTGTATTCCTGCAGATTCAGTTTTTACCTGCAACAAAGAATATCGGCATTAGAATGGCTTACAGAAAACAGTTATAAAATTTAAAAGCAAAACTTGTTTCGCATCAAAAAAACAATGAAACATCATTTTCTTCACACAACAATTAAGTCTTTGAAATAATCCACTTCCATAGTTAGTAGGTGCTCAACAGGACTTATTGTTTTGGTTAGCAATTAGAAATGTGGCCAATTTGTGTAGCACTCACTCGGTATTGTAACCACTTTGGTCAGTGGTTAAATGAATTTACGGCGAATTGTCCCAACGGCCAATTCGCCCTCACGCCAATATTTACTGATGTAGTTGGCTTGGTTTCTTATTGGCAACACCAATTAACTTCCAAACCCAAGTTGTCTCAATGCCCTTTTAAACTACGATTCTTTCTATACAAAAAAACTTCATATAACACGGAAGCGCACCGGAAATCGTATATTTGATCAAACATATGAAATGATTATACCTGTCATCTGCTTTCTAAAACTCGAGTTTGCTGCGGATGTAGATAGTGCGACACACCAACTTTTAAGAACTTAAATGAGATTTTAATTCAATAATGTTGATGCGAAAGTTTAAATTACTTTAAAGTGAATTTAATTACAATATCCATTATATTCGCAGCTAACTTCAATGACGGTTTTAAACTATACCCTTATGTAATGTCTATATCAACTAATGAATTTTTGTGTTATACATTATACAAGTTGTAAAAGCGTAAAATTAAATATCAAATTCATTCCTTGTTTTTCATCAGTTTCTGTTTTATAGTACAACATCCCTTAATCCACGAACCTTTTAAATTTTTCAAATACATACATAACAATAACACTTCAAAATTTATTTTCTAATTTGAATAAATGACAAGGAATGAATCGAAGGGTTTTCCAATTAAACGTTTTCCTATAACTACGGCAAAGGTCGTGTTTTATAGAACATTCCCTTTTATAACAATCGTTTGGCTTCCAGTGTTTCGCAATAAAACAAATAAAACGTAGTGTAGTGTCGCACGTGTTTGCAACAGCTTCGCTGATTTATGGTTGGAATCCTAGTAGGATTGTAGGCTGGTGGTGGTATTTTGTTATCGGTTGTGATTATATGACTGCTGGGGCTCGTTTTCAAAAATCGGGTCTGAGATGAAAGAGCGCTAAAATAACTTCTAACTCAATTGTCTTATATGTATAGGTATAGCATATAACCAGTCCTATTGAGCACTTTGTAAGGTTTTGAAAATTGGCATAAATACTTTTTCAAATGTGTTGATTAATTATTGTGCAGGTAGAATTTTAAGAAAGTAGAGGAAGAGTATAACCGAAAAACGAAACAACACAATTAAAGTTAAACATTTTTAATTTTCGATCGCTTTTTAAGGTAAAGTTTTTAAATGTAATTTTTATTGGGATATACATTTATTCGAAGGAAATGTTGATTTCATAAAAACTGTCGATTTCGAGTTTTTTTACCGAAATACATGAATTGGACGTCCAGAAAGTCAAATAAGTTTTGTCTGCGGGTAAGTATGTGGGTGACAGTATTCACTAATTTTTTGGCCCTGACCAGACGTCTATAAAAAATTATTTAATATAATTTTATGTACTTCGTCTAACCCGTTAAATAAACATTTATGCAGATTTGTTCGTATTGCACGGTGCTATGCAACGGCGACTGCTGTTTTATGTTAAATTCGCCCCTTTTGTTGATAAACAATTCTGCATTTCTTTTAATTGACATTGCACCAGCATTTGACAGAAATTTTGAATTTATTCGACAGGACCGATCAGAACGGTTCAAGGATAAAACACTCAAGAACCTATCTAAGGATCGAGCATTACCTTCCGGTCCCAAACAAACAAGTCCCTCCCCCCATGCTGCTACAAAAGCCCTGCTTTTGCTTTGATCGCATGCTCCCGATCTGAAACAAACCAACCTACCATGCTCCTCCTAGAGCCCTGGTTTCAGATCGATCGCAAGCGCCTATAACTCCCACTTGCATTCGCATCGAACGAACGAACGGTCAGAAACAAACAACCTCGTCAGCTCCTGGCTTCCGCATCGAGCGCAAGCTTAGGCTCGGAATGATCCCCAACACCGCGAACCTCTTCAAGAGCGAAGCAGCGACTACAGCAGGTCAAGGGAAATGTTTGTAAAACGTGAAATTTGAATTTATAATGCTTGATCTATGTAAGATGATTTAAATCAATGATTGAAACAAAAATCACCTGATTTAAATTGTGATTTAAATCAAATGACGTAAGTGGTACCAGCCCTTTTCAAGAGCGGAGCAGCGGCTACACCACACGACCTTCTTGTCAAAAGAAGCTGCGCCCCGCACCAGCAGGAGCCCCGGCCCGGTCTCTTCGTGGACCGCAACATTCTGAAACTCCAGCCCGAGCTCCTTGTTCTTTGTTCATGTATTAATTGTTGGTTCGAGTTTAAAGTTATAATTTAAATATAAACTGTGCCTGTCAAATAAATGCCTGAAACTTCGAAACGTGTTATGGGTTGTTGGTTACGGATCATAACTCCCTCACAGATGGTATGATTTCGATGAACTTCCAAATGTAGAGATACATCAATAATACAACGACAAAATGAGTTTTACAAAAAACCGAAACCTGAAGCGGAAGTTTGGCCAATTTTTTTGATAGAAGTATTTTCAGAAATTTAAATTTATAAGTATCTAAAGAAGTGTAGTAGAAGACCTTTATCTAAATACAACGTTTTTTTCCTGAACTTTGTAGGTTCAAGATGCGGTTACTACAATTTCTTTTCATTTTGTCTTCAACGCCTTATTACTCAAAAACGAGTTGCCAGATCGACATTAACTTCAGGGGAACAGAATGTAAATGTGTACAACAATTTTTGAAAAAAAGTAAAGTAACAAATATCTTCAAGATTAAAGAAATTATCAAAAACATACTGATCAAAAACTGGCCCCACGATTTGTTTAAATTTTGGTATAGGCTCATGAAGCAAGAAATGACAACTTAGCTAGTGTCCCGCTAATGTTTCCGGAACTCCTCCTTGTAAATGCCTGCCCCTTCATTTGATAAATGGAGGACGTTAAAACATTTTTGTTCAAGCTAAATTGCTCATAAGTACAATAGAAAAAGATAAGATATTTAGGCAGTACAATTTTACCCCTCTCCCCAAGTTTTAACTAAAAAAATCTGTGCTTAGTCTCTTACGTTCTTTTACGTTCTTTTCCAAAAAATATTCTTTTTTCTTACAAAAACTTTAGAAATCGGTTTCTAACTACAATTGTAACGTGTCTCCTTGTCCCCCCATTCTAGAGCATATGTGAACCCCAGCACCTTCATACTGGGTTTACTACACATTACTACTACATACTATTCATCTAGCATGCGATGGAACTACACAACCGCGGGGCGTCGACACTAAAGACTTAGCAGACTTCACTTAAAAATTGTCAAAACAAATATGTCAATGTAACTCAGTCTAATATAACTATGTGATCTTGAGACTACTACTTTGGGCATAAATACATTTAAAATTACTTTCAGTAACAATTTCTAAAGTATACTGAAGCAACCCAGCCAAGTATTTAGCCCATTTCTTAGCTTAGCTTAGCTTACCAAATCAACCGAAACTGAGTTTATTAATTTTTTTTCTAAAATCATAACAGCCATTTTAAATCTAAAAATTCAGAAAAGGAAATTGAGTTGCTGCATGCCGTCTTCTACCAGATCCCGTTTTGAATGATATTAATTACTTAAAATATATGCAATTTCTTAAATTTGCAAAAGCTGTCCATTTTGTTTCACAGCTTCCAAAACGAATAAAAAGAATTTCACATCCACAAACTTCTATCTACATCAACGTGCGCTTAATTACTCTCTTCTGCAATCGGTAAACTTTAAAGAAAAGCGTAAATTACATCAAACAGTTCTTGCTACAGTACTGCTTCATAAACCTTCAATAAGCGTACAACATTTTCGGATAATTTCAAACAAGTTATAAACTTTCACGAATTGGCAAAGAAACTTTCAATAAAGTAATTAAAACATTATTAATTAGTCCACATCCCGAGCGATCCACAAAAAATCATTAGAGTAGACGCCTACCAACGTGTGTCACGTCTTACATATATTCGGAAAATTACAATTAAGATTGATACTGACATTTGTACAATTTTGCTTACTGAATATCGCTCCGACGCGACGTTGGTCAAGGCCTGCTCTACTGTATTTATTTGTGGATGGCACAGTATGTTCAATTTAATTTAAAATATTCGAACTTTCATAGACAATAGCTGTTTTGAATCAAATTATCGGGTCTAATAAAACCCACGAGATCTGTATTCCTATCCTAGATAATAAACATCCCCTACGTTTCCAGAAAATGTAGTACCAGGATTAGCAAAAAATTGATGCAAGGGCTTAGGTTAAACCGAACAAACACATCAATGTAAGTACATACAAAAACAAAACCGTGGCTTAACCTGCCGCATGCTCGTTTATTTTATGTGTTCAATAAATTATCTAAACAGCCGCATCTCCTTTAACGTGTTTAACCGAGGTATTTTATATTTTTTAAAAGAAAGAAGAAGTTTCCGTAAAATTTGTATATTAGTAAACAAATTTGTAGCTACTGCTGTAGCGTTTATTATTGTTGAACGATTTTCCAAAACTTCATCGTATGGCGTCGTCGCTTTAGTTTATTTTAATTAATTTTTTCATCAATGCCGTATGCTTGATTGCCCTCTATTTAGTGCATTACGTCCAGTGTCTGTTATACGGAGATAATGCAAAAAAAGAAAAAATAAGCTGCTCATCCCAGCAGCGAATGCGGTCGAGTGTTATTGATTACTAGAAACTAAGGACATGACAAATTTCAGCAACAACTCAAACTCCTGCATACCCTCTGACCCGCATGTATAATAACCTGTGAGGAAAATAAACCAAAAGCAAACAATTTTCGATCGTTCTCGGTATTCTAGCAGCAAAGTCGTTCGGAACATCGCAGTGGAAAATTTATTGACTAAGGTAGTATTTGGAGATTTATGCCTGCAGCATTTCAGGAACAATAAGTTTGCAGAATAACCTTACATATTTGAACATCGACATATTGCTGTACGACGCTATTTCCAGTTGATACGGATATATTTCTTCGTTTAAACAAGCTATATGCTTCGCTATTACATATTTTAGTAGTAAAACCTTGTAGAACGGCAAAGTGGCTTACATGTAAACTGTTTTAAATTCCGTATCGACTGATTTTGTTGTCAGCATAGCAGACTAACGATTCAACTGCACCATAAAAACGCGAAATACAAAAATATGTGCTCGCTCAATAAAACAGAATTTCAGAGCAAATTCCTATTTCCTGCTTTGTGTGCCAATGAATTGCAATGCAAAAAATATAGCTACTCGTATACATAGAATATTTTATGCCACATTCATTAACTTTTAATATCCGGTTCTTATTCATACGTTAAAGAGACGTTTTCAGTAAGATAAGCTACATGATCATGTTTGACATTTAATATGTTTAAGAAAGGTCAAGATATCATAAATAATACTTTAAAACACTGCACCTATGGAACCATTTATCTAAACTACAAATAAACCACTATAAACTCAACCTAACTCAAAATGTTTGTTAACCAGTCATAATTATTCATACCGTCGGCGTGCGTCGTAATTAAAACTCAATTTGGGCCAGTACATGTAAAACCATTATGGCCTAAAAAACAAACCATCAAAGAGATCACCTTTAAGAACAACACCTTCATAGTCGCAGTGGGGTGTCACGTTCTCAAAAACATTATGTCAACATTTACCAATTTTATGCCTTCGACCATCCATGACCGCATTCGACGATGTACAAATATAATTATTTAAGATAAAAATATCAGCAATGATGTAGATCTAATTACATTATACGTTGCTATGCAGCGGCGACTTCAGTTTCGTCAATATTGAATTCGCTCCACCTGTAAATGTTTGTTTGATTTTTGCGTAACTAAGCAACGACGACTTCTGCTTTGATTTAAATTCCCCTTTCAACTGTTGATGTTTGTTTATAGTTCTACGCAACGTCACTTAAAAAAAGAGTATATAACCCTAGAAAAAGAGTAGACTAATTATGCGTCCAGTCCCCACTCCTAAAATTTGCAACTAAAACGTAAATATCTTACGAGCCGTGTTCAGTGATTGATAATGCAACAAATTCTCTTAAACGGCCTTCTTGAGCAGTTAATAATATCAAATTAGCGGAGATACAAACCATAGTTCTTATGTCAAATTGTTAAACATACTAAAGAAAATGCGCAGTTAACGATTATCATTAGGACTAGCAGTCGACGAGCTGTTTAGGTATATAGCTCGTAAACCAAAGGTTGGTGGTTGGAATTCGCCTAGAGGCGGTAAGAGGATTCTAAATTAAAAATTCAGCCGCCTCTACTATGAACGTTTGTAAATGTCCGGGTGCAAGAACCACCACCAGAACATACAAGCCACCGGCCTGGTCTCCACGCAGATCACAACCTTCTGAAGCTCCAAATCTTTGTTCTTTGGAATAGTTTCTTTACGTTAACCTTGTTCATCGATCAAGGATTTATTTATTAGTTCGAGTTCGACGTTATAATTTAAAATATAATTTTATCTTTCAAATAAACACCTGAAAATTTGAAAGGTGTTTATTTGAGGCATTGTTCGTAAAAGTGAATATTTCCTCGTTGTTCGTGTACCCTAGTTTTCCATGAAGACACTTGAACTTCTTGACCGTGCAAGCATAGTAGGAAGCTCTAAATTAAAGTCGATAAAGAGTAACCACTTACGCCCTACTCGAACTACTAGGAATTTGAAGAATTAAACATAATAAGAAAGCACTCGGCAAAAGCAATCAAATTTTACCCAACAGTCTTCAAAACTTTATTGATTTGGGCGGTAGCATAGCCAGTAATATAAAAATGGGCGAAACAGGTCGATAGTACTTTCCCATACTTTTTACATTTTAAATATTCTTGCGTTAAGAAGTGATTGAAATTTACATCTAGTCATCTCCAGCCGGTATAAGCCGCCCTTCCATACCCAAGGCGTTGGTTACGTAGTCAGCGTGCAAAAGACAAATATGGTTATAACAACTTTATTTGTAGTTATCAAAAATTGATAAAAATGCAAAATATTTTTTTTTATTAGAGCTAATTGATAGGCATAGTTAAAATCACGTAACTTCCAGAAAACGCGTCAATTTCAAAATTTTCTAAAATTCCTGGAGAGCGTCAGAGTAAAATTTTGGACAATAATAAAAAATAAATGAATGAACTACTCATCGTCTCAGAAAGTTGAAAAAAATGGTGTGGGCAGTTTTTTTAGAATAATTTTTTAAATGTACAAATTTTTGAGCCGCTAGTATATTTACAACTTTCAAATTTTTAAAAATTTATTTTTAAATCGCTTGATTATACTTATTAAGGGCTATCAAATAATATAAAAAGTTGTATTGATTGAATACTTTGTTTTTGGGTAATCGGGCATTAAAACTAATTTTTTCAAAAATTCATAGCGTCCTTCATTTTGAAGATACAGCCGTTAGAAACAAATTATTTGATTTGTCTTTAGATGCACAACGATATGTATTCAGAATTTTAGAAAAGTGTTTAGAAAATAATGTACACGGAAAAAAACAAATCTTATTTTCGTTTCCGGTTCCGATTAACGACCTTACAAAGAACTACCTGCAACTACAAAACGTCTACACACCAAATCTTATAAAATTCAGGCAAGGGGTTCCGAAGATATAGAGAAACGACCGCACGCACACACCCACACACTGACAGACATTTTTTAAAAACCACGTTTTTGGGTTCCTTGGATCCCAAAACGCGTATTTCCGTTAAAATCTAAAATTCGAAAATTTGCATGACATCATAACTTTCTTTACTTTGGTAGAAGTATGGGACAGTAAAAATGATCTAACGAAAAGTTAGAACGTCCCATACAATAGCGTTTAGGAAACATTATACAGAATATCAGAAATGTATGTACCAGCAAAAAACCATGGATTCTTGGAATCAAACTAAGTCGATTGAAACCAACTTACTTATATACAAAAACGCACCGTTTAGGTGCTATCTTAACTTAACGATGCGTTTTTGTATATAGGTGAGTTAGCTTCAATCGTCTTATTTTTACCCTAATAAGTAGTGGTTGCTCGCTGGTACATACATTTCAGAGAAACCCTGTATACAGGTTATTTGTAAATTCAGAGTCAGTTGAGTTGTTCATTTATTATTGGCGATAGAACAAAATGTGTAAGTAAAAGTTATACAGTTTATGGTGACGAGCATTTATAGCATACAAAATTAAATTTCCAACTTCCGGTTTAAGCGGAAGCGACTATATCTTTTTTTTTAATGGAGCACATTTTTACGCTAGTTTGATTGTATGATAAATTCTGTTTAATAAACTATAATACAGCTACACACCTAAAGTTAATAACAAGCGACATTCCTAGGATAAATTGCAATGTATTTATAATCATTATCAATGGTGACATACGTTGCTTTAAATCAAAATATCTGGCTTATTATTAACTTTAGGCCTACAATTGTATTATAGTTTTTTTAAATAGAGTTTATCCTACAATAGAATTACCTAAAAAATAGTGTTCCATTAAAAAAAATAAAGATATATTCGCTTCGGCTTAAAGCACCATTTTCTTTTGTATGCCCAAAATACTCGCCACCGTAGAATGTATAACTTTTACTTATACATTTTTTTATCGCCAATGATAAAATCAACTGGCCCTGAATTTACAATCAACCTGTATAACAAACAAATAATTATTACTCATTTCTCTAAAAATATAGCCAAGAGTATTTCAAAAATACTTTGCTTGTTTGTCTTAAAAAACAGTAGAATAACGACATATGGAATATGATATAGATTAATTACAACTTCGAAGCGACTGAAAAATAAATGAAGCGAAAGCTCACGGAAGATTTGTGCGGACAATGGATGTAATCCCATCAACCAAAATCCAGGATTATAAAAGAAATACACTTCAGATTTAGTCCCGTTTTTGCTAAGTTCATATTTCCCAAAAGTACCAATAAACCTCAATTACAAAGGGATATAATCCCTTTAAACCCTTCATAATCTTAAAATTAATTACGCTCCCTTGTTTATTTTGAAGGCGTCCATCAACCAGCATCAGATTTGCTGTATCCCAAACTTCATTATAGGGCTACAAATATTATCTTGGGAACGAAAAGAATTTAATGAACAATCACGGGAAGCGGAACAAATGTTGCATAATCAGTTTGAGTAGAATTTTATTTGTCTTTCACGTCTGGACGCTTCTTACACAAAATGAAATAAAATTTATAATTCTTGTCAACACGTACTTTTGTTTGTTTTTGGTTTTTAGCTTAGAATTCCTTAAGTTGGACATGAAATTTTTATTAGATTTTATCTTTGGTAAATTTTTACTGGCAAATTCAACAGGCCTGAGTTTGTGAAGTTAATTAACTACTTGAAAATACTTGCTTCGTGAATTATAAATCATCCAACTAAGTATTTTACTGCTATAATCTTGAATTTGAACAATTTCTCTTTGAACTGTCAAGTTCCAATGCACATAATGCACTTTCCAAATAAATGTTAGACATTGTTCTGTACAACAATGAGAACATTCAAGCTGCGAAGTTTCACTACTACTTCAATAACTAAAAAGCTGAAATTGCATTATATCTAGTGTACATCTAGATAAAACTCTACCACCAACATTGTAAAAATCTACATTTGTCGTTTTCGCTTCTTTTCTTACATGACAAATTACTGTTACACAAATCAATTCAATAAAATAGACAAATAAATGTTTAACTAATTAGTGTAATGAAAACTAAAAAAATAAATATTTACATACAACTAAATATTCTGCTTGTTAGTAAAAATTAGCCTTCTTAAGTTCATTCCCGTTTACACATAAGAGGATAAAACGAAGAGACGTCAAAACGTGCATTCAAAAAGCAGGAAATCGAAAGAAAATAACGTTAATGAGATGCTGCTCTAGATATATTCCTTCATTTTCCGCCTCATAACTTCCCGCTTTAGCGTGAAATAATTCCCTAGTGCCAAATAAGGGCGATATCTTTTCAAGATATCTCCATATCACGGATGCTATGCACTCTTTACGTTAACTGATTTCCTAAAAAGCTCTTCTTTTACATAAACTCTTCCTTAATGCTGATGTAATATTGTGTTCGTTAGATATTATCCTTTGCAACAAAGCTTGTAAGGATATTTAATTAACCGTGAGGCATACAAGATAGAGGTTTGTTATAAAGTTTCAAAACTCTAGAAAGGAAACTTAATTAGATACTGGTACTTCTTTATTTAAAAGTTCTATGTACATGTATGCAAATAGGAAATACCTTTTTCTTTCGATATATGATATTTGATATTTTCTGAAATACCTTAGCTGTACCCTCAGGAAAATTTATTTTATTGCAGAAAAACATACACAGCCCGAGTCAAAACATACAGGTTTTATTATATTTCTGCTATTTGAGAAGATAGGTAAAAGAAGTTGCTAATAAAAGTCGTGGCGAACCAACATATAAATAGACATATAAAAATCTTATACATTCTTAAATGTAAATTCTTATACTGTTATCTTAATAATAAGTCCATTTAATTCCCAACAAAAAATCTAAATAACTTTTTGTTTGTAAATGCCATAGTTTTCGAGAAAAAAATAATTTCATAGATATTGATACGCAGCTCGTGCGGTCACGGTGCACACGCAATTAAGGGAATCGTGACATTTACAAAAATATTATTTAGATTTTTTGTTGGGAATTAAATGGTCTTCTTATTGAGATAAAAATATGGGAATTTTCATTTAAGAAAACTATTATTTTATTAATACTTTTTTTTATGATACACCCTGTATAAGATTTTCATATGTCAGTTTATAGTACGTGTTAGTTCGCACAACGTTTATTAGCAAGTTTTTTACCTGTCTTCTCAATTAGCGGAAATATATTCGAACCCGTATCTTTTGACTCCGGCTGTATATAGCAGCTGACATTAGATAAATTTAAACACTGAACAATTTATAAGAATGTATTTATTGAGATAAATGTAAAAATAGAAAGCTATTTCGTTCTGTTTTCAGCCGTATTCGCTCGAGATATCTTCCTTTGATCATGAGCTATCTCATTACTTAGTAAGGTGCCATGCAGATGTATTGCTTTTATTGACGAGCTTTTATGGCTACACTGTAGTTCTTTCATTTTGGTATTAGCTATTGCAATTTTTTTTGTGCAACTTACAGTAATCACAGAAAGTATTTACTCCATAATTTTATTCTAGATTTAATAGCAGGGTTGTAACTTTACACGCAGAATATTATTTTCTACATTACACGTACAAAAGTGTGTAGAATACGTAGAATATGCAGAATAATATTGAGAAAATGTATGTTAAATAAAACTGGTATATCTACCTTTTTCTAAATATTATATAATAAAGTATGTAGAATATGTAAAATATGAGTCGATAGATTCTAAAATACACCTGCATGAAATTATTGTGTTTACTTTACTCTGTAGATGAACGTGTAATATTGTAAGGCAAGAGATTGAGAACTGGGCTCGCTCCCAGTTCAAACTCCACTGGACCTTGCATCCAGGGCTGCGCCAATCAAAGCTTCTTCTCCGAGAACCTTCGCCATGGCGTTCCAAACAACTCCTACGCTTAAGTAGGAAACACATCAGGATTGCGGTAGGTTTCCTGACCGGCCATGGTCTTTTTAACAAACACCATAACACCATGGGAGTAGTAAACGACCCCACGTGCAGGTTCTGTGGAGAAGAGGAAGAATCTTCCCTCCATCTTCTCACCCATTGCCCCAGACTAATGGTACTGAGGCACCGACACCTCGGCATTCCAATTCTGGAGCCAGCTTTGACTTGAGTACCGGTCTGTATGAGGAGATTCCCTGAACTACCGGTGGATGTACAATGGGCCAATCAGGCCTACCTACGTGCTGCGGAGTTCCGCACCGCCGTAAGAAGAAGAAGAAGAAGAACGCATATGTGCATAGTGGAGGGGGATGAGACATGTGACTATCCAAAGGTACTAACGCGTCGCCTATTCCGCATTCAAAGGTACCGCACTGCAAAATGTTTGAATTGTCGGCAGTTATCAAACGACCAATCAGTTGTCTCCATAAAAAATTATACAATAAAAGTATGCCCTTTAAATCGTTACGTCTGGGGTGGAAGTGCCGCTCGCCCCCACCATCATTCAGGCCCTGGTAGCAACTGTTTTACGTTTTTACTATTTTGAGATATTCAAAATTTTAATTTATCAGTATTATTTTACTTTAGTGTAAGGAGAAGCACTTCTTAAGTTGTATACGCATTAATTTACAAGTAAAATCGAGAAAAGTGGTTCTGTGGTAAGCGCGTCCACCTTCCAGGGAGCCTAGGTTTCATTCCCTGGCCTGCCGGCTGTCTTGGCTCAGGTTTTCCGTGGTTATTCCTGGCTCACAAAGTAAGTACTACGACAGTACTATCCACGGAAATCATTACTTATCCAAATTCCTTGTTCTAATCCATCCTTTTTCGGCTGAAGAGGGGTTAGGAGTGTTAGGACTCCAGAGCGGAGTCCGAAAGACCCCTATAGCGGCCCGGCCCTTCACAAAGAAACTGTCTGATTTTGCATAGGTATTATTACACATGAACAATATGCAGAAAAAGAGCTTAATATACTACATGCAGAATAACCATGTATAACAAGTATATTTTACATGTAATATTATACATATATGCCCAACCCTGAATTTAATATTATTTTGTATGTATAGTTTGAAACACATATTATTGATGCTTGACTTCATATATTAATAAAATAATAACAAATAACGCGAAAAAATTTTAATATTTGCAACCACCGACGTGTGTATGCGTATATCACCGAATATACAAAACTTCATGTACATTCAGTGTTGCCATAACTAGGCCATACATACCATAGCGACGCATAAAAATCGTGTGGTACTGTTATATCTTGAAATATCTTGACGTATCACTCGCGGTCAATTTTTCTTTAGAACATACCTTATCTGTTCCAGGTAAATTTTGTAGCGGATTATTATTCAATCATTAATTTTTCAACAATTATACCACTAATAGATTGAAAAATAATCGGTATAAATTACGAAACCCTGTTGCATAGTATTGCTATTTGAATAATTTCACACGATAATTTTTCGATACATAAGCGGTGTATTATTATACGAATAGTACAGAGAAATTCAAAATGTTGGGAACACTTTCAGCTGTCTAGTGTGAGGCGATTGCCAAGCCTGCTAGGACATCTACATATTCCACCAGGCTAGCGCTTCGCATCATTTTCATTGTGTAGTCTGCGGCTACCTAAATAGAAAAGCCACATCGCTGAATTAAACGCTCTGTCGACACTGATGCGCCCTTAAACACCTGGCCTACTAGCGCGCCAGACCTTACACCGCGCGACCTCTTTCTTTTGGGTTATGAGAATGACACTCTGCATGTGTCACCCTTGTCACAATATCATCAGAATAAGGTCAACGAATCATCACTGCTGTAGGCCTTCTGAACACTTAATAATAAACATATAAAAATGTTGACAACTTTTTGAATTGCCCTGTATATCAGAACAGACAAATTAATTTTATGTTTGAAATTCAAAAATTATGCAAATAAGTAGTTTGCTTAAACTTATCCGCGATATAATTTTTTAGGTGAAAAATAATCTGGCTAAACATTTCTATTGGCTGCTTAAATAACAAATGCGAGGTAGGGATTGGTCGATGTATTATGAGTGCAATAATCACGAAGTAATATAACTAGTGATCCACATTTTACGGTAAACTTGGGTTGATGTTAATGAGTGCTGGTTAAGGTCCTAGATTGCTCCTACATTACGAAGCGCGAGTAGAATTATCTTAAGTTAACTGACAGGAGTTATACAGCAAACTAAGCTTATCAAAAGAAAATCGTGGTCGGATGCTATATTTGTAATGAGTAATGACTATATTCAATACAGTTAATTATTTTCAATAATTGCGTATCTTATTGAAAAAAATCGTCATCTTTCGCTTGTTGTACCGCAGTTACAATCTTAACTTGTCGTCCTGTCACTTTTGGTGTTTTTCGCTTAATAAAAACCACATTTCTTCACGATGAAAATGATTTGATAAATTGCTGGCACGGCAATTCAGCACAGTAGAATGTGTGTGATATAATAATAAATCAATTTGGTTTCGAAATTAATTTTCCATGGAAACGTCAAAGTATTTATCAAAAAATCACATCTTAAGATATAACTACTAAAAATATCAAATTAACTCTATGTCATACAATACAACAGTCACGACAGCCTGCTTCGAAAAAATTACCGGAAGAGCACTAGAAAGTTTCATCGATTGTCGTGTCGTGCGAAATCCTAGCATTTCGCTCAACTAATGAGTTTACTTAGTCACAAAGGTTTCTACATTTTCTCTGAATTTCTAAAGCCAATAATTAATTAAAATCATTTAACAAAACGCATTAGACGACGCTAATTTTAGTGTGTCTTCCGAGTTCTACACCCACACATTTGTCACATTCGCAATTAAAACACATGTCCCTTTACTGGTGATGAAATTAAAACTTTGATATTAGAGTTTGCTAAAAGTTATAGTGTTTGGATGAAATTATTATAACTTAGCGAATTATGTTTAAAATTACAAATCATCACCCTAGGTGGATTAGCAAGTTCGCCTTGAATTGTTCAATAAATTTCAGTAGTAATAAAATATTTTGAAATATTTAATACTTATTAAATTTAACCTTTATGATATCTACGTCTGAATTATCAATGTATTACCGAATTGATTATTTAATAAAGAATTTTTATTGTTCATTATTTGTGACACTTTTGCTGTTAGAAAAGTGTACAAAATAATATTAATTAGGTTAAAGATTTTGCAACAAAATTTTTCCTTAGTGGCAATAACATGATATGAAATAATTGCAAGGCCTACATTAATTTACGTAATAATTAATACACCTACATTTTAGTTGAACTGCGGATTATGAAACTATTTAGTATATTAATAAAATTAACTGTGGTTAATCAATTCAATATTAATTGCTTGGTAAGCTGATAACTAGGTCATAAAACACAAACATTAAAAAACGTTGATGATGCGAAGATGTTTATAAAATTGCATTTTACAATAAATATCAATGGAAATATTTTTTTCCATTAGATGTAATCGTCACAAAATTGCGCTTAATTGGATTTAGTTTCTGCAACAAAATAAATATTACAGTTGTCATAAACAATATAATGTGTTAAGACAACAACTTTGCAATTATTGAAATTGCTAAATAACGTTACGCATTACAGCAATTGATGTTTTGAAATAAATACTAAGCAAACATCTTGCGATTATTTTAAATAAGCCGGTAACTGATTAAAACTGATATCACAAAAAACTTGTAAGAAAATTCGATACTAGCTCAGAGGAACTGGTATTTTTCATTCGTTATTTGAAAATGACATGCTGATTAATACAATTTCCTGAAAATTAGAAACCTTCTAAGCTGTAGGCTTGCGCTTGTCAATGGCATCTTCGCATTGTCCACGGTTGCACAGACCTGCAGTTGTCGCGCCCAAACATAGCCGAAACGTCGGCAGAGTGGTAGCGATGACATGACTAACCCGGAAGCCAAGATATGACATTAGAAATTTTTCTTTTAAAGAAGAACACATAAACATCTCGTTATTAAAAAATATTTCCAATTTAAATATTTTAACAACTTTAGACGAAAGACTTAAAAAAACCGTCACCTCATAATTAAATTTTGCTTGTGTCAATTTTAAACTTACCTGATCATTTTTTGTAAGCCGAATGTCAAATAAAATAAACTAAAAATAATTGTTAGCGCATTACGATAATTTTAAATTGCTCTTGTTTTTGCACAAACGAATGTTTTATTGGGCCTAGATCACAACCCCACTGATCACAACTCACACAGTAAATTTTCTTCAATTCAGTGACGGTCATAACTTCAATTTCAATTTTGGTCACAACGCACACTTGTCGATTTGATCACAACCCCCCAGTTTCTTTCATGGTCACAATTCACATTACTCTTAATTAGGCGTTGTGACCAATGTGGCTGTTGTGACCAATCGTGTAATTGCGGGGGATGTGACCAAAGTAAGCGTTGTGACCAAAATAAAAATTGGGATTTACGACCAACGTCGAGATTATGACCATTATTGAATTGAGTAAAATATATTGTAAGGGTTGCGGCAAGGTGCCATTTCACTAAATAGAAATGTAAAATTCGTGAAAAATTTACTCATTGCAAATACAATTAGTCGTTTTGATTCTAAGGTACTTCCGTCCAAAATGCTGCCATTTAAAGTACTTAAAGGTGTTGGTGATAGTGAGGATGACATTAATGTTAGTAGGCACCTCTGAATTAATTTAAAAAGTAATATTCAAAACCATCTCCACAGAAAATGTTGAAAAAGTTCATAAATTATAAGTAGTCTTTCAAGTTCATTAGAATTACTAAAATATTTACTATGTATGTGTTTCAATCTGTCAAATAAATTAAAGACTTTCACAAAAGAAACAGGTAAAACTGTGTTTGTAATGAAAATATTTCATCTGTTTAGGTTCCAGCTGCAACTGCATTTCAAATAGAAATTTGTTCTTTTCGTTGAACACATATATTAAGATAAGTAAGGATATCATAAATTTGAATATTTCTACTCATCTGAAGATCTGTACAAAGACGTAGTTCTGATTTAACTGATCTAATTTTAACCTGTAGATTTCAAATGTTGAAGAACCACCCTGTATATCAAGTTAGATAAACAGTCTTAATAATTTTCAACAAGTATACTACAAGTGAATTGAAAAATAATCGGTTTAAATTACGAAAACTTGTTGCATAGCAACGAGTGTTTATTTTATTTGAAAACATTTTCTTAAGCAACACCAACACGAGTTGCCATGCAGAAAGTTTTAATAATTGAACCCAAATATTTTTCAATTTAGTCGTGGTATAACTGTTGAAAAAACTGAAACGAATGATTTTATCAGCTCTTCCTACATCATTTGAACTAAATCAGCTGGGATTATGTCAAAAGCAATCATATTTCGTATCGCTCATATTAGTCATCTTTTAATAGTGACATCGGTTCCTTCTTTCGTCGCTAATGAATGCTCTTTAGGAAGGGAGTAGGTTAACGACCTGCAGAAGGTACAGTTATCCGGCCGGACGCAGCTCCAACTATCGCAATAATTTAACCCACTCTAGAATCCAGACCACTAGTAATCTCTTGCAGTATGCACCAACTTTCCACCAAGTTGGTTGCCGTTTGCATTTTGCACCCAGTATTGTTCTAGCTATTGTTTTCAGGCTTCGCTAAAAGACACGGCTTTGTCTTTCACAGAACAATGTGTAAATCTTCGTTCAGCTCAACTCGCACCAAGAAAAATATGACCTACATTTTATAGCATTGGATAAAATGGCGTGAGATTGGTACTTCTGTAACTCAGGAGGTTTTTGAAAAGATAAATAACCATGTCACAGAATTGTTGATCCTTGAATGTCCTTTCCGATATCTTTGTTAGTATTTTTTACTTTGTGTTTCAGGTTTTGATATATGATCAAACAATCTCAGCAGTACGTTTCAATCTTTACTGGGTTATGCCATAAGTTTGAAAGTATGACAGAAATTAAATAAACATACTTTTTTTTTCTACCGAAGCGCATATCTCAGGCAAGATCACTGGATATGTAATTTTCTTATAACAAGAGAAGTTCCGAAAATACGAACTAAACCGCTACATAACATTTTAAAAATACATTTAATTATTTCACTAAGCAGGCAGAATAGAAATGTTTGAGGCGAATATTTTTGACGCACAAAATTTTTTCGCGAATAAATTCAAGCAACTCTTGGTTTGTTTTATTTGCTAGTTTTAAGAATAAAATAAATTTCACAGTTCGATTTATTACTCGCTAAATAATCCAATCATATACCGCTTGTGATTTGAAAAATAACCGGGAAAATTACTTCTTACTAAGAAAGAAGAGATTTGGTTTGTTGCTTTGCAACTTTTCCTCGCCGCACATCATAGAGGGCGTTACTAGTGTAATTCCCCTTTAATGTTTTACTTCTTACTGTTTGTTCTGTTTAAGAAAATTATTACTATTAAAAATTTTTAAGCAAAACTGACACTCGTTGATTCAGGACAAGTACCGTAATTTGTTGCCCAGTTATGTTCAAGTTCACTCGTGTATAACTAACTATTACTAAATTTTCTATTTTCTAACCGTCTGAAAATTTTGATGTGACTTCGAGTATACAAATCCTCGGCTTGAAAAGCTTATGTGGTTCAATTTTATAGATAACAGTCAATAATAAAAGTTACGGTACGGCGAACTTGTAAAAATAAGTTCTTTGTGTGAAAATGTAGAATCGGTGTAAATAGCAAAAGTTTACTCTCTTTTGTTCTCTCCGAGGGTAGAATTTCCAACTTCTTGATGCATGGTTGCAAAACTATCTTTTCGAGTTGTATTTGGATTCTTCCAGAAACAGAATCTACTGGTATATTGAAGACAAAAACAATAGTGTGGATTGAAATATATTACACTGAAGTCATTAATTTTGATATCTTTTAATTTACAATTATGTGATAAGGCTAAAAAAAAGAATTAAATACGCAGGGTTCTCGTAACATTTGCTATGCACCTTCCAGATCAATTCAGAATAAATTCAGAGGTATATCATATTAGATGTCACGTAATATTTCTTCAAAATATTTTAGATCTTCAGAATTTTTGAATTCTTTGTTATAAAATCTAATACTCCATACACAACTATACAAATAAGGTACTTTGGATTCCCCCGGAAGTGGGGAGTTCAAATAGTCTAGTAAATTGTTTAAGGTTTACAATAATTGGCCTTTGCGTTTTTGAATAAATACTGAATTAATTACAAATTTTTCAAAAATTTCTGGGGAGGAGGAAAAGGTCCGAGTTAAATTTGGGAGATTAGTAAAAAACAAATTTGTAGTTCACTGCAAGCTTCATCGGATCACAAAATTAAAACAAAAGTTTCGTTGGAAGTTTTTGAAGAATAAATTTTTGGAAATTTCATATATTTTGAAAAACTGTCATTTGTACAATTTTCATATTTCCAAAATTTGCATCACATGATTATACTTATTAAAGGCTATTAAATCATATAATAATTTTAATCGCTTGCACATTTTGTTCTTGAGTAATCGGGCATTAAATTCAACATTTCAAAATGTTGTAACGGTCTTAGTTTTCAAGATACAGCATTCGGGAAAAAGCCATTAAATTTGTCTTTAGATGCACTACAACCGTACGTTCTAAATTTCAAACATATTGTTACAAAAAAGTGCATACCAAAAAAGTCTGTCCAACTTTGATGAAAATCGGTCAAGAGATTCCGGAAATAACGCATGAGCGATCCAACGAGCTAGAAGTATGGACAAATCAAATTCCGTTTAATTAGAGAAGGTATGGGTATATAAAAAAAAATAAAAAAATAAAAAGAACGATAGAAGTCAGTACAACACATTAAATATGCTTCAGAACATAATTTTTTTAGAATAAGAGAAAGTCTATTGGGTTGAAATAAGAATCGACAGTTTCAAGAATCAAGAGAGAAAAAATAAAAACTTTTACTAAAGGTCTAAATAATTCACTATTTGTCGAGTCCGTCAACAAAATTCAGGGTCATTCGTGACATCAAATACTAATTGTGTGCAGGTACAATACCTTATAAATATTTCATTAAATCGAGGCATTTCCAACAAACAAATTGGTTTTCAGAGAATAAATAAATAAGTTTGTCTGTTTTATAAAACACAATACAGCCTACTGATTTTGACGACATAGTAACCACGACATGGTGCCTTTGTTCCCCATTTATATAAAACTTGGAGACTCATTCCTAACTATTAATCTGCCCTATTTGTCAGTTGTGACAGATGGTATGTAAACTTATTAAACTTTGACGAAAGCACTCGGCAAAACCACAAATTCCGGTTGTACGTATGGTAATAAGCATGCTGGAATATTATTGACAGAGAAATGTCAGACGTCAGCTGCTATGTGATAGTGCTTTGGAAACTATTAAACTAAATACATTTTGTGGGCCTTTCATATATATGGGAAATAATATAATCGTACAGCCAATCCTGGTTTGCCTAGCCAAAAATATTCACTTAACAGCAGTAATTATAACTGACTTAACAACAAGTTTTATTTCTCACAATCTCTACATTTTAAGATTTATTTGCCGGTAATGTATAAATACAAAAGAGAATCCGGTGTCATTACCCCATTGATATTGAAATAAAATTCTATTATTTTAAATTCAAGATTTAAATTTGCAATTCTGATCAACACACCTTGCAAGCAGCTCTAAAACTCGATGTAAATATGCCATTGGTTACCATAATAATCAAATAGATACTATCAAATTAAATTCACTGGCTGAAGTCTAATCAAGGACATAAAAAATACAACAATAAGCGTCAACATTCGTTCTCAATAAAAGAAGAATATAAAAATCCGAATAAATTCTCAGCTTAAAGGAGCGTAAACTCATCAGATTTCCAGTTTCACATCTTAGAACACTTGACTCATTTTATGGTTGGATTAAATCAAAAATCTACCTTCTTTGAAGCTTATACATCTTTTCATACTATACTTACAGCTTTGTTAGAGAGCTTTTTGAAGTACGAGTTTCTTCTGTCAAAAAGTGATTTTGATATTGCGACCTCTCTCTTGTCGTTTTATTTTCTTTTGACTCAAAAGCGAATTTCAACTCAGATTGCAATAAAAGTCATCCTTTGTCTGATAAATTCACGCTTGAACTTTCTGAGACTTTCGCAACTCGTATATATAGGGGGTCGGTAAAATAGCAGATAGGCGTGGAACCGTTGCATAATATAAACCTAAAGAACATTATTTGCAATCTACTCATAATGTTACTACATAAAAAATCAACGCACGAATAAATATAATTGATTTCTTCCTGCTTAACTAACGATTAAAATTTTGAAATGTTGTAAGAAACAATTTATTGGCTGTAACTTTCTTTTTAATATCTAAATGAATATTAAATTTTTTAAATTTTTTTGTCATTAATTAAAGAATTGCTTTTCTGATTTGTAGAACAATAAAAAATTAATACCAAAGCATAAAATGAACAAAAATGAAAAGTTATTGAAGCAGCAAACAACTACCTAACAGCAGATAAAGCACTCCGGGATAGCCATAATGTCGACCTGAATGGGATAACTAAAAGTTTGTGGCATCTTCAACAAAACGTTCGGTTGTTCTACTCAAGCAACTCTTTAATTCTCTGATTAAAGTTTTTCTAATAGAAAAGAACCATTATATGAAATTGTTTTTGTCAGACAATACCTACAACTTGATGCCAATTTGACCAGTTGCTGCTGCAAAAAATGTATTTTGCATCTGCATATTATGCAATGAATTTTAATTCTAGTTACAGGTAGTGTGAGCCCGCAATATCACGATTGCAAAGTAGTTATGCTAATTCCTAATAATAAGTAAAGTTTCAGCTGCAATTTCGGAGGTCACCTTGACTTGAGAACAAATGATTAAATCATAAACGTGTTGTTAAATTAAAATGTTAAAAGAAATATTATTAACATAAAAAATATTAGAATAAGTAAAAAGCAAATTTTAATGGAAATTTCGCCGTGGGCTGAATGATAAAGCAGTATTAATAACATCATTCGGTTATGTCAAAATTGATCAATAATGGCCAGTAATATCACAAAAGTAGCCTACGGCTACTGCAGCTTAACATCATGGAGTGTACCTCGTAGAGGCGAAAAACAAAATTAAATTACTAGTTTCTGGCCAGCTAACTCAGTAATTGGATTGACAACAACATTTTATTAATCGTAAATAATTTTTAAAAACCATTTATCCTAGGCTATCCCATACTTCAAAATTCTTTATAATACACAGGGTGTTTGGCGGAGTAGGGGCCATAGCATTTTATCCATAACGCAATTTAGTCAGAATCTAACTAGGTTGTCTACAAAAATTTACAGCGTTATGAAATAAGAGCAAATCAAATTTTGTTAATGGAAATTGAACCAAGTGCCCCCAAATGCAACATGGTTAAATACAACATGGTTAATATGACATAATTTAACTAATTTGAATATAAGAGATCTACAAAATAATGACAAAATCCAAACTATTTCCCATTACACTAGAAATCAGCTTTAAGGGAGACGTGGTCGTTTACAACAACTCTCAATTCAAGTCAAGTCTCTTTGTAGGTTGTGAAAAGCAAATCGGCAATGCCAACGAATATATGTATAATGGAATAATTAATTAACTCGCCCCTGTTTTTCTTGTATTGCCGAGACGTTGCTAGGCAATTTGTTGACAGTACTAGGCAACGGTATTATATTATATAAGCAACGCGTTTACACGGAAAAATCAGTTATTCTTCAGAATTGATCAGAATAGTCTAAAGAAAAAAACGCCGGACAATTTCGCTTCAGGATTTAACAGAATGGTTCGAAGCAAACACCAACGTCGCAGCTCGTGTTAGAGTTGCATCCTGCGTAAGGATCGAGTACGCAGATCAAGATTACTTACACCCAAAACGATCAGTGAAACATCCACTAAAGATATCCTAGACTTTTTTGAAGATACAGGACTATCATTGTAAGGCCAAGAAGGTTTTGACTAGGCGCACAATAAGACTTTTAGGCTGCGTTGCTTGGGACAAGCTTATTGATACCAACCCCGTGTAAAAAAAAGATCGAGTATTAGCCTCAGGTTTAAAGCAAACAATTACCGCAGGCTCCTTCAAGAGCCAACCACTTCCGGATCGAATTAACGAACGCTTCCAAGCCTAAAATTCCCACAAGCTCCTTCTAGAAGGAAGCAAAAGCCACATAAGTATCGACGAAGCTCCCCCAGTACCATAATCTCCTTCTCAAACGAAACAGCGCTCCGCAAGGGTCAGCATCAGGACATGCAAGCACCCAGCCCGGTCTCTACGCGAACCACAACCGTCTGAATCTCCAGCTCAAGCCCTTTGTTTATTGTTCTTTGAATTAATTTGCTTACGTAAAACTTGTTGTTTGTTTAAATTATGTGATTATCTTTATTCTTTGTGAATATTTTAGAATTAATTTATTGGTTAAATTGTGTTCGTTATTAAAATATAATTTGGCTCCTCAAATAAATTCCCCGAAGGGGAAAAACGCTAAATATTAAAAAATTGACAAAATGTGCCTTTATTCCAAACAATACCTGCCCCCTGAAAATGTAAATACATATATACAATTGTGGGTGATATATGCAGAAATATGCTATAAAGACTGAAAACGCATAATTTCTTTGTCATCACATGAAAAAAAATAAGCCTTAGGTTATTTTTGGTAGCCCTACTTATTACATTAATTTTAATAACCCCTCTTTTATTGAAAAAGAGGTATTAGGGTGAAAATCAAATTGTAACCCATTTCAAACTCCATTTTTTATAAAATTAAAAAAATCCTGTGATTGGTTCTGAAAATTTGTTTGAAATTTGTAAATTGTGGAAAATATAAATAAAAATTATTAAGAACTTTTGGGCCATAACATTTGGCGATTCTAAATATATTTGTCTTAGCGTCAATTAATATTTAATCAGTTTTAAGATAACCAATAAATAAAAAATATTTAACGTAATTTATTCAAGATGAATTCACGTTCACTTGACCTTCGTATTTACCAGAATTGAATTGATCTATTCGCGTAATATATAGGAATTACCAACACGAGGTAACTTGTTATAATGGGGATCTTCGATGCCTTGATTATTGCAGAATCTACAAACAAGGTCTTGTATTTTAATTAATCATTTACGTTTCACTCACGAAGTAATAATTTGGTTTATATTAACACCATTAATAAAAATAAGCGAATTTTTTGTAGGTACATAAGTACTAAAATTAATATTATTAATAACAAATAGTTCTTAATATTTATGGTATTTCTTTTTTTCAAGGATATATTAACTTTTGTTTTATACAACCAAGACGTTTTGAGAAACTGTAACGTCTTGTTTCTAATATCAGATAAAAATGAAAAATATGCATAAAGATGCCATTAAGATTAAGTTTAATTGTAATCTTGTAATTATGTAGCTTATAACATAGAAAGCCTTCATATAAGAAAGGCTTGTTACAATACAAGATGCACTATATGTTTAAGGAATTGCTTGAAGCGAAATTCTACAAAGAACGACTATAGGTTAAGGCTAGGTTAAACTTGTTAGTAAATGATCCTGCATAATTTACTTGCGTATCTCTATTTTATTTCCCTTCCATTCAGCTGCCGGATTCGATCTAGGTTAAAGAGTTATTGAGTTATAAAGCGACACAGAGAACCTAGCGAACGAGAAAGAACGCTTTTTTGAAGGTTTTACTAAACAAATTCTGTTTCTTTTATTTGAGAAAAACATATTTGCTATAGGAGTGAAATAAATAAAAACGGAATGTGTTATTAACTTACTATAAAAGTTCAACTCCAAGATGATTAGTACGTGAATATTAAGTCAGCGCTGGATATTCTAGCATTTAAACTGAAAGAACATTGCTCTAACTGACCAAAACTAGTTAATTTCATTCGACGAACAAAAACTGTACACTGCTTATACTTTTCAGAGAAGCCTTTTTCATGGTGATTGTCTAGGACGTGACGCCGCCGTTAGCGTGTTCTACGAAAAAAATATCATGATTGCAGACCTTTCTAATTATGTAATGCCCTCATACATTTTTACATACATTTCATAATCATTTCGCTTGTCGTACACATTTTTAAATAATAATAAATTTCATCCGAAACTTTTTCTCGGGCTTGAAACCTAAAAAACACGCATAAAATGTTTAAAGATAAAAATGCCGGTTGCTTGTCCGACGATCCTACGTTCCACAAACTCTTGAATTTTTAAGAATTTAAATCAAGGATAAATTTCACGAATTACTATTCACAATTACATATGCAGATGTGGAATTAAGAGAGTTTCATATATCATGTCATCTTCTTCGACAGTTTATAAATCGAAAACTAAATAAATTTCTAAAAACTTTAAGCAAAATTTCTAACAACCTATACTGTAACGTCCTGTGAATTTTTGAAACCGCTGTACTGGCACGCAAACACACACCAATTATGTTACTGTAACTTTATAGTATTAAATATTATTAGAATTTCTTCAGCTTTCGTTTTTACTTTCCTCTACTATCAGTATAAGAAAGTATTGATTTCATGATTTTTTCTACACATTCAGTATAGCGAAATATTTATCTCATGAAAATTTTCGAGTTCGGGATTTTGACGGTAATACATGTTTCGACCTTCGGGAGGCAGGAAGTTATAAAAGTGGTTTTTCACAAAGAAGCATTGAAGAGAAAAGAAAAGAAAATAATAAGTTCAGACTTAAAATTGTAAAAAGATGTTATACAGCTTCTCTCATTACCGAGACTTACGAGAAATTATAATTAATTTTAATAAATTATACTTTTACAAAGAATTGTGTTTTTACTGCAGTTTGCTACTATTTAAAGAACTCTTTCGCATTAGTTCTTTATTGTAAAACGGAAATCCGTAATTGAAGAAATAAACAGCGATAAACATATTTTATATTTTCTTTTTAATAAAAATAAGACGGTTTCACTCACCGCCTCACCACATTTTGTTCATATGGCACACATATAACTGCACTCAATGGTTACCTGAAAACAAAAAGAGAAATCATTTTATGGTACCAAAACGGCATAAAATGCAATTTGAATTTGATTGTACAAAAGTAAATCGAGAATATATGCTACAAACTTGAAAATTACATACAACAAATACAATTTATATGTATATCTAAACAAAATCTTATATTTTCAAATCAAATCATGTGTAATTAAGTTATAGCATTAAATTAAAACTATTTTCTACTATAGCTAACAAATTTTCTATATAACGTGCGTTCAAATAAAAAGCGTCGAGTGGGTCTTGGACACCGCATTTCTGTCGATCCCACCCAGTTTAGCATGCTGTGTTGGGTGGACCGATAAGATATTAAAGGCAGTTAAAAGAAACTATAAAAATAGAAACAATATTTCTACTAAACTTTCTCATGCATGAAAAATTTATATTTTAAATTCCCAAAGACATTTTGTATCATAACAATTCTCGAATAGTTAGTCTAAGATCGGAATATTCCTAGCATGCCCAATTATGTAGCTTCGTAGGTTGTCGCTTATCGTTCTCGTTTATACTTCAGACGTCTATAAGAATACAGCTGCCGTTAAAATCAGAAAAGTTTTACGAAACCTCCACAAAGACAAAAAAAACTGTTTAGTATGCAACATTCCTACAGAACAGCACATAAAATTCATTAACCAAAAATTGGAAAGCGGAGAAGAACCACTTTAGAATCTTATTCCGTTATTACTGATATATGAAATTTAGCTATTGAAACGCGGATATTTATCGTCGTAGTCAGTTTATTGAATAAAAAAAAATTAATTAAAAAATTATAGAAAGAGTCCAAAACAAACCAGCAGTTTTGAAAAATACAATTTTAATTCGTTATTGCCCTGATAAGCTCGCACAATTAAAAAAGAAAAAATATATTCAAAACATTTTCACAATTATAAAAAGCATTTGGTAATTTGTAAAGCTCCCGAAATACTTTTTATACAACACACATAATTGTTGCGTACATATGTAAGACTGTTGCGATACAAGATATCTGGTTAACATTGTTGACGTATTAATCAATGTTAATGTGCAAGTCACAATTTAAAAAACACATATCGGACGCCATCTTGTTTTAACGACGTCTATCCGACCCTGCGTAGCTTTTATACCAAGTTCCGTCTTAAAATGATAATAAAAACATGTTTAGGTGCTTTCCAAAAGATTAATCGCGATAAATTTCTGCAACAGATCCAAATTTCACCTTTACATTTCGAATTTCCTCTTAATATAAACTGCAGCTTCGGAGACTTTATTACTTTCCTTAGCCGGAAAGGAAAAGTATAAGTATTATTAACACCTTTGACTGGTATACTGTGTACTTGTGCAGTATATTGGAAATTCACCAAAAATTAAGAAAACACTGAATTATTTCTCAGCATTGCATCCCTCAAAAAAACGTTTTAATTTAAACAACTTAATAAAAACAATCAACTAAAATTTCCAATTAAAATTTGAATTTAAACAGATGAGCCTGAGGGGTTTTCCTTTATTTATGCAAGGCTACTGTTTTAAACACTGTATTGTATCAAAAAATTCTCGTTAAAACTTTTGAAAGAGCTTACATAAAATTAAACCAAAAATTTTTTTAGAAATTTTAGTACCTTGAGAAACACCGAGTTAGTAATGACTTTATAACCGAAATTAAAACATATGATTTATCCAACGCACTATTACTGCGAACATACCAGTATAGCGAAAGTTGAGCAAAAAATAAAGCAAGTTTGAGTTTCCTTCCGCTGAACTAAATTAAATAAATCTATTACACTCAGAAAATTACATAGTACTTCAAGTTTTTTTTATTATGTTGGGCTACATTTGTACGTATAATTGTTACTTTGTAACGCCAAAGAAAGTTTTATTGCAGTACCAACTATATATATTATAAAACAACTTTTTATAGCTCATACTTAGAAAATTATCTGGGTCAATTTTTTTAATAAAATTTTAAACTATTCCTTTTCTAAAGTTCTTTAATTTCAAAGAAAATCAATCATAATCATTTCGTGCTTTACAGAATTTCTTATTAATTTTTTTCACACCTGCATACAGCCAGCAGAGTTACCGACGATCTTCGAATATATCTATTAGTAGTAGTAGTTTATTATATTTATTTACTGCTTTATTTCAACCTGCAAGTAACATTTACCAGATTCTCTTTATTATTTTCGGACCTTGTATAATAAAACCTTTAGAGCAAAAAATATCCAACCTACATTCGCAATTTTCCGTTAAAAATCCACCGTTAAAACGAAGTGAGTAATGCGAAGTGTAGTATTAAATAAAAAAAAACTCTCATTAGGTCGCACAGAGATTGAATTTTCCTGGTTCGCTCTTTAAAATTGTAACATTTCGAGCGCTACGTCCAGGGTTATTCAACAGACAACAAAACGAAAACGGTAATTATTTTTAATTATTTAACTGACTCTGCAGAATACGGCCGTTTCAAATTTAGTTCACGTTTTTCATAAATATCTAAAGTGGTCTTCGATATTTGAAGTAAAACAATTTAAATGAGCAAACAGTTTATTTGTAGTCGCTATGCGGCGTTTGGTTATTATTACACTTTGACGAATATATCTGAAAATTGGTCAAGCGCGTTGTTTTTACAGCAGTATAGGACACTATAACGTAAATAAAATTATATACAACAAATTCAATTGTCTGAATACGTAAAATTTTGTTCAACAATTTTAAATATATAAATAATAGCTTATACACATTTTGAAACTGATTTATTAAAATAAAATTAAAATAAAATAATTATGAGAGATTTAGGAATAATTATAACTAGCACACCCCGTGGGCTATGCCCGTTTTTATGCATGTTTTATGAATTAAATAACTATTGCCCTAATTCGTTCTGTATATTAAACCGGGATCCCTTCGACCTGTCCCACTCGAGAGGAATACAGCTGTAGCTGACATTATGCAAAGCAAGAGGTGGGCGATGTGTATTTTTTTTTAAAGTTACCAAAAACTGAGCGAAGTACTTCTCATAGACTTTCCAAAACTTTAGATGTTGTTACTTATCATATATTCAAAAGTATTTTAATATTAAATTAATGTGTTCAGCCCCAACATTGAGTGCAATAACATCCTATCATTCTTACTACTGTACCGAGAGCATAGCTGCATAATAGTGGTAATATAAGAACATACTACATGATACTGAACCTTATACATAAAAATAATAGTATCTCAATCTCAATTTTTTTTAAAACATTCGTTGGAATTAATAAAAACTAAAAATGAGAGGACCAATTCGTCCGCCAAAAATTGGGTAAAAGAGAAAACATTAACCCCTTTTATTTTTGCGACACCTAACATTTAAGTTGTGAACTTTATGCTACTATTCCTCATGAGAAATGTAGCTTAAACAAAATTGTTATCGTCCCCGATTATTATATGAAGGGACATAAATTTATAATTTAAAAAAATTCATAAAACGCGTATCAGAGAAATTAGAAAGCTCCAAGTACGAATACTTATTATCCGTTTTGGTACAATTTATTTAATCAGAACCATATATTTTTGGACTACTGTTTTGGTAATATTTGTACTAATTGTGTCATCAAAGTAAAAAAAATTTCGCCGCCATCTGCATAAAAATTAAATTAATGTTTGTCTATAAGCTCGTGTTCTCGAGGTCAATAAGGTAGGTCTTTATTTTATCACAACCACATTTTAAATACATTCCAGTCACTTCCTTTAAGTGAACAGATATTTTTGGCTACAACTCAACCTCAAGGAACATTGAGAAACTCATTGCTAAAGCAGCAGCAAATAGTATTAATTTATGAAAGAACCATTGGCGTTACAACCATTTTTTAAATATATTTTTTAGTAGCTTATAGTTCTTCCTCTTAATGTAAAAAAATCTTTTTCAGTTGTGAAATATGTTTTTTGCTAAAATGCATGTGCCTATTTCTGACCTAATTTTGCCTGAAATATAACTTCTGATTCCTAAAATAAATTTTCCTTCTACTTTTGGCTTTCCTAGCTTTCATAATTATAGTACCTAAAACCCCAAACCTAGCTTAACTGCCGTTTCTAATACAATAATTTAAATAATGTTCTCTGTCTCTGTTATTAATAAAAATAATATCAAATTAGTTTATATTTTATACTAGCCTCATCAACATCTCGGCGTAATATTCTCAATAAACAAAGCGACGGCGATTTTAATTTGTGTAACAATCCATATTTGTTTACTATTTGAGACTCAACAGCCTTCACGTCGCGGCGGCTACAACACAATGCAATGAATTGTTCAATATCTATTTGTCCAATTATTGGTTTAACTTGTACATATCTTTAAAAATGTCTTAGTGTTGTTTGTAATGCATTTTTGTAACTGCGTATTGAAATGCACGCATTAATTGCTATTACTGGCACAGATCTAAAGAAGTGCCTTATTTTCAAAATATTGTATGACACATGTTTGTGCGAATTGCCTGGGACTTATATGTATTCACTTTTGCAGGCCGGCTTGCATTGACTGCTGTTGGGATTACGGAAGTGCAGTGGTTTGTGCTTCTGATCGCATTAAAATCTGGTTTGTAAGTGACGCCTTTGGACTGATTTCAAACTAATTAAAAAAATCAGCAGAAACCCAATTTGCCGCTTTGAATCGAATACTGAACTGGTCTATTGGACACACGAATAAATGTGGTTTGTAGTAGCAGGAGGCCATCTCCACTAAAAGTTGCGATAAGTGGAAAGGATCCGGATTTAATATATAGATTGCTACTGATTCGCGCTACCACAATTTGAGAAAAACATTGTGAGGATGATTGATTAGAAATCCATTATAAACAATATATTTTACAATGTTAAAATCCTGAACATGTTTATATTTATTAGACAAGGTGTCACCAGTAAAATGTGCATAGATCATGTGCGTGTTTTTGAGTCAAGTTAAAACGGTTCAATTAACATATAATCGGAAATGCCTTCCTTTTCGACATATAGCGCTTAAAGATGATGGAGGTAAATTGAGAATATGTATTCTCGTCATAAATTGAGATATTGAATTCAAATTTTGACTGGATACTTTATTAGTAATAGCTTATTACATTTGTTTTAGTTCAAATCTATAAATCACGAGCGTAGAGGTATGGAGGGTGCTTGGCATATCTCTAAACGTATTTCCATACACAAGTTCATTTTTCTGTATTTTGGTACAGAAAATAAAATTTTTAAGTCAAAAGTCCCAAACGTGTAAAATACACTTTAAAATTTACCTCGAGCAGTCCCAACACATACGCCCCTGGTTAATGCGTTTAAACAAAACAAGTGTCATTGTTAATAAATACTAGTAAAATATCAATGCAAAATTTGAAACAAATATATTAATTTATGGGGAAGATACTAATTACTTAAAAAGTGATCTTTAATAAATAAATAAAATACCTATTATTTAAGTATGGAATTTTAAAAACTAACATCAATTTGCCCACTGGGATGAATAAAAATAGAGACATTAGAATATTAAAAATAAGCTAAGCCCTTCGCGTATTGGTTTTTATACTGTAGAAATTTCGCTTACCATATTTTCTAACGGATTTTTGTATTACTGTTTTATAAACAATAATAACGCGTTTCTCGCCGCGAGCAAATTCGAAGCCGAGACAAACGTCCGTCGGTTCGCAGGTAAAAGACAGCTACAACAAACTAACTACAGTAGAAGCGCTGCTGCCATACTGTATTTGGAACCTTAATCTTTTATGAGGTAAAATATATATTTTATAACAAAATTCCTTGATATTAAAGAAAATCAGAAACGAAACATCAAACGCATTTGCTAAAATTGAGTGAAAGTGGGAAAATGAACTCTCCTTACTATTGCTGCACCTAAAAATTAAGTAGTGTTAGGGACGCAGATTGGTTTAGCGGTCTAGGTGCTGGACTGTTACTCAACCGCCTAGGATTCAAATCCCGGGCATGCTCCGTTGAAAACCAGTGAACAACCACCAATGAATGCACTTTTATGGGAGTTGTGTTGTGTATAGCTCGTTGTACCCTCTTTAAGGACTAGGGGGATTAAGCTTCACATCTCACATTTGATAAAAATATTCTCTGGAGATGCATGCACTTCCCTTGTTCGGAGCCTTCGTTACGCTGTAGGTCTTGTGCCACATTAATTCCCACACAGAACTTGAGACGTAAAAATATGCTGCACCTTACAAGAGGTGTGCAACCATAAGAAGAAGAAGTGCATCTTAGTTTACTATCACTTGGATTTGGATTGAACAGAAATGTTTTATCATACCCGATTTATTAAACAAAGTGGCAATTTTCAAAAATTCATAGAAGAGACAAATTGACGACTGGAATACCAACTATATGGTAGCTTATCTCCTTGCTGTATAAGCCTACAACATTTAAAAAACATCGTGCTGTCAGTTTTTGAGCAATAAGACTTTGAAAATTTGCAAAATTTTGAAAATATGTTTTACATCACAGTTTTCACTTCTTCGGAGTTCTCGTGTAAAGTAATATTGTCTCTATAGGGCTATCATAATAGCTAATTTGATTTCGATGTGTCAATAAGTTTTGGAAAGAAGAATTGAAAAAAAAATCGTTGAATTTGTCCCGATTTCCCTTCCAGTTTCAGATATTTTTTTAAACTTAGTTCTTCAGTGGACATTCCGAAGCTCATCAAAAATCGGACTATCCGTTCGGGAGTTATGAGGCGTAACCCACCTACTGACAGACATTTTAAAAAAAGGTGTAAAATCTTATTTCTTAGCAAGCCGAATTCAACAGGGAGCAACAGTAGGTAGAGTAACAAAATAAAACATGATGTAATAAAAACACTATGTATGTACTGGACTATATTATAAATATGATTTATATTAAACAGATACATTCTTTGTCATTTTTTCTGTTTATTTATTTTCTTATAAATGCTATAACACAGGAATATTTTATTTCTTATATTCTGCAAATGCAAGCATAAAATAATTCACAAAATAATCTATATTAGTTCCAGCAGCTTTTAAATTTTTCAAGCTAATTTATACACTTCAGCGCGTCGACTGGTTTGAAATAATAAGAAAATTACACTCGTCAATTCTAGCAGACATACTAAGCAGTAAACAGACGTCTACGAATTAAATTATTTTATTTGCCGTTTAAATTTAGACATTATTTATACTAAACTGAAATAATGGTTTGAAGCATATCTACAACTCGGCAGTCAATATTATTATATCTGTTATTAGTCATAATTCTGACAACACGAGTTCTAATCAATTTTTTTCTTAAGACCAGTATAGTCACTTTGATTAACGACGTAAATTGAAGTGCGACAGACATCAAATCAAATATGTCGACGTTATTATCGTTATTGTACATTGTTTTCTTTTTAGACATTGTTAGCGTACATAACATTAGCCTAAGCTGAATTTTCAGAAAAGCTTAGCACACTAATTGAAAAATCCGTTTTGATGAAAGGTTTCTCCATCTTCAAATTAACATATACCATTTAAAATGAGGCAGCTAATTGTCTTACCCAGAGAGATGTTACCAAAGTACGTTGTAACTAGGTATATTAAAATCTCATTTATTGATAAGGCAAACGCATTAACATTATAGAGTTTTAATGATAATCGCTTTGCTATTAAGAATACAAACTCACAGAGAATGAGATAACTGTGTTATGCGTTAACCTTTGGGAACTTGCAAATTAACTGAAAATTTAAATAAAAACTTTGTTAAATTTAAATTACACCTGACCTACAAAACAAGCCGAATTTCTCAAAAATGTTAGTTTAAGATTTCTTTTAAATAATCAGCTATAACTAGGTTGTACCTAATAATGAAGCGGTTATCTTAGTCGCAGTATAAAAAAATAAGTGAAATCTGATGTCTCATTAATGATTCGCTTTTGGAATTTCACGTAATGGGAACGCATATATGATTATGTGAAACAACAGAAAGTCTAATAAAGAACCACATTCTTTATCTGAGGATATAATTAAAAAATCTTATTTAGAAGCACAAACAAATATTTCTAGAAGTTTCTATTTCTGGGTGTACTAGTAATAACGTTCAAAATAATCGCATTGAATTTATTTTCCATTTAGATAAACGTTACGTTACCAAAATGTAACAAACAGGATGTTGTTGGTCAAGCGGAAAATATTTGCAGATAATTGCAATTGCAATAATCACCTCTTATATAACCACATATAGTTACCATTTACAATAATTGTGGTTATTGCTCTAGTTCCGGCAGCTTTATTTTCAATTTTAATAATAATAATTATGAACGCTATGATGTAACTGAAAATATTTACAAGAAAATTATTATACTTCACTACACGATACATGTGTAACTACAATTTAAAGAAAACAAGTTTGGATTACTAGCATTAAAACAGAAACAAAGAAAATAATACCAAGCAGCAAAAGTACCAAAGAACACCAATACGGAAAAGTTTCCACGCGTGAAAGTAGTAAAAGGAAAATTAAGAAAATCCTAAAGCTACTATGTGGACCACCATATGAATTCGCCTGTCCTTTGTTGCTATTTTCATGTAACTTTCCACCGAAATAATTCATTGGAAACGGTTCAATTTTCTACCGTCTCCACAATACTTTTAACGTGAAATGAAATTCCTTCACGCACTGAAGACTTAAAAGACCATCTAAATGAGTTTTGCCCAACATGTTTATTTTTTGTGTTCTTAATTTTCTGCTCTAAATTGAAAAAGTTGTAGTATAATGAAACGGTTCTATTAGTAGTATAGCTGTACTGCTTCTTTCTATATTTTAGTTTTTGTATGAAAAACACACTAAGTGCAATTTAAGATTCGATTTTCAATATAAGTTCTTTCTTTTAGGATTTTCAGCAAACATGTTCTTCACAGCCCCTTTAACCACCTATATGTAGAATCTATTCAGAAAATAAAAACAGTATTACTAACTCCTCAACATACATAAAGTTGAGACTAAAACCATTACTTACAAATTTTAAATTTATGTTTTCTTGGATATTTCATATCAACATTCTAGCCATACCATCAGAATACTCTTAACGCTTTGCGCCTCGCAACGCGACAAACAAAAGCTATTCACTCGCTTTCTGAATCGAAAGCAAAGAAATAGATTTTTGACTTTCTCATACCTTATCTGTTCTGCTACAGAAAAATAAGCATTTAATGAGAATCTTTAATTTCAAAGTGTTAACGACAAAATACGTTTTGGGACCCAAGAAACCCAAAAAACTCTTCGTTCGATCTATTTCTTACATCTCCTTTAGTATGTGGAGATATGTCAAAAATTTAAGGGAAACAGCTTTAAAAAAATCGGAAACTGGAAGCGGAAGTTAACCGTTTTTCAAAAAAACTAAATGTTAGAAATCCGAAAAGGGGATCTGATAAAAGACATATAAGCAAATCCAATGCGTTTTTCCGAACTCTCTAGCTTCTAAATTGCGGCTGCTACGAGTCTGAAACTTTTGATTTTAACATCTTATTACTCAAAAAACGCGCTAGCAGATTGAGATAGAATATGGTATCATACTAGCACCAAAAAGGCACAAGTATTACAAGGATTGTGCCAAACATCGGGAATAAATTTGTCATATAAATCTACGCAAAACAATTTCTATAAACATAGATCCAGAAACTTCAGCAGTAGTTGTTGTGTCTTGTAAATCTTATTTTCCATGCAACAATACACAAAAGCCATCCGGCAATGAAAATACCCATACTTAAGCGCCAAACTAGGCCAATTCAAACCCTTTTCGTAAGTAGCCGCCATTTGCGACACTAAAAAGCTTCTCGGGCCGAATTAAACTATATATGGTCGTTAGACCATTCTATTGGCTATCCTATATCGAGCCAGAATATGTTCGTTAAAAAGTTACATTTTGTGTGCTTCACTTGAACCAGTGCAGTTCGTAAACGGCTCGACCAATACGGTTCCGCTTTCGATATGTTATAGCCAGCCGTGGGGGCTCAATATTCCCCGAGTCTCAAGTATCTGCGTTCATAGATCTCTTTTCGACTTTTCTAAAAAATTGACTTTTCTCTTACGGCGCTATGTCAGGCGCTTTTGGGCGTCGGGTGGCGTAGGTCTCGTTCCCCTAACCCAATTTTGGACCCGCCCGCGAGGAAAAGATGTAACAACTTTTGACACAGCATCGGAAAGTCCGAGCCGGGAACTACCGATCCCCCACTTCGATTCCCCCAATTGCACCTTGCACCCCCTTCCGTGCGGATGGATTTTGATCCCGCTAGTACAAAGTTTCAAATTTAAGTAAATTCATAGAAGAAAATTACGCAATCGAGTAAAACACAAATTACCCTTGCCGTATTATCTAGCAAATTCAAGAAATGCGATTGTCTGGATAGATTCCAAAATAATATTTTTTTTTAATTTCCAAAACTAAAATTTGTTTAAGAGTTCGGACAAAAGTATTTGTTTTAGCGTACTTTTATCAAAAAACAATATAAAAAACATAACTAAATTTTCAGCTGCGGTTGTTTAATCTAAGCAGGTATGCAAAGTAGATAATTAATTTGAACACAAAATTTATTTATTCAGTTAATTAAGTTTTGCAAAAATAGTAATGTGGTTACGATGATACAAAATAATTGATAAATCGCTTATTCGGTTGATCAGCTATCTAAAAAATATCAATTAATCGAATATTTTATTAATCGATTAAACGAATTGAACGATTAGTCGAGATAATCGATTATATTTCTACAGTCGATTGTAGGTTTTGCAATTTGATACTCGCACAGCCTTAGTTATTACTACAGAACATAATATATAACTATATTACTTCGTGGTTATTACTATATGCTATAATTCAACATTCGACATTAAATTGTTGCCATTGTTTTTAGTCAATTTTTGATCCATAACCTGATACTAAGTATTAACAGAGCAGCCCTCGTACAGCTATATGTGTCTAATATGTACAAGCAAAAGTAACAAGAAGAACAGTACACATCGTGATCCTGAGAATTATATGAAGCCGCATACGTAAACAAGCTTTTTATACAGTACTTTTCCTTTTGCTGGGAGTATCTCCTATCTCCTATATGGATATAAACATGTAGGTGTATTATTTTCTATTCGACAATAGATGTGAACATTGAACGGTGAACAAACGGTGACTTACCACATTCAAGGGCATTGAGGTCATGCTTTACCTGACTGGCACACATTGACATGCCACACTAACAGCAGTATCAAGTCCACCATGTAGTCATTCTATAGAACTTCGTTAAAAGCCGTTACTATTATTAATTGAGTTGATTTACAAATCATTCAATTGAGATTTGAATCAATATATCGTCATTTTAACATATTAATTCCTATATGCATACAGACTAGAACAGCTGCTGCATTTTATACATTATTATAAATTACAATAAAATTATTACAGCAGTTGATCTAGATGTTAAAGCGATAAATTTTAGTGTTCTAAAATACTGCCCCGAATACGAAAATCAAACAAATTAGCAAAGTATTGGTTGCCGTTAGCTATAACTTCCACTAAACTAATGTCTTAAATTCTCACACAAATTTTCTTAACAATATATTTATGCAGTATTTCCAAAAAAGGCAATGCAATAAAGAAGAAAGTTACTTAAGTAATAAACAAAAAAGATGAAATTCATTCACAAAAAAAGCACTTTCTTAGCTAGCAATTTTATACAAAACGTAAATATCCATTAAAACGTTATGAGAACCGAAAAGGTTTCATAATTTCATATTTCTTAAACTATTTCATTTCTATTTTCGAGCTATTACTTTATAAACAACCTGTCAGATTACCATTTTTTTAGAATCTTGTTATAGCAATACTTTAACAGTTTAACCGCGGTTTTAAAGAAACTTTCAGAAAGAATATATAAATGTTCCAGAAGCCCAAACATTACAAACATTTTCTATTACAATTTCTTAAAGAAATTAAGCTGCAAAAACCATGCTCTTGTATAATGTAAGGGGTTTTCGGAAAAAGAAAATCTTTTTTAGGATATCAAACCGCACCTATGTAAAAAACAGCTGTGTAGTTGCATGGGTACATATTTTCAAAGTGGTGCCATGGATGATCCCTTAGACGTCCACAGAAATATTTATAGAAATTCACAACTTGATTAACGTAAAAGAAATCACTGACACATTAATTTGCATTTTTTAGTTATTTATTTCTGGATTTCATAAATTACTAACGCTCACTTGCGTGTCGATTTGGAAAGATGCCCCCCTCCCTTGTTTTTGAGCAAACCAGCTATACAAGGTATGGGACTGCTTTTGTGCGTTTCTTATAACGAGTGTTCACTAAAATTCTGAACAAGAGACCTACGATTCTTTTTCCTAAGGAACGTCTTACAGTTCATGTTATTGTTGTGCACATAACCTCAACATAAACATGACATTTGCTGGTAATAAAACACAATACCATGCTTGACAGTGCTGCTGTCAACTAAAAAAAATTAATTTAGTTAAACATTTTAAAAATTCAGTTTGATTTTTATAAAAACAATAATTAATATTTTTATGCAGTTATGAACTGAAAGAAATGAAAATATATAATTTAAATTCCATATCTATTATTACTATAAAATGAACTCTAATGTGGTGTAATCAAAATAATATAATATACGTATTTATTATATATTAGAAACAATCACTCTCAGCATGCTGCCTCACACGATAGGCATTGGCAAAACTTTTGTATTTTTTTACAATTACTAGTTAAAAACTAACTAACCCTTAATTAAAATTTGATTTATAATAACATTTGACAAAACATTTTTAATTAGGGGTCCACTGTTCTTTCGAAAGAGATTTTGAGGGTACATAATCATAAAAACTTTGAGAACTACTGTGGAATTACCCAGAGGCTCTTAAAGGTGCTATATTTAACTTTAAATATGTAACAGAATACTAAAACTGATTTCTTTCATTCACAAAAAAGGATAGAGAAGCTGAATTATCCGCTGCCTATTAGTCCAGAATAATTTATAGAAGGTCCAGAGTAATGTGTCACATTTGCAGAATTTCCATAACCCTCATTTACTTCAGCTCCATTTGTAGATTTTGGAAAGATTTTTGAACATTTTTTAAAGAAAATAGGAATACGAACGACGTTTCCTTATTTAAGTGCTTTCAGTACTTCATATCAATAAATACACTTGGTAATCTGAATTTTTGTTTGTTCGAAAAAATATTGTTTTGTCACCCTTCTTCGGTAGTTATTTCACATGCTCGATGAAAAATTGTAGCACATTCACATTAGAACAAAGAATTTAATAATGCTTTTAAAACCTCCCAAAGCGTAATAAAAACAATGGAAAGAGAAGAATGTCAAAACGGATGTTTTAAAATTTAATAATAATTACTATATAAAAGTGGCATTGTAATGAACTCGAAACAAAATTGTAAATTCTATATTTATTTTGTTGTCACGAACAATGCGTTGCCGCAGTGTGCGATAAATACAGTGCGCGCCTGCTCATGAGAATTTAAACTGACTACAGTGAAAATGAATAATTTTTTATAAATAATAAAGCGGCGGTTGGATTAATCAGAAAATTCTGACAATTACTGGCAAATCGAACTCTATACGTAACATAACACCACTAACTATAAAAAAATCTAGTCAACGATAGGAATCCATACTTAATAGTTATTTATGTATCTAGTGCGCGAAATTATACTTTGGTGCTTGAGAATGAAAGTTTTTTGTCGAGGCGGCAGCCGAGACAAAAATCATTCGAAAGCGCCAAAGAAATTTCGCGCACGAGTTGCGTACAACATTTTTTCAACAGATTTACTGAAATAATGAAAAAATTAAGTAAAATCATAATAAAATACAAAAATAAAGATTTATTCTATCGCAATCTAGTCTGTTTCTTTGTTACAACGGAAACAAAATGTAACAAATATTGATATTTGTCAGTTATTTTTTCCTAAACAAGTTTGGTCGGCGTCCTTGTTACCATTGTCGTTATGCACGAAATATGTTTCGCTCTAGTGCGCGAAATACTTCGTGCACGTTGTCAAGATAAACAACTCCAATGTGACATTTTGCATACTGAGATTAATGTACAAACGTCCTCATTTTTTAACGTCTGTAGAAAAAAATCCTTCTAACCCAATTGAGTTACAACGTGTTCTTTTACTAAACAATTCAACTAATATTAAAGAAAGCGGACAGTGAATTTTACAGAACTTCCAATGCGTTAAGTTTAAATCTACAACCTGAATATTACAACTTGTCAACAATACTAATACCGTAAATTTCAGAATACTGTAGTAGCTTGCTGAAGATATTGCAGTGTCATCGATAAAGAAAACAGGCATTTAATTTCCACTTTAATATGAAATGTCCTGGAAAATATGTCGCCAATAACAGGAACTATGTAGATATAAATGGTTCAGTAGAGGAAACATGTCATCCAAACATTTTACAGAAGACAATTTCATTGGATTACCAAAACTGTCAAAACCCTATATCTAAATATTAAATTAATATAATTAAATCAAATAAAGTCAATTTCATTTATATAATGTAGGCGAACATAAACCTGTCCTTTTAGTTATTTTTAATTACACATGAGAGTTCCCAGTAAAAAAAAACGCGGGGAGAATATTTCACCGCTTTTTTAGGACAACTGCAAAGCGACGTTTTAATCCAACGTTGAGTATATATTTCCGACGATAAAGTCCCAACACTAATTCATTTTTGCAAACAATTCCGTCCCCCATTACCAAGATAACGAATGCGACAGACAAGAAAGAGGCGTCTGTAATTTTCTCGGTGGTTGAGTCAGATTTTCTTGGAGTAATTTGAATACAAAATGCAGAATTACTGAAGCCACGGCATTTGTAATCGACGTGTTGTGCCGCAATGGTTTAGTTATATTGAGTTGTCAGGATGACTATTTTCGCTAGGCTCGCTGCTTTCCCGGCTAACGACTGCTTGCAAGAATAAGTTGACATTTGCGTTTTCTCATAACCACTTAGGTGCGGTTTATAAACGGAAACAACTCTCCGCTTGTGGGTGTAATTTTCTCACCACTTTAATTAAACACTATCTTTCAACTTTGTCGTACAAGGAATGCGTTACACGAAAACGCAATGCCACTTTATTACACGATTTTAACAGGAATTAAGACAAAATGAAGACACTGCAAATAACTAAGAAAATACCTAATACCATAATTCTTGAAATGCATTCTAAATTGGTTCGGTGTTATACATAAATATGCAGAAATATTTTTAAGCATAGAAAATACAGTAATTGTGTTGCAATAAAATAGAAAACTTTGAATTAAGTAGAAGTTAAAAGTAGGCAAATTGCTGTAACAAAACATAAGAATGTTGGAGAAAGATGAGGAAAGAAGAAGAGAATAACAAAAGGTCAAAATGAATAGTGAAGCTGTCAAAATCCACAGACAAAAGCAGCAAAGCAATTTAGGAATCTTAGTACAATACGTATTTAGTATTATACAAGAGTATTTGCAAACGAGTTGTTATATACTTGTTAAATCTGGGGAAGGGAAGAATTGAAGCACGTTTCAGGTGTGGGAACGACATTGCACTGTAAGTCGAAAAAGAAAGCAGAAGTTGCAGATTGCGCCAAAGACAGTGGAAAATAACAGAACATAATATAAGATAACGATGCGTGGAACTGGAAGATAAGATAAAACGGTGGAAGAAATCCAGAACGATGATAGAAGGAAAGCAAATTGCCGGGGAAGTAATAATATGAAATAAAAGTAGTTCCACTACATAAATTTATCTGGCGGAATTTCGATATTGAAACAATATCGATATATCGCCCATCCCTAGTTAGCACAACCAAACGCCAGCCTCACTAGCCCCTCCTGCCCCTCTCGACCGCAATTTAAGAGCAGCTGAAGAATGGTCCCACAGCATAATAATTATTAATAATACACCATTATAACTACTAGGGTTGAGCGATTATGCAAACCAAAAAGCTGTCGGAAAACCACCATTTTTCAAAATGTTTGAAAATTTTAAATAAATTTTGAAAATCTATATAAACATTCGTTCTTCGCATTTTCTAATTATTTGAACATTTTAAATAAGTTTTGAAAATCTATACAAAAAAAATTAAATTATCCATACATATATAAAAGCACAAAGGGTTTTTTCTCCGGTTCCTTCAGCGGCTACCGCTTCACCAATTTGGACCATTTTTTTTTAAATGAAAGGTCTCTATCCTCAGATGGAACATGAAACATTTTTATATTTTTATTCTACGTCGATTTTTTAATAATAATTATTTTAATTTATAATATATATGAAGGTCGGCTAGACGGGCGTCACTTGGGGCGCCACCTACAATAACGTCGCGTGTCATTATTGGAACTAATGCATCACGTGACTTGACATTTCGCCGGTTCTATCAACGCTGTCTGTCAGTGCATTGTGTGCTGGGGTAACATTAGTAAATTTTAAAACTATTCAAATATTAAAAATTTGGAAAGCTGAAAATTTGATGATAATTTTAATAAATCATAAAATTTTGAAAATTTTTATAAATTATAAAAATTTGGATAACTTCTAAAAACAGAAAAAATTGCGAATTGTTAAAAACTTTAAAAAAATTAAAGTTGGTAAACATTAAAAAAACATGTATTTTTTTAAATAATCGGAAAATCTGTAAATTTGTTAGAAATTAAGAAAGTTTTGATAATTTTTATAAATTATAAAAACTTTCAGAATTTTTAACAGAAATTAAGACAAAATGAAGACACTACAAATAACTGAGAAAATACCTAATTCCATAATTCTAGAGATTTGTTAAATACAATGACCGTATTTTTTCCTTTTTAGTTTCGGGCGGCCCTTGATTGCTTTGGGCCCTAAAACAACTTGCCCCCCGGGGTGTAGGATTTCCGGGAGTGTTTGTTACGCCACTTGCATTAGAGCAAACATGGTAGACACAGGTAAAGTTATCTAACAGATGTTACTAATCTTCTATCAATACAGCAATTTTAGTAAAAGAAAAGTTATTATCTAAGGAAAAAACGTTAAATTAAGTAGAGTATTTGGAAACTAATTACTAACTGAATGTGAAGTTACAAGACAATGAAGTACAAAGCATGTGCAACAAAATTTTAAATAAGGGTTGGTCTGGAAAACTGAACTCATTACAAACTGTCATATAAACAATTTTGTGACTGCGGATATTGTTTATCATAGTAGGTTTATAATGCAAGTGAATAACATTTCAACTTGAAGAGGAATGAAAGAACAATTATGTAATTATTAACTATGGTCCGTCTCACGGTGAGAATTCGGCACAGGTGAGATAGGGCAATACAAACCTTAAGGGAGTCTACTGTCCTACGTTGCCAATTTTGAGCGGTTAAACGACAGTGTAAGTTGGCTTACATAAAGCATATCCAGAAGTTCTCAACAGTCTCTTACGTAAAAGGTATTGCGATTGCGATCGTAAGTGTAAAGTTGCAACTTTAAAGAGATAGGTTATAAATAACTGCATTGTTTTAAATATTGATAACATAAAGTGGAAACAAATCATTAAAATAATTTAAAGAAATTTTGTGAATCGAGATTATCGTTCTGTCGGGTTTAGTGTTTATACGTTCCCTTTTATTTGTTTTAATAACAAGGAATTGCATTTTATAGGTATACTATATTTGTTATGTACTACAGTATTATAAACTATGTAAATATTAAATTATTATAATTTTTCAAAAATCTGTAAGATTAAGTATCTGATAACATTTAATGGACAACACCAAATGGCCTCAACTTTTATTAAGTTTCTTGTGGTTGTATGTGATATCTGAGAAAATTCTTTTGGCTCTTTTAGCACCGCTGGCAAAAGGATACCAGGCAAGTTGTAATACTAGTTATCACCGATGAGCGGTCGTACTACAAAATTTAGATTAGGTTATGATTGACAGATGCATAGTTACGTCAAAGTAATTTTATGGAGATGTTTTGCAACATCGTTTTGCCAGACTATAGATGCTGATTGCATGTTGAATAGTATTTATTATGCGAATGGGTCAACAAAATAACCACTATAACTAATCTATTCAATAGGTGAATAGATTCAATTAAGTGAATAAAGTCAAATATAAATAGAATGATTATCAATAATTCAATAAATGCAAAGTAATAATATTTAATATAACGCATAAGTTATTGAATGTGAATATTTCAAAATCAAAAGATCAGATTATTAAAAAATTAATAAAATATTAACATCAAAATAAACTCACGAATAAATTGCCTCATTTAGCAATCTTAACAGTTGCAGCTAAGATTAGAGCTAAATACTATAAAATCAATTTATTATTTTTAATTGATTTCAACAGTATTCAGTATTTGTATGCTGTGAGTCATGAAATACTTCATATTGCATTAGTCTCGTTCTTTTCAGGTAGTAACCAGAATCAACATTAATACCAAAACTGCATTTGTAACAAAATTACACAAATAAAATCGACTGTTGATTTTATTACTCCAGGAAACGGTTTTCAATAAAAAAAATATAAAGTTTAATAGGGACCGTATAGCTTTTACTTCCTGTACAATAAGCTATTATTTTCTAGACATGCATCTATAGACAACCCGGCAGGGGTTCAGCGAGAACTGCATTGTTGTACTCTACATCTATATATAACTTTGTTCACTGAACAGTAGAAAAATGAACAAAGAATTTTTCCACATCTTTACTTTTCACAGATCACAATTTGGCTAACGGTAGTGAACCGATAGCTTTTACGACTTTCGTCTCCTGTTTTAATTTACGTATTCAAAACGACATTAATTTGTATTAGCATTAGTTAGTGTAAACGAGAAGATTGTCCTAACGGTTTTTTTTTAATACGTGCATATCTATTCTCTAAATTGGATGAAAAATTTTCTTAATCCGGTGATGTTAGGAATTTGAAAGTTTTAATAGCTCTTGTCACCATGCCACTTAGTTGCAATTTGTTTTCACTAATTGCTCAGTTCTAGCAATTACGTCTGGCGTTTATTAAGAAAGTTTTCTCGTGATTTCGTGGTTTTTTAGGGTTTTTCTTTAATTAAGTGTTTTGTGTAAGTCGTAGGTTGGTACACTGAAGTCAATCATGATTTCATTAACCTCGAATCACTGTTATCCGCAAGCAACTGAGTAAAGCAATTAAACTAAAACATAGTTTTAATGGATTTGGATCTAAAACGTCAAACGCAAAGTCCAGATAATCACTTTCAGAAGTTTACAATAAACCACAGCGGTTCGCACTAAATCTCTCTTTAGCAATAAATCAAATTGTAGTAACCTTTAAGGTAACCTTGCAAGTAAACTAATACTTTTTCAGACATGTGAGTTGAAAATGATGTTCAGTTTTTGCTGTTTTTTTCTATAATAATTATTGTGGAGGAAACCAGAAAATTATAACACAGGGTATAACGAAAAATTTGTCAAATGTTAACAGGATAGTTCTACGCACTAAAACAATGAAAGCGAGTTCATATTGCAGATGGATCTGCAAAACGCTTCCTAGCAGAGTTACCGACTCAAAAAATGAGACAGTTCTGCCATTATTGTACTGATAAGTAAAAACTGAACCATGAGGTTTTTGAATAACATTATTAGTTGTACAAAGTTCTTGAAATTCCAATAATGCATTGATTTTCTGGGAAGTTCAAAACGAGGTCCATGCATCACTTAGTTGTTAACAAAAATGAGTTTATTATCTACAAATGACTAGTCTAAGCGATTTGTAGCAAAACAGACGCTTTTGTATATATTTCCCATACGATTTTTAGTAAAAAGATTTTAAAAAAGGTACAAACACCCTACGAAACAAGGCCTCCTTGATATAAACCACTTGATTAAAACCGTTGAACTAAGTTCATAATCTTACAAAACCCCAAAAATGTATACCCTGCAGGCATTAGATTATACATTAAAATAAATAATGATACTAGTTTTGAATTTCAAATGTAACGTTGGTATGTAACTCCATAAGTAAACATCAGCCCTTTCAAGCTAAATGGCAGCGTTGATTTAAACCTATAAATCGTAACAGTGTAAAAAATTTTAAGAAGAAATTAAATAAGAAGAAATCGATGGATACCCACAAATTTGGGTTTAGAAATTTTGGCGAAATACATGTTTAGAACCACAAAGATCTCAAAATGGTGGTTTCAAAAATATCTATCTGTGGATGGGTAAGTCTTTGGGTACGTGCCTCACATCTCCCGAACATATGGGCAAATTTCACTGAGATTTAGAAAGTTGGGATATATCAAAAATTAATCAAAAAAATAGTTTAAAAAATTAGTTAGATATGATTCTTTGGTAACATTTTTTCAGAAACTGTTTTTTTTTTAATTTGCAAGTAGAGTTTGATCAAAAAATTCAACGGTTTTTTCCGAGCAGCTTCAAAATAGCGACCAGTACGAGTTTTGGAAACTTTAACGCCTTATTACTGAACAATGGGCAAAGCACTTCACCTGGACATGAAATTACTTACCGTATTAACAAATGTATATTTGTGTAATGTTGTACTGTACAACGGCGATTAAGCTTACATTGTAAAGTAAGTAAATTCATCAGCCCAAAATTAGAGGCAGAAAAAATTAAAAAGTTGCACTTTTGAAACAGAAACATGTTTTTTTGGTAACATTTGTTTCGTAATTAAATTTTCCAATTAAAAAAATGGAATTAAATAGAAAGGCCCTAAAACAAGTCGACTGATTTTTCCAAACTCCCTGGCTTCAAAATGTCAACCTCTGCAATTTTTTTTTGAAAATTGCGACGCGTGTCGTATATTACTCAAAAATTAATTGATAGATCTGTACAAACTTTGGTATTATAGTAGCCTCAATGTTTCTATGAACGAAAATTTATGAAAGCATAAAAACTGTTAAGCAATAGCTTTGTAGGCTCATAGAGCTAGAGATGAGCTAACATTTGGTTGGCGTTCCAGTCCGCTAATTACTCTGCGACACCTGCTATGCATTTCTTAAAATCGAAAACTGATTCCCTTCTGTTTACTATACCATAAACTATGCAATATTTCTATTTATGCTAAATTTCACATGATCCATCGTAGAATAAAAATAGAAAGTTTATGCTTAGAGTAACATTTAGGGGAACTATTCTTCCCCATTACCCTCCGTTTTCGACTGACGGATTTTCTGTTTGGTCTCCGATTTTTTAGTCGCAAGGAATCTTTTACTTGAGAAATTAATTTTCTTGCTTCACAAAAAATTTACAAATTCGGTTTCTAACCAGTTCTAATGTGTCCCTTGCCGTCCCTTCTACCGTGTAATTAAACTATAGCACAAGACAGCACCCCAGTAGCCTCAAGCACTGTAACTAAAAAACCTTGCGCTAGGTACGCGTCACTAAAGATGAAGCGTACTTAATTTAAAGGCTGTACCAAAATTGCACGCAACTAATGGCGAGAATCCCGTGTCACTTGAATCTGTTAATAACACCACCGAACTGCACGCAAGTTACTCTTCGCCGTACAGGTAGCAGATTATCCTAATTACCTATCTGTGTTGTTTACACATAAAAAACATGTAGAAAAAAAACTAACCTAAACTAAAAAGAAAATAATTGATACAGGAGATAATTATTTAAAATAAAGCATTTATCCATATATCAAACAAAACTTTACAACTAGAATCTAAATTTTACTAACAATGCTTTTTCTGCGAAAGACATTTTTTCAACCAGCACTTTTTTCCGGCGGCCCTTTTTTTCGCGGCGCTTTTTTCAGCCGCCACTTTTTTGTCAGTGTTTTTTTCCGCGGCAGTTTTCTTCGTGGTACTTTTTTCCGTTCACAACTTTCGTACTGCACTTTCTCACTGTTTTACCGAGATTTATAAAATTAGTAATTATTTATCAAAGTTTTTTCTGGTTCGTTTACCATTCCGTTTCTGAACATACGGTTCGTAACAGTAATATGGGAGTGAGATTATTCGAGAAATTAAAGTATTTCATTTGTTAGGATTATCTATTTGCGTCCAGCTCAATTGCCATCTTAACGGTCCTCAGAAGGTCTGCGTGCAGTTCGACTACTTTGCAGGTAATGTCGGTACAGTTCGAATACACCCAATTTAAATAGTTATGAAAATAATCTATCTATCCATCCGTCCATCTATCTATATCTACATAATTAAAATCGGATCCCTTCCACATGTGTCAACTTTTAGCAGTGAGGGGTCCTACCTACTAAAACCACATATTTACGGTTGCATTATATAAGGCGCACATTCCTTTGTACAGCGGACTGCAACAGTTTTCAACGCAGTTAAGCGAATTTGGTTTTATACTGTTTATTTGTATTATTGCAATACTATCTGCTGCTGACTGTTCGCTGTCATTTCGACAAGAAATACAGAGGAGGAAGCATGGAGGCCGAGCTTCCGGCTGTTTATGTAAAAGGCTGGCGCAGCACTTGACTTCAACAGCTTGCGAAGAATTGTTGTCAAGATATAAAGCCACGCGCGGCGAGTTTAATATAATAATCAAATGTAGCTAATAAAAGCAGTAATCAAGACGTAATAAGCATATCAATTTTATCGACAATAGCTTACTGTATTACACAATATTGCCTAACACAGAACGGAAATGCTCTGTCCGTCAGCTGTGTCGGTCGGTCAAGCTTCTCGCAGGTGCCACAAAAAATAGCGTCAAGTGGGCTTTAGCTGTCATTGTTTTGCCGGCCGTATCAAGTATAAGATATGCGCTATTGCGCTACACTAGATAGGGGCAGTAGCAGTTGAGATATTAACAAGGTAGATATCGGAAAATGCTGTTTTATTACCTACACTTATTTTATCACCCTCGGGTACTGAATTGCCAAATACAATTAAAAGAAAACAATTTCAGATAAGACTAACCTAAGCATAACCGAACTTAGCAGACGTAATCGCCATTAAAATAGCGATCAAGAACAGACATTTAATAAACTAGTAATTTATTTACCAGAGCCGGTATTCTCGCATAGACACAATTGTAAGTAGCATTTTCTACAGTTAGATGAGTTTCTAATGTAACAATTAAAATTGAAAACACTCATGGACAGCGCCAATGAAAAGTGGGTACATTTCTTTTAATAATTATTTGATGTGGTGTGATTATGTGATTCGTTAGTAGCTATGCGTATTAAGTTCAGTATTTATTTTTAAAATCGCCGACTCCTTGCGTATTTGGGTATATACAATACTGCTGGATGCATTAAATAAATGTCATACATCTCAACATAGCTTATTAATTATTTCTTAAAAGAAGTTAATAAAAAAAGGTAGGGCGCAGCCCACGGGTTCTGCTAATTAATAGTGTTAAAGTAAGTCAATCGAATTTAACCATGTGATAAGTAATTCTTGGGGCTAGAATGTTGATACAACAATACTTCTGAAAATGTGATATAAGTTGACGCGAAGTGCCTTCGCTCATTGTTTTAATTCGATTTTTTTCATGACCAACAAAATACGACATATGTGGTTCCTCCCTATTTTATATTTACATATTTAACTTACAATAAGTCAGAAAGTAGAGCTAAATAAACTATATCTACTCTCAAAATTTCAAATACTTAGTGCAATGCATGATAAACTAATTTTAAAAAAATTACGATATAGTTACCTCCATCTTTTGAGTGTCTAGCTCCGTTGGAAAGCATTTCCAGTTTCACGTTCATATAACCTCATCTTATTGTTTTGGTGTATAGAACTCGCCTGTAGATTTTGACCGAACCTTTTAAGATAGACGTACATTGTACAGTACTTATGGCGTTTGAAATATAAAGTAGGTTTTGAGGACGCTGAAATTTTTAAAAATGCTAATTTTTAATTGCCTGTGACAAGATTTCCTTGTAGTTTCATCAAATGTGCAAGGTTTTAAAACTAATAGGACAGGTGTATTGAATTTTATGTATTGTTTGGCACTAGTTCACCTTTATGTCGTAACTGACCGACTGTGTGACCCTATTCCTCATGAATCTCCACCGTGAGAAGACTTTCACTATTATACTACCTCTTCGCTAACATGGCATAGATTTGCAGTTTTATTAATAGAATATCTTTGTGCGTTTCTATTTTTAAAATCACGCAACATAAAATATACGTGTAGGTACCTACGTACATTTAATAAAAATAGATTAATGAAATCTATTTCCGGTAACACAACCAATATTAAATTTAAATGAATGTTTAATCAATAATCTCCAATAATCAACATAATAAGAAAGTTAGCTTGCAATTGTGAGATTGTATTGTGATGTGACACACTTCCAGGAAACATAATAAAACAAAACAGGGCCAAATATGCGGCCCTTGGGCACTCCTACTTATTAGAAATAGAAACTGCTAGATGATTGCTAGAAAAATATTCTCATATTCCAAATAAATCGAATAAGTTAGGATAATAAACTTCCTTACACTTGTCAATTACGTTATGTTAATTTTGGGTTTGAAATAGATTATTACGTTCAATATAAATTATATTTTGGGAGATTTATGAAAATTTTACTTTCCAATGTGGAAATGGTACTGTTGAGTTTGCTTACATTTACATTTCAAGCCAATTTACAGAGTGCAGCTGGGGAATAACGTAAAATCGGTAGTTTAATTTGCTTTTATCGCACTGTTTTATACGTTCTGGCGAAGTAATGAAAATATAATGTTCGCCGTCGTAATTGGACTTGGTGCTTCAAAGTCTCGAGAAGAAAGCTGCTTGTCGAGTGAATTACTTAGCTTCTTTGTCATAATTATGTCACTAGGTTACGGTAAAATACAAGCTAGTTATTTGATAGTTTGCGTAAACTGTATTTTATAAACCTCTCTTTCCATATGTGGAAAACAAGGTCGTTTACGGTTCAGAGATTTGTTGACCATGAACGTTTTTTTTAATGTTATCAAATCTCATCGTTATTCCGGTTTAAAATTTGTTTACTCTCGGTCAGTTTTATAAATGGTATTACATCGTAGGATTTCATTTATTACCAAAAAATAATGAGCGATCATTGGGACTAGAAAAATATATACTTTCTGTATTTGATAGACAATTATGGGACCACCTAAAATTGGCGAGCCCAATTGAAAGTAGTTACTTTTGTATTTCTATTTACATAAGTACGAAAAATCAACAAATTATAATAATATCCTAGATGATATAATAAGCTCTTATTTTTTACTGCACAATAAATAAGCGAGACAAAACAGTAAAATATTGTATATTAAATTTGGGAATACGCTACAAAACTTTATTGCGTAGGTAGTTATAGTGTGATATTATACAACTATTTTTTTTTTAAATAAATGTTTCCAAACTCATTAAAACCTACATTTGCAGAGTTCGCACAAACTCCTGGTCTTCAGTACTAAATTACATATGTACATAACGGATTAACTACAAAATAAATTAATGTAACTAACAGACTCACTCGTCTACTGTAGAACTGTTTTATTTCATCAGCTTGTTAGCGCTAACATAACATCAAAGCCAACATGAAAATTTAGCTTTTCAGGCTAATTCGATATCACCACCGACACGGCATACATAAACTTATTGATTACGTAATACGTACATAATTTAGTTTGAAGCTTACATAATGCAATTTAATTTGGTAACAAACAGCCTTTATATAGTTTAGGGACTTCATTACAGCACGCTAAATTTTAAACTTTGTAATGACAATATCTTCATCAAACATGTAAACCAACTATAGAAAACAGTCTGAATTTCTGCAGCCTACCAAGTCCTCTAAATAAACCCATCAATTGTGGTTATTAATCAAAATGAGTATGGTTTTCGTCAAGATACAAAGTTCTGATTTTTACGCACATCGGTTTATACCTGCTATGTTTCACAACTAGACAGCTTCTAGAATTAAATAATGTAACACTTCAACTAACCAAAGATCTAGAAACCTGCGTCTCTTCCAACTCAGAATTTTTCTCTACGTCTTTAAAAAATGTATACGATAAAAGCCATAATCAACTGAAACTAAATGTGTTTTTAAACAACTCCATAGTTCTAAACGTCTAAACGTACAATGATTTTTGCATTTTGTTGAGTAATACCTTTGTATACGTTTATCAATGAGTTCGGTACGAATAATCTCATTTAAATAAAGCATATTTCGTATAACTTAAAGTAAAATGGTTCTAGCTAAAAATGGAATTCTACACAGTTTAAAATTAATAACCTTTTTTGTTTACAAAAATAGTTTACAAACTGTAACTGTAGGTAACTAATATGTTGTCTAAGAGTCTACCGCACCTCGTTAGCTATACCCACAGTGGATATCAAAATAGCTTTTGCAAGAGAAAAATATTAAGCTTATAAAAACTCTGACGACGTAAATCAACCCCATCGCATTTTTCTTCATGTCGTTCGAAATGTAGATAACGACCAGACCATTCGTCATAAAACCAAAATAAAGGAGAAAAAACGCTGAAACATGAAGCCGTTACTGGCAAGTCAAACCTCCTTAGACTTACCCGCTATGCTTCGGTTTACGGAATATCTTTTAAAGCTTCAGAATATAAGTAAAATAAACTGGTGCGCTGATGCTGACTAGCATCATGCACTAGAATCTCGCCGCAAATTTCGCATAGGAAATGCTATGACTGAAAATTGTTATACAGTTTTGTAAGATAGAACATCGATTTTTTGAGTTTTAGAAAAATATTCCATAGAATTACAGACACCAAATAGCAAATGGCACTTTCATCAACCAAATCTCTGGAGAGAGAAAGAACATTTGTCTAATCATAAGCAATTTAGCCTTCAACAGCAATATTTTATTGTCCCCTGTTTATTATAGATAAAAGGGAAAAAATTTTCGGGTTTCAAAAATTCATAGGAGGCGTCACAGGTATTAAGGAGTTAGAACACCAACCAAATTGTAGATCATTTCTAGCCCTATAAGCCCATTAAATTTTTAAATTCCCCTTTTGAAAAAAGTCATACCAAAAAAACGTATCTAACTTACGCTTCCGGTTTCAGATCGTAAAACAAATTTTAAACGCGATACAACAATATAAATTGTACTAACTTATCCTATATCCACGTTAAATATAGACCGCGCGAACATTAAAATTTGTGGTCAACTCTCGCTATGGAATATGAACCGCATGTCTTACCTTATACCATAAATTATAGTTGTCAAAACTACCTAATAATTAAATGCAGATTCGTGAACTAAACAAAGACACTATTTTGGTTTTTCATGGCAAGGGTTGACCAAACAGTTTATTGATCATTCTGTACTAGCTGAACCAGTGGAATACGCCTCGCGGTTTTTTAGTACCTTCTTTAAAAGTAATAATAAATAAGCTGTGTAGACATCTAAGATATCTACTTAATTCGTACACAGTGGCGTAACTACGGCAATGTAGCTGATGCAGTTGCATTGGGGCCTAAATTCAAAGTATTTTTCTCACTTCAACTATTCCTATTAGAATGATAAGTAAGTTGTAAATAAGACTGGGATTGTTAGACAAATACCTTTTTGTGCATGTTACATCAGAACCATATATTTTTTGCCTAAAATGCCTATTATTTAAATGAGTTTGCCTATTTCTAGGTTTTTGTAATGCCCAATTTTCCGTTGTATGTCTGTTTTGGTAATATTTATATTAATTGTGTCACCAAAGTAAAAAATAATTTCCCCGCCATTTGCATAAAAATTAATGTTTGCGTATAAACTCGTGTGCTCGAGGTAAGGTGGGTCTTTATTTTATCGCAACCGCATTTTTTAGAAGCTTAGAATATAAAATATATATTTTATTTAACATTAATGTTGCTAGTGGATCACAAAATTTTTCATCCTCATTATTCACATCATCATTCAAATAGTATTAATGTATTAAAGAACTGTTGGCCATGCCGGCATTTCTTTTTATTATATTTTGAGTAGCTTTTAGTTTTCCTCATAAATGTGAAAATCTATAATATTTAAAACGTGTGGCCATTTCTTTCGATATCTATTCCCAGAGTTCTACTAAGCTGATTTTGGTCATTTTTATATAAAAATTATTACTGTGCAGATGTACACAACAATAGGAATCCTTAAAAATATATAAACCATAGCAAGGCCCTAATTTAAACGAACACATATGAACTTGTAGCTTGTCCCTTGTAGCTCGATCTGTTTCTTCCCGGTATCGATTTTCGGAACAACGGGTTACACGTACTACGCCTTAAACATGGTCTATAAAGAAGTGTTTTTTTCTTTATTAGTACGTTTCAGTTTTACTTCCTTGAAATTCATATTTATGTATAAATAAAATAATTTATACCTTCAACAATATGTATTATAACTTGATACGTATTTCGCCATGTTGATATGTCATTATGAAAGGTAAAAGTAAACAAGTATTGCTATAGGGAGAATCGAACTTGATAACTTGATCTACAGTTATTAAATATTGGTGAATTTCAAATGCTGCTTTATATATCTAATTTACGTTTATCGCCACACAAGTGTAAATTTAATAATATTATTATTATTATTAAATTTACGTGGGCGTTTATGTGTTCTTTGTACCTAATATCAATATTTCTAATTGTCTGGCTACAAACCGCATTGCAGTAGAAGCAATTTAATTTGCAAATGTCTGCTTTTAGCAAATCATCTGTCTCTTCTATTATATTAGGGAAAGTGTTTAAGGTGTTTTTAGTTGTGTTAAGAATTGCTTTACATTTCTTTCTTTTGTTTACAATTTTAGCAATTTTCCGATTATTTATCTAATTATTGGTTTTACTTGTACACATCTTAAGTAATGTCTTATTTTTCTAACAAATTTTAATAAGTGCGTATTGAAGTACACGAGGTTATTGCTTTTACTGTACATATCTTGAGGAATGTCTTATTTTCAGAATTTTGTTATAACACATTTTTGTTACTCCGTACTTGAGTGTCTTCATTTTTGCAGATTGGGTAGCGTTAACCGCGCTATTGAGATTTCGGGAGTGCAATGTTTGTGCTTCTGCTCGCAACTGCGATTTAACTTACACTAATCAAAATAATCAGCAGAAAGCAAATTTAGATTTTTGAACCGAATACTGCACTAGTCTATTGGATACACGAATAAATACCTTCTGTAGTAGACGCGCAAAGATGTGGCTTCTAGTAGTATAGTGGTATACGTGTGATAAATTTTAAATTTCAGAATTCTCGGATAAAGTTTTAACGTAAGATAAACTTCGAATATCTTAGATAAATTCAATATCTCAAACGAATTTCAGATCTAGGATAAGTTACGGATCTCAAACAAATTTCATAATTAGGATACTTTCGGATCTTGTATAACTATTGGATGTTAAATAACTTTGGGATCTCGGATAAAATTATTTTGTGGATCGGTATCGCAACCTAACTTACTGTAAATTTTCTTATCCGATCAGATCCGACTCCAACATATTTAAAACTAAAATACATCCATTAAGAATTTCGATCAGATCCGGATCGAGCCGAATTCCGATTTCGGTACATAAAGTCACAACTCTAACAGAAACAGACATTTATTTGAAACGCGTCCAAAACTTGTATTTCCGTCAATCTCAAAATCGAAAACATTTCCACACTGGAAGTATGAAAAAGCAAAGAGGTCAATGAAAAATCCAATAAACGTAACGATTTTAAAGAGAGGTATAAAGGCAGCTTTATGAACCTATACAACTAATTTAAATTAAAATTATGTATCTCAAGGTGGTTTGACTTCTCAACTTTAGTTTTTCACACACACTTTTTCCCAAAAATCCCTAATGGTGATATCGCTTTGAAATTACCCTGTTCAAGGTCGCATTGTTCTTCTTTTATTGTTTGACATGATATCTGCCACATATTTCGTCTCGTCAAATTATTAGGTGACCCTAACAAAATTTTCACATTATTGATTTTCCTAATGCAAATAAATACTCTCCAATCTCTTGCTATTGCAGCATTATTTTTAGGTTTCAATTGTATGCTAGACAATAGATTTACTAATAATAGTCAAAGCATTTCAGCAAAGCAAAGCAAAAATAAAAGACTACGAAAACATTTCGCAAGAATAACATGGCGACTTAATTAGCACCATAAACAACCCTTTGTGCTATTAAACTTTATTAATGTTCCCATTATAAAAAGCAATATTCCCGAAATCATCATTGTGGGCATTAAAGTCCAAAATGTTATGCCACAAGAATGTTTTAAAGAATCGCCAGGCTTCAGTGTAGAAAATACAAAAGAATAAATTAAAGCAAACAGCATTTTATGGGAATAGTTAAAGATAATCTTATTAATTCAGTTGAAGACGTAAAATGAATTAAATGCGGTTGGTTCTTAAAAGAGCTCGAAGGTTCTTTGTTCGAACTGGGATATTAAACCGCGCAGGTGATAAATTCAATGCGTTTAGTAAGTCCTCTGCGAATTTAACTCGAGCACGTTACAGCCCACAGTTTAGTTCCCAAGAGCTCAACTCGAGAGCACCGTTGGTCCTCACCAGGATAATTCGCGGATAATGAAGTACGAACTCAACAGAACGTGGTTTGTCAAAATTGTCATTTCCATAATTGTGGTGTATTTCCATCAGTGCAGCGAAGAGGATTTCCACATGACCACAAATCATGTGCCACAAGTGAACACTGAAAGGGAGAGCTCGTTATTGCTCTAGGGGAGATCGTATCAATCCGCGATTCTGATTGTTTTTCAATTTTCTATTAACTACAATGTTTTCCTTGTAGATTTCCTTTTTATTGCCACTAAATCTCGAGTTTGTAGGTCAGAGATAACATTTCAACGAAAGAAGGAAAGGCAGATGAAAAATGAGTTGTTTTTTACTTGGACTTAGCTTATTTTACTACCCTGATATATCCACTAAAGCAACGTCAATTGAATTACGAACCTAAATTTCTGCTAGAAATTTACTATTCGTTCTTGATATCAACAATACGAAACTCCATAACAATTCGATAATAATACACTGTTAAACTAGTAACTCTGTTTATTATATTGTTTACTACTATTAGTAATTTATCAACAAAAAACAATTGTAAAATTCGTAAAACAAGTGCGACTTCCAAGTTCCTTCTTACATCAACGAACTCAAAGAAAATCACAGAGAATCCAAGCTAATTACCAAATTAATGTAATTTAAAATAATCAAGATTCTCGCTGAGTTAAAACGAATTACCTGGTTATCTCACAATATAGATAACTAAAATTAGTCTGCTGTAGCTACACGGTTGAAAATGAGTTTTCTGTATTTTATTAAAATATTTACAATCACGAGGCACGTATTTATGCTATCTCTGCTAAATTTAAGAATTAGTACGAAAATATGTAAACTAAATTAAATCACCAAATAATGTATTCTTGTTGGAATGGTAGGTAATATATAAATATTTTCATCTGAAATACAAACTCATTTACTAGCTTACAATATACGGTATGGAATACTTTTATTACTATTTATACATTTCATAAATTGAAAACTTTGCTATTAAAGATCTAGCGTAAATTTAACTATCAGAATCCACAGGTTAATTAAGTAGGCTAGCGTAGCGGACCGCGGATCCAAGTCGTAGTTTTATGAATTATATAGCGATTGCTATAATTATTTTGATATATTAAATCTGGATCGGCTGTCTCAACATGAGAGGAATACGGCTGCAGCTGATATGCAACCCAAGCGGCACACGATGCGGATTATTTTTTTATTCAAAGTTACTAAAAACTGAGCGCATTACTTCTCCTGAACTTTTCAATAAATGAAATGGTGCTACTTGTCAAACATTTAAAAATAAATTTTAATATTAACGTTTCACGCCCCAACATTGACTGCAATAACATGCCACCATTCTTACTACTGTAAAGAGAGCATAGCTGCATAATAGCCATACTATAATAACGCACTACATGATACTGACACTTAAATTTTTGAAAAATTCGAATTTTTATTTTAAATAAGATTGGTTGGAATTTAAAAAAATGAGTTTTGACTTAAAAAAAATGCACAGAAGGCGTCACAGAGACATTAATGAACTGGGACCTCAATTGTAGCCTATTCCTACCTCTATGAGCCTACAACAAGTAATAGACAACGTGTAACCAGGTTTTGAGCAATATTTATTGAAAATTTTCACGTCACAATTTTTTATTTGTAAAAAAAAATATTTTACTTAGCGACACTTTGCTTCCCTAGCGCTATTATAGTACCAACTTGCATCCCTATCTGCCAACTCGTTTTTGAGTAACAAGGCGTTAAAGTCAAAATTTTCAAACATTTGTAGCGGCTGCCACGTTAATGCTAGTACGTTCGAAAATCTTTGGAACATTTTAGAATATTTCGAAATTTTTAAAATATTGAAAATTTACAAATTTTTACGCTTTCGAAAATTGCGAAAAAATGTAAAAAAATTTAATGTAATACACAAACATATTCAACTCTGTTCATTTAATCTCATAGCTGCACGTAAACCTGACATGGCTGTATTTATTTTAGAAATTTATAAGATCGCTTGTAACGAAGTTCGTAATGCAATTGCATTAACGGCGGAGACAGTTTTATTTCGTACCTCTAATAAACAAACAATAATTTTTCAATTTAAACATGCTCAATTTTTTAGAATAAATGAAGGAAAATAAAGAAATCAAGAAAATAAACAGTATCATGCTGTTTATTTTCTCCGTCCTGCTAGAATTAAAGTAAGCCATAAATAACCAAATTATACCAACAGTAGTGACTGCAACATAAGCATTCGCTGAAAGCAATCAATAAACTGAGGAGAAATGTAAAGGTCCGTCATTGTATTATGGTGATAAATTTTGTTGAGATAAAAGAGTTAGTTGTCGTGTTACAGTAAGACAGTTAGGAATTTAATATATAGATTCTGTGTGCAAAATAAAATTATGTCAATTTAATCCAACTTAATTCTACACAAAAACAAATGGTTTCGGAGTTACAGTATCTCGAAGATAAAACAGATAGAACACTCATTTCTGAATAACTTTGGCAGTAGTTGCATTAAAATTTTGAAATTTTATATGTGAACACTATACATTTAGTTTAGTGCTTCCCATGTTCGTTCGAATAAGTGCACCAGCACCACTTAAAATTCTTGTTTGCCCTACAAAATACACAAAGTAGCACTGTTGTTGAAAGTTTAACGGTTTTCAAGATATTTACATTTTTATGGAAAACCAAGTTGCCGTCAAAATCTGAGTATAATCTTAAGATGGGCAAGTAATTTGTTCAAACTTAGAATAAGTTTTGCATATCAAAACAATAACAAATGTTATAAACATATGCCCAAAAAAGCTTCCTTGCAAAGTTACAGCCTTTCGGACAAATGTTTCTAGAAACTGTTATAATTGTTTTGATGTGCAGAACATTGTCTCGAAGTTAAAACAAATTATTTGTTCATCTTAAGGAAATACACAAACATTTATGGCCCCTTGATTTTCCACAAAAATTGAATTATCTCGAAAATCTTTGTATTTTGCGATTTTCATCACGAGCGCCTGTTTGTGTACTTGTGTGTGGCAAATGAAAATTTTAAGTACAAGTATTCAAAAAATGTAAAGAGGGAACATTTTTGAAATGAATTATTACGTCACTCCCCCACATGAGACATGAGGACATGAGAATTGTGCTTAAGTTTGTGCCAAACTTTTTAAAGACACCCTGTATAATGGTTGATTTAAAACTAAGTCTTCTCGATATATACACTATACAGAGCACCCACAATATTCTTTAGAGGTTTAAATTGTCGGTAATATTTTAACATCATTCTTAATTTGTAATATGTTTCTATACACTCTTTTTGTTACAGTATACAGAGTGTCCAGCAATGGGATGTTCATTAATCAAAAACGCATTACAATAATATTTTGAAGCCAAATGCTAGAAATTCTTGGTGTGTAAAAAATATGGTAAGAAATACGTTGAGTATCCCTCCATCTACGCCCCTAACTGATGGATGTAAACGAAAACAAGTGTAATTGTGAAGCAATAATAAATAGACTTCAAATCGAGTTGAACCAAAACACGTCCTTGATCTATGGCTATTCTATTGCGGAATACCGTGTATTTATCTTTTTACATAATAATGAGGTATAAATACACCAACAACTAATAATAACATTTCACTTAAAAACAAAAAAATGAGATATCCGAGATGTAAAAAACAAACTAACAAAATACCTTCAAATGCAATACAAACCCAATTAATTATCGCACTCTTCAAACAAAAACAAACGTTGATTAAAACCCAATTCCTGATTATTAATTAAATCATGCTTTTGTTGTCAATCCTATTGATTGGTTTTATATACGCCCCCCACTCGGTAACGTTATCATTGGAAAATACATATCAATTATCAGATGTGTATTTATTTGAAGATAAAAGACACAACTGTAATTTTACATGCTATGAACTATAAATTTTGTTTTACTTATTTCTCGTTGTATATCTAAAACACTTACTAATTCTTTCAAACTGCATTGAACAAACCTGTTGTTTGTTTGCGCTCGTCATCTTGGTTAAGGTTTTACAGAAATTGGAAACCAAAATACCTGAAAGAAAAAAAAATAATTAAATTAGGTAAGAGCAAAACAATGAGCAATAAATCTTTCAAACGCAAGCACATTATAAATCAGTAATTAATTTCAGATAAATTTACAAGGTCATAGAAATGTATTGTTAATTAGCACCCTTAAAAATGCCTGGTAAATACGGCATTTTAATGCGATAAAATGAAATTACTAAGCAGTAAGCACAATCTCTATTAACTTTAATGAACGATTAAATAGAAAAATTTTATTTTAAAAAAATAGTTGAAGCTTCCCATACTTTTAGTTATAATTTATCCTTCCAGTTTATCGTTTCTTACGCCTTGCACTGGTAACAAAACCGTCTACACGAAACAATAATTTTGAACGTGTTGTTCGAGCCATTCGTGAGATAAACCACATACCGCAACCTTTGAAACGAATCAAAAGTTGTGTGCACTAAAGTTAAGCTGAAACTGAAATGCTATTTCAACATGTCCCTGTGCAGTGAACTATGTATCCTCGTGTTCAATTTGAAACTACTAAATACAATCAACGCTATTCTGAATTCTAGATTAATGTCTTCTCTAAAACGTTATTCGTGGTTGATGTTTGCAGCTCCAAAGTTTGAGATGAGATTATAGGATTACACAATACACACTGTTGCGGCGTTATACCCTTTGGCACTTAACAAATGTTCATTATATACATAAACTACGCAAAGACATTGAAACGAACTAACATATTCAGTTATTAAACATAAACTGAAACAGTTTTGTTTGAATAAAATTTTATACTACTTAATTTTACGTCCATTGACGTAATTATATACTAAATTTTAAAACTATTAAAACTGTCCAGAAATGTTTCGAATATTTAAGTGGAATTCTTTAACAAAAACAATTTTTTTTGTGTCCCCTTTTTATGTTTGTTTACACTAAAACAAAAGCAACATTCTGTAATAACCCAAAATTTTTTTCTTAAATTAAGAATGCTCGAGGGGTGTGTATTAATCCATCTTCAGTTAAGTAAAACTTCTCGGTATCTCTAAATTCCGAAAAGAATCGCAGGAATCAGTGGTGTAAACAATTATTTCCGACTTGTCGGATATTTCCAATTTAAGGGAAAGAACGCGTTCTGAGGGACAATGCAGGAATTCGAATCGGAATTTACGGGAACCGACGTTTAAATGCCATATCATTTAACTGCCGCTCAAACTTGTTAAAACACAGCCTGAGATATTGTAATATTTTCATGAATTACAAAAATTGTCGTACTTTCTTTTATTTCAGATTTAAAAAATGCAGTAAGTTAATTAATTTACTCAATCACATATAAAGTCAAAAAACATCTGAGATTATATTGAATATATCTTTATACGAATAATTAATAATGTAGACAATAGAAAGGGAAAGCATGCAAATTAATTTCAGTGAAACAAAAATTTATTTATTTATAAATTCCAGCTTTACTTCGTTAAAGTCCATATTTAATGAGTATCTGTATATAAAATACTTAATTACTTTAACAATATTTACTTATTTTAACCTTATACGTATTTCGGGTCAAAGGTTATCTGAAAAAGTAAACAGTTAGTGTTGTTATGGCAATAGAACTTGGTGACTTGATCTCGGTAATCGTCTACAGATGACTTGATTTCTTATTCCAAAATGTTCAGTAGAGGAGAATTTAAGAGGTCAATTTGCTCAATCATTAACGGTACAGTTTTTAAATGTTTGTGAATTTCAAAAGCTTCTAGTATTTCTAATTTGCGTTTATCATCATAAAAGTGTAAACCTTTATGGTGTTATTGGATGTCATTGAATGATTGTGTTCTAGTAAGTGTTTAGCGTAATTGGATTTATGTGGGTGTTTGTATTTGTAACAACGTACGTGTTCTTTATACCTAATATCAAAATTTCTCATTGTCTGGCCTATATAAACCGAATTACAATGCGAACAATTTAATTTGTAAATGCCTGAAAATTAAAAATTCATTAATTAAATCAAATGAACTATTAAAACATGCTAAAATGTCATTTGATGACATTTTAGCATTGATCTCTTAAATTAAATTCTCCTCTACTGGACATTTTGGAATAAGAAAGTCATCTGCAGACGATTATCGAGATCAAGTCACCAAGTTCTATTGCTATAACAACACCAACTGTTTACTTTTTCATATAACCTTTGACAATGGCATGTAAACATGCCGAAATACGTATAAGGTTAAAATAAATAAATATTGTTAAAGCAATTAAGTATTTTATATACAGATACTCATTAAAATTTTTTTTATGTAAGTAATATAATTGAAAATAACTAAGTTCTTCCTAAAGTCGTGGTTTTGATGAAAACAAGGTTTTTGTTAATAAATTCAAACTTGACTCGTCCATAATAATTTATCAGCAAAATAATTGACAGGTATTTATTTTAGCCTTACACGTGTTGACGCCGTTATGATAGGAAAATTTTGCCACACGAAATACGGATAAAGCTAAAATAAATATCTGTTAAACTTACTATTCATTTTATTTATAACATATTACAAGCAAAATTGTTTTTCACTGTACTTATTTAAATTTTGACGCTAAAGTCATATCCTGGATTAGAAAATAAAGAGTCAATTATATTAGCAAAAGTGAAATCGAAAATTAGCCGTAAAGGGAAGAAAATAAAACATATTTTGGTAAATAAATTCAAGTTAAAATAATTTACATTTAATTCGCATCTATATATTAAATCCCTAACTGTATCACCATAACAATACGACTAAATCTTGCATCCTGGAAAGATTTATCCCTATAAAAACAACAGCGGGCCTTTGCACGTTGGCTCAGTTTATTTAGTGTTTTTCTGATTCTGTCACTTCTGTTGGTATAATTTAGTTGTTTATAGCTTGCTTTAATTCTAGCGGTTCGGAAATGTGTATTTATCGCACTGTCAACAAACAAATACATACCAGACGACTACTAAATGACTAACAAATTGCGGGCTCGACTAGTTTCCGCTTATTATTAAACAGTGTTTACTCTAAAAGTGTTTACTACAAATTATCAATGCTTTTCTAGGAGCTCCACTTTTGGCGACGCATTCTTCAACACATCTTACATCGCCAGACAGCTTAGATATTTATTATGTTTGCGTCTTTGCGGTTTTCCATATTTACTATATTTAAATCTCTGACATATGAATACGAATGAGTGAATTTCATTTTAGAATTAAAAGATGTCCAATAAATAGAGGAACATATTCAAAACCATTTTGCATGTAGTTTTAGTTGGAATTCGTGTTATAGTGGTACACCATTTGAATTAGAGTTTAGTAGGCTGTGCAAACAAATGCACATTCTAAGTCAAAATGAGGCGGTCAATTAAATATTACACATTCACCTAAATTAATTTTTAGTTTATTGAACATTTTATTATTATGAACATAGGTACCACCCAATGTGAAATATTTGAGTATCGCAGCGGATTTGTAATTTTTAAATTTGCCGTTGTTTTTACGTGTGATGACGTCACACGGTGGCTCTTAAGCTGTGCGCTGTAGCATACCATCTTTATACTCTTGGCGCAGTGCAAGTAAGGTGACAGCCAGAAATATAAAATTTTATATAAACATGTTCCTTTATTTACTGGACATCCTTTATACGCCCTAATGTCTAAGAAGATTTTTTAGTGCGTATTAATTAGTTCCATAAATATTTAAAAAAATCTCCGTTAAAGCTTTTTCCTGATAGAATTTTCTCTTCGGGGGATGTTTTTCCTGAAGATTTTACGTTTATTACGGAGCTGTTTTTCCAGGCTTTGTTTCGGTTTTTTTCTGAGGCTGTTTTTCAGGACTGCTTTTCGTTTTTTTTTCTCGCAGATTTCATTTCCGGAAGCAGCTCTTATTCAAAGCAATTTAGCGGAGGAAACTTTTGAAACGGGTGAAAGAATACTAAAAAACAGCGGGGGCGTAGTCCACGGGTTCTGCTAACTTTAGTATATTGTGTTACATTCATAAACTATATAAAACTCGTTTAGTTGGTCAGTTAACAAAGGTAGCAGCATTCGGTGTTTTTTTATCTTAATAAGTATTGCGACCAAATGATGAAATGGAAATGGAAATCATAAATTGATAAATGGGTTGAAACTTTTCATTATTAATTGGATACACAATCATCTTTTCAAAATATTGTAAAAATTAGTGAAATGTGTTTATGACTGTTGGGCTCGATTGTTTCTACTGAGCTAATATTTTCAATAAACGATATGTGACCGGCGAACAAACGCAACTACAATTTTGAGAGCTGCATGTAATTTTATGCCTTTACATAAAAGTATGTAAAGTAATTTCATAAGTTATATTTTATTTTAGTTATTAATATTAAAATATTCTCAAGTTTTCTTTGTTTTGTCTTCAAGTTTTGTTTATGAAGTTATATAATAAAAATATACTTTTTTTTTATTTTTATGACTTTTTTTTAATTTGTCCTTTATTTTCTTTAAAAAATATGGTCACCAAACTTTACAGAGGCACTCTTTGAAGGCCTTCCCTCCCTTTTCTTGTTAATTAGTATTTAATATATGTGTATAATCAAATTTCGAACAGTCCGCTATTAGAGTATTCCAATGTAAATTACATACCTCAATTAAGGAAATACCCGTTAATTGAAATTAACTCAATTTAATTTTAATAACTTTAGAATAATTCAGATTATTTTAGCCCAATTTTCCTAATTAAATCTAAAGTTTATTATATATTAAATATCTGTCTGTGAGTGAGTGTCTATGCTCGTTCGTTTGCTCCCTCATATGTCCGAAAAGGCTATTCATATTTTAATCAAAATTGCAATGCCAGTTTGTAACAAAAGTTCCCATGGAAAACAATATTTTAAATAAAAATTTAAAACCGCAAGCAAAAGTGACTTTTTGGCTTCAAAAGCGTAATCGTTTTGCGAATATGAGAAACATGATCTAAAGCAAACGCATTTCCTAGCTTTAAAAACGGGGCACATGATTGTTTTTAAATTTTGTATGTTCATAGAGCTAGAGCTGAGCTATTACTTGTTTTTGTCTCGACTCTTTCATTACTCTGCGACGTTTTTTATAATTTTTCCAAGTTGAAATAATTGCCATTATATTCAACAAACGGAGAATGATAAGAATTTTGCGTTTAAACCAAAATACTTATCTGTAACAATAAAATATAATACTTTACTTATTTTTAGTGAAGGCGGTCCCTCTCTCTCTCTCTCTTAGTTTTTGGTCTGTATTGTTTTCTAGTGACAGACGGTATTTATTTTCAATTTTATGATTTTCTGAAAAATTCAATGTTTTATCTTTATTTTCGCTACTTTCTAGGTACAATTGTCTTACTATAGCCTAAGTCTGGACCTGATCCTGAACGATGAGTGATGACTTACTACTTGTCATAACGCTACACGCAGTTACATGTTAATATTCTGATCTTATGAGAATTGTTGTGGTTAGCACGTTACTATGACAAATGTTTTTAAAAATTTAACAAAATCGAATTTTTGAAATATAGAAAAGTTAAGCTTTGTCGACTGTCACGCCAGATACTGCGTATCGTATATGATACACGAACAGAGTTTAAGTCTGAGTAGATATGATTCACTAACACTCTAGGAAGGTCACTGGACTGTCTATGTACGCCCAACTCATATAACCCCGTCCTAGCTCTATGTCTAAGCATCAGAACAATATTAATATTACGTTTATCATATTGCACATGAAGCATATATGATGCATGACCGTGACGGTCAGAAGCTCAATGCATCGTATGTGATGCACGGGACAGTTAATGTATTAGCATCTCTTGGAAAACAAAATCTGGTATTTAAATTTAAAAAGACATTTAGAACTCCGGTGTTGTTAGCTGTAAAAACAATTAAAACCAAAACAAAAACTACGGTTCTGAAATTTTATGATTTCGTTAAAAGTCAACCCAAAGAAAAACTAGAACAGACTTGACCACAGAAAAATTCTAAATTCACATTTACCAGTATGAAACGCAATTACTAGCCTTGTACTACCACGATTTCGCTTCGAGTATAAAACAACATTATCCCAGAGGCTGAATTTAAAAGATCAAACCATTAGCATACAAAAGTCGCACCTTCGCACAAAGCTATGCTTTAAAAATTTACATTTTCCACCTCACAATAGGCAAAAGTTTCATTTTTTATAGAACCTCGTTAGTTAACCTTCAGTATGAGACAGGTGGTAATTTCTTAATAATTAAAATGCTGCAGTTTACCAAAGCATGACTAATTGTTAACGGAATAGCAATTAGATTTAAAATCATTCAAGTCTATAAACCCTGAAAGTGCAATTTAGAATTTAAATTATAAGAATTAAAAAAGTTACCGAAAGTATAATTTGAAAATCAATATAAAGAATTTGCGGCTATACAGCATTGTAAATTCGAAAATAAGTCTGAATAGTTATATTTTTTAATTAAAATTGGGAAAGTGTGAACTTTGAATTGAATATCTTTCGCAGTACGTAAGTGTAAGCAGCTATTTAGTTAAAGCTTCAAATTAAATCGAAACACATTAATTTTTGTCAGTTGCAAACCCGTCTAATAGTTTTCCATGCCAAAATGCACCAAAAATTGTATAACACGCTCGGTGTAAAGAAAACGCGTTGGATGTATGCATTTGACTGCAATTGATAATTAATAACAGTTTCCGTTTGTTAATTTAATAAGCACCCTTGTTGCATACAATTTCTGACATTACATTAATCAGTCCGACAGAGAAAAATATCGAGGAATATTTAATTATCATTTGAAGACAACGACGATTCAAATCTTAGCAAGAATTAATTCAAATTAAACTGACAATAGTACAAAATTCAAATGTACACTGATATGGTCTTACTATACATAATTACCTTTATATTCATATGATTTACTATATATAAGAAGGTGAGTCATTTAGGTATTTCCCCTACTGTTTTCTAAACTATTGAGCATACCAAATTGTTTTCGGAATAAAAGTTGTTTGGGGTCTAATAATGAGCTACTTTATGCCGCACTCTAAAATTTTCAGTTATGTCACGTGACTGACCAGTCATCAATAATTGTCTAAAATGGCAATATAAATATTTTCTTAGACAGTCAGAGAGAGATTATTTTCTCGTTTTAATGATGTAAAATTTTCATTCTCTTACATTACAAGAATACCATAAAAAAATGTAAAAAACCTAATTAGTACGGAAAGTGACACTTCACCCTGTATATATCATCAGAGATGAAGATCAAAATGTCAAAAACACGAAAATAATTAACACCAAACGAAACATAAAACTAATAAATACAATTTCTGTCGGAAACGTGATAGCGAAAAAGAGACAAGAGGAAAGTTTCGTGAGCCAGAAGACCCGCTAATTTCATTTCTGTAAGTGATACTACAATCTGATATCAAATTACTAACGTCACGGTTAAAGAAGTGGCAAAAATACAGATCGCAACGAAAACTGAAAAAGAGGAAGCGCAAGTTCTAATGTTTTATTTGTGCGATCCACATAATTCTCAACGTGTCACGTGCAAGAGTTGCTGTGATCTAGAGATTAAATTATACAAACGGAAGCAACCACTTAAACGAAAAAATTAATTTGGTGTTTGGTTGGTTGTAAAAGACGACGTAGGTCGATTTAGTTTCTTCTATGTATCTCGTGCGCATGAAGTTCGGTCATTGTAAGCTGAGGTATCATTTAAGGAATACGCCAAAAAAATCTGTTTAATGAAAACAATAACCTACTATTTTGCGCAAGTTTTCTTTAGCACCGCACAAAATAGAAACTTTGTGAACAACCTAAAGTCCGTCCATAATTCATATAAACTTCTCCCAAACCTATATTTACACTTACAAGATATACATAACTCTGAGCAAGCACAAAATTCTGGCAGTCATTAATACAAATAAAGTTTCGGAAAAAGAAAGAAAGAAAGATTTAATAAAGGCTATAAATTTCGAACTTTCAAATTCGGACAAGATCAGCAGATTTCCCCTGGACATAACTTGTTCTGATAAGTAATAATCGTCCTTTATTTTTCCCTCGTAATTTTCCTTATATGGTGAAAAATTGTAAGAGGAATGCATCAGATACACCTAACACATAACTCACGGCAGCTATCTGCATGAGCGGAAGCTGTGCATGACGCAGCACATGAAATAAAGTCAATCTGTTTAGTTGTCACCCCTGCGGATAGGACGTGGCCTGAATTGCATCCATAACCCGACGCAATAACAACTTCAACATCGTAACTCCCTTGAGATTCAAATTCTATACCCAATAAAGTAACAAAGCAACGTAACGTGCAGCATGAATTAATAAAAGGACACCAGCGGCGTCGCTGTAGGATTTTGAGAAATAAACTCCCCCAGTCTTATGTCTTGCATAATTACTAGGCAATACGAAAGAATTACAAGGATACCTTAAAAGTATAACAAACACTAAAGAATTATAAACAAATACACCATACTGTGGCCTAGAGCTTTGGCCGACTGGTGTGGCTTAAATCGGAAAAATATTCGAGGTTTTTTTACAAGAAACCAAAACAGTTTTTTGGAAAAAAGTTCAATAAAATTTGTTAAAATTAAAAACGGAAGGATTAATTTATACACCATACTTTGGATGCTCAACTGAAAAATTATGTTGTAAATTTTATTCTACTATCACTCACGCGCAATATAGATTAAATAGAAATGTTTTAGCTTCCTCCGCTTATTAAATAACAAGGCATATATTTTCGATTTTCTAAAATTCATAGAAATCTTCACACAGAAACTAGCGGACTGAGAGCTCATTTTTACCTCTATAAACCTTGCAGATTTTAGGAAAATTGTGTATCCAGTTTTTGAGCAACATTTGTTTGAAATTATCCAAAATTTTGAAACTGTTATCACTTCACAGTTTTCATTTGTACAAAACGTTTCTTAGATTGTGTTGCTCTAGGCTTTTCTCATACCAAATTCGATTCCAATCTGTCAATCAGTTCTTGAGTAATAAAGCATTGAAATCAAAACTTTCAAAATAGAAACGTAGCGGCCACCATTTTGTAGCTAAAGTGTACGGGAAAAACTTTCTTTTTATTGTTTCAGAACCTTCTATAATATTCTTTTAATTTCGCACCAAAAAAAATCTGACTTCCTCTTGGAAATAGTAAAAGAAATTATTGCAGGTGAGAATATTCGATGTACCTACCTACGTATACCTAAAATCAAGTCCAGTAATTCCTGACATATTAAGAGAAGCACGCACGCACGCATGAGCAAAAAATCGAATTTTTGATTTTGATTTGATTTGAAAAAAGAATTTCTCGATATAAAAGAAAACCAAACTCCCAGGAAAAGGTTCGTCACCCAACCATTGAGTGGGTGGGGAATAATTAATCTCCGTACATATAGCTGCACCTTATTAAGTTCTGAATCTTATTTTACTGACACTCATTGACTCATGAGCAATTTAGATGACACAGAAATGCTTTATCGTCTCCTGTTAATTTAATAAAAGTATATACATTTTAAATTTTCAACTTCGTAAAAGAAGTGACGGAGAAAAATAATCTGACTGGATATCAATCAAATTGTAACTCTATGAACTTACAATATTTAGAAAAAATCATTTTTTTTTCTCTTGATATAATTATTTCAAAATTTCTCGTAGCTAGGGCTATTATAACCGGTCTTTGCCGATCTGGTTACTCGCTTCTGAGAAATAATAAGGCGTTAAAAGTCAAAATATTCAAAAAAAAATCGTGAGGACCGCCATTTTTAAGCTAAAATTCCCCTTATAAATTCATAAAAATCAATTTCCGAAAAAATGCTACGCAAAAAACTTCCGTATGCGCTTTTGAATTTATCTGAAACTACTTTTTGCGATAAATATTCGATATAACCTCACTCCCAAGCTGATCTAAATCAGACCATCCGTTCGGAAACTATTAGGCCACTCTCGATCCCACAAACAAACATTTTATAAAAACCCGGAGATTCAAAACACGTATTTCCGTCAAAATCGCGAAATCGCAATATTTCATGAATTATATAACGAAAACAAATTAAGAGAAAATTGCGAAAAATAAGGAAACCCTCGAAAATAAGCACAGTATTTCTATTTAAATAATTACAAATTACATTAAAAAAAGTAATAACAAAAACCGAGGCACATATTATATTTAAAAATAGGAACATAACACACAAACCTTACAACGTGTTTTCTGTTCTCTCTTTCTCATCTCTTAATTTCTTACAAAACATATTTACTAGTATTTTCATTATCATTATATTTCCTGTTTTTTTAGTAACTTCCTTTTTTTTGCGTACTTAACTCTGTAAACAAAAATAAATTCAGAACTTGTGAAACACCAGCTGTTGTAAAATAACAAACCTTGTCAATCTCACACTCGTTTACTTTACTCACTCGGCGATTGTCCCGTTATAATGTTTTCATTGCTATAGCTAGGTATATCTATAACGATCTGTTGCGACAAAATTAGGAACAAGTACATAAATAACTGTTTCTGCTTCAGAGGTAATTTTTAAACACACAGATATGCGGAAAGTTGTCAAGACTTACAAAGGTGTAACATGTTGCTCAAAAGCAACAAATAGCAACAAAGAAATCGAAAGCGAAAGAAAACTCGAAGTAATAAAACCACCCTCTGTTTTATAAGACAAGAAAACAAAGAAAGTGCGGAATTAAACAGAATCAAATAATTCCTTCCGTAATTACCTTCGAAATATTTGCAAACAAAAAGAAAGTTGGAGACAGTAACCTTCACGCACTACCTCTTTCATTCTCTGACAATGTCCTACAAAAAAGTATCCGTTAGCTTTAACAGCACGAATATCAAGCAGTTGTAATAAAACTTCAATGCGGTAGTAATTACGAATTAAATGAATAAACTTTTACTAAAAAAATAGCTGGTGAGCTACTAACAAGTAATTTACAAGTTATCAGCACCTACACGTGTTGCCGTGTTCGTTAGTAACAGTGGTAACAGTAAACGGTTTGCAGGAAATACGTGAGTGAAAATATGCAAACGTATAACGAACTTACTCATATCTTCTTTGTTAAACATCATTTATCACTGGCAAAAAAATTTAACATTAGTCAATACGTTTATAAAATTCTTTTTTTAATAGCAGAAAATGCAATATATAAATACGTCACCAGCATTTCCATGGTGACTTTGGAGATTATTTGAAAATATTCGCAATGAGTTATTACTTATGGGTGTAAGGTACAATAAAATTATTGATAAATTCAGTATCTTCGCCTTCTCATCTTTTTATCTAATACAGCAACACATCACTTCTGGGACCTTTCTAGAATTGGCCTTATTTCATTGCACGAAAAGCACGTTAGGCATTTACTGTTAACTGTTAACTGCAGCATGCATTCTTCAAAGCATTTAAAAACTAGTGGCGTACATTTAACTGGAGATAAAAGTTTCCGACAGTAGATTAGAACCAAGGATTAAATATAACAAAAAGCAGTGTTCTGAATACTAAGCATCCTACCACTGTTCTCGATACACAATAGGCTGCTCAACTTTTTTTTACTGTGAACCGCATATGAATACATAACGACGGAAGTTATCCACTTGTGTATCTGAGAGCATGGGGGTGAAGGTTTGTCCTATGCTCGCGCAACACAAAAGTTTGTATGCCACATCAGGGCGGTGCGGGACAGTGCAGGGTAGCCCGCGGTAGATTTAAATTTGGCCAATTACAGCAGATTTAGTTCTGCCACTTCGTTCGTTTTCGAGTGCTTTCGCGTTCTTCCACGTAACTGCATGTATAATTTCCTTTAACATGTGGTCGGTAAATTGCAGGTTATGTTTCGTTTCGCCGTGTTTATAAAACGTTCACAAAAAGATAAGTTGAGATAAGTATTATCATAAAATAGATGTTACCCTTGTGTAAAATTAATTTATTTTCAGATTCTACTTAGATTAGATTTTGATGTGCTTCCTGTAACTGCAAAGATAAGTATTGAGTGAAATAGATGTCTATGCCTTTTTACAATTATTTTATTATTTTCAGGATTGCAGTTTTAAATTCATCAGGTCGTCTACGTCCAGTTCCCGAGTTTCTTTTTTTAAGTAAGGGTTCTTGCCTTTGGTTTTTGCCTGTGCAATAGTTACTTTCTTATGTTAATTATGGATGTTGTTGGGCGTAAAAAGTATTGTTGTAAATATCCAGGTTGCAACAATTGGTATTACATACGTACTTCAAAAAGTTACGTAAACAAACACTTTTACAACTTTCCAAGGAACGCCTACTACCATCAGCTGTGGAAAAATGCATGTAAAATAGATGGTAATGTAAATAAATGGGTGATTTGTGAGGATCATTTTGAGGAAAAAGATTTTGTGAATGCGAGAAGGGAACGTTTAAATGTAAATGCGGTCCCTATACAATTTTATCAAAATGACGAAGAAATAGTTTCTGAGGCTAGCAAAGTAACAGAATCTGAAATCGTTGCTCATCCAGAAGTAACTTTGTTCGAGGAAGAAATTACGTCTTGTGCTTGTTTATTAAATGCTTCAACTTCAACTGCGCAATGTGCTTGTTTTCTAACTAGTACCTCCTCTCATTTACAAAATGAAGTAATAAGCAACTTTGATCAAGATCACGTTTATTGTTTGAATGATGTTAATGAAGTACCTTGCAATTTTAAACGGTTTGCTTTTTTAAACGAAGGTGAGAGTGTAATTTTAGCCAAGATTGGAACTTCAAAAAAAGATTTAACACCTAAAAAGAATATTATGTACGCTGCGCATAGAAATGTTTGTGCGAAATTAAGTAAAATTCGTGCTACTTTAATGTGATAGCTGTTTGTACTGATCTCATTTTGAACAATTGTTAAGTTTTTATCGAGTTTATAGAATATTTATTTATTTTTACAGGATCAGTATTAACTGTTACAAATGTGATATGTATTTATCTATTGTTAATTTTTGTTGAATTTTTATTATAAGAATTAAGTTGTATTGAGTTTATAGAATATTTATTTCTTTGTTGTTAAGCATGTAGATATTGTTATTTTTATTGTACTATATTAATATTTGTTTCGTTTACACTACTGTATTTTGGGATGTATTTATTTATGTTGTTTTATTGAAAATTACTGTTGTTTTTCAGGTTATTTTGATTAATATACCCCATAGTTTAATCAATTTTTGCGTTTTTTTTTAGTAAGTAACCTATTTTATAGTAAATTTTATTCATTGCAGCTGTCATTGTCATTATTATGCAATTGAAATTAGTTTGTTTTTATTGGATTATTTTCAAACCTTCCGAATTCTCCAATAAAAGCAAACGAAATTTCAATTGCATAAAAATGCAATATAAACAACTGATAATTGCTTGAAATATTTGCCAATTCAAATAAGCGCGGTAAGCTATTTAAAATTTTTAGTTCTGCCACACCGTCACCAGGCGGCGCCTTGCGAGTTTGTGTTGCCAAAATTTAACCAGGGGATTTCATTTCTCTTCGTGTATGTTTTATGTCTGAGAGCTGCTCAGAAATATACCTCCATATAATCGGATTACGAAGAAACTCTAGAGTGGGATTTTTCGTTGTTACATTAAAAATAATGTACCTACCTAAAACTGACTACAAAGTACAATAATACTTATTTATTGATGGCACATTTTCCCTTAATTTTATTAGTTTGTGCAAGCCATTATAGTATTATTTGGAATCCAGAGTTATATCTAAAGGTTACATAACGTTATTATTGGAGGGTATTATTCGGCCTTCAGAAAGATCCAATTCGACGTTTTCGTTTGAATCCTGCTAAAAAAAATTACAGATTTATATAAAATATCTAAATTCAAAATCGTAATATGTAAGTAACGCGTACAGCATTTTCTTGACAGCAATAATGCACTAATTGAACCATCTTAACTTGTATTTACCACATGCCGATAATAATATAAAACAAAGTGTCTTTAAGGAAGTTGAATAGAACTCCCTTGTTTTATCATCCATTAATTGAATATTAGAAGCGCAGTAACTCCAGGTCATAAATATTGATCGGGATATCATCCTCCATCGTTGATGTACGGTTGTCGGTATACTATCAAAACGAGCGTCACAGCTCAGATTTCGTTATGCAAACTCTCAAAGTGAATCTTTTACGTTCCCATAAATTCTTAATCACGGCGCATCGAAACGGGCTTGCATCACGGTAGGTAAAACACGTGTAACGCTTGAATATTCATGTTTTGTACCAAGAGGCTGCAGAACGGATTATTACGTAGCATAAAGTATGTCCTACAAGCAACATGTTTCGCACTACGAAGTTGGGATCTACAATATGAATATACAGGAGACCAGCCGCTAATACATATTCTATGGTGACGGGAAAGAAGTTTTATCTAAAGTTGCTGAATTTATAAATTGATGTAAATTGTGCGCAAAATGTAGCCAGTTTTAGAAATTTCGTATTTTATACAAACAGGGCCGGATTAAAACCTTTAGAGACCTTAGGCATTGAAAAGATTATGGTGCCCTCCACACGCAATTCAAAATAAAATAATACGAAATTGTAAAATAAAACTTTATTATTTTTTAAATTTATATACGCCCGATTTTACAGTAAGCGTATGTAAGACAATTTTTGCTTCCAGCAATCCCACACTTGTTATCAGGATTGTTATCCCCAAGAAGTATCATGCTTTTGCAAATACCTTTTTTTCTTCGTCAAGTTGGTTAATGCTTTTAAAAATAGCTGCTTCGTTGCTGGAACTAGATTCACTTATTTCATCAACAGTGTCCTTAAAATAACACAAATAACCTTAAGTAATCAGCAGAAACGCAAGTGATAAAAATGTGACATAATTCTGTATAGTTATGTTCTGGATTTTAAACACTTAAACAGTAAACAGGCAATACCCAGGCTACCTAAAAAAACTAGTGAAAGAATAATTCGAATGAAAATAATCGAGATATTTCGAGTAGTTACTGAAAATCAATCAAATGATTTTATGTTTAATTTTCGGTTGTGTCTGCTGCAAAGACGAGCTTGAAAACATAAAAATTACACTAGCCAGCTGCAAATGCACAAAGCAGAGAAGTCGCGGAATCCTAATGAATAACGACCACGAGACAAAAATAATTTAAATTGAACATTAGTAGGATATTAAGAACAGCAGTTACCGTGAATAAGGTGGTAAAACATATTTATAATGTATTAATTTTACATAGTATATTATTGTAAGTTATGTTGTCTTATATTTAGAGAGGCCGAAACACATATATCGCCCCCCCTTATCATAAACGTAACGTAACTAACAAAAAACAATAAACATATAAGTCACTTCGTGATACAGGAGACGATATGTGTAGCTGAAATAAATTCTAATTTTTTTTTGAGAAAACGGGTTTAATTATTTTTGTTACCAATTATTGGACTTCACTTTGTTTTCACAATTACTGAAGCGTAAATAAATCTCTAGGGGGCGGTAGCGACTACTACGTCTAGCGGTGCTTCACTGCATCAATCATTGAAACCGAAGATTTACCCTGTTTTCGGGGAGCGGCCCGAGGAAAGACGATGAGAACGACAATTCATTTTTCACTGCATTTGCGAAACAAGCGGAGAGCGTTTTTACTACTTTTTACCGCACGAGTACATCCGAATGATTATATTTGAATGAATCAATCAATCTATCTATAATAATAAAAGCGAATGATTGTGTGTATGTTCTCTATAGACTCTCTCTCTATATACTCTTCCGATTGAGCTCAAACTTTGACACAAAGTGTGTTGTGAGAGGAGAAAGGTTCTAGAAGGTTATTCTTTTACGCCTGGCGCTGGCGATATTTACGAAGGGGCCTGTTCATATCGGCCAGTGTTCATATCGGCCAAAAGCAGTTTTTGTTCACATCGGCCAATTTTACGTGACCACAACGGCCAACATGTTCAGATCGGCCAACAGCACTTTATGTTCATATCGGCCAACTTGTTCATATCGCCCACTTTTAGTTTTGATCATATCGGCCAACTTGATCATATCGGCCAACGACGCCGTTAAACGTAAGAAACACCGATAGTAGCCGAATCGTAACTTTTACGCAAGGACGACCGACGCCTTATACTTTTTCAGAACGCCCATTACTTAATCATATCGGCCACTTTAATTTTTGATCATATCGGCCAAAAGTAGTTTTGATCATATCGGCCAACTTGTTCATATCGGCCTTTTTTAGTTTTGATCATATCGGTCAACTTGTTCACAATGGCCAGTTTAACTTTTGATCATAACGGCCAAATACAAAGTATATCATTTATTTTGTTAAATGCGGATTTGTGGTGCAAAATGCCGTACGAAATCGTAATTTTAGTACTTTTTTTTTAATTGAGAAATATATATTTTTAAAGCGGGGCTTGATTTATTGAGAATCACTCACAATTGATTAGAAATTGTAAAACAAATGCCATTTGCCTTTAAATGTGCACTACAATCGAATTACTCTTACCGAACTTATAAAACATTAATTGAAAAAGTGATTTTTTTAAATAAACGGTTAGTTGCAATAGACAGTTGAATGCTACAATAAAATTGCTATTAAATGCGGGGGGAGGGGGCAGCTTTGAATGGCCCCAAGATCCCCCATGTATCTTATACAGGGTGCCCCAATAGTGTGAAATTCCTCTATATCTACTCTACTATTCGTTATAGAAGAAAACAGTAAACATAAAAGTTGTTTGTTTTTGCAAGATGCACGATCTAAAATTAGTTAGACCTATACAGGGTGTTTCGTTTTTCCTGGACAAAAGCAAACTTTGCTATTTTAAATACAACACCCTATATATTATTTCATGTCGTTTTAAAATAATGAAAGTAAATTTCAAGAGATTAATTTAAAAGAATTTTTCTTAATGACTTTTTTGTCGTAAACTATTCTGTTTGTCCTATAGATAGGACACCCATTGAACAATTCGTTCGAATTAGAACGACATAACCGCCACTTTATTTAGTAATCAGTATACACCGGATTTTAGAAAGTTGAAAAACGCAAAATAAGAGATAAAAGCAGGAAAAACGAAAGATAAATTAGGCTACAATAAATATAAAAGAGAATATTGGATTGCTTCTCTCTGCAGAACCGCTTTCTTTGGAACCCACGAGCCGCCACAGAAATAGTGAGATTTGTGTGTATATAATAAGGTTTAATTAGTATTGTACATTTCATTGTAATAAAACCAATATAAAAATAATATGTATAATTTAGTTAAGTCAAATAACTCAATGAAGATGAACTAATGGTAAAAAGTACTACTTTATTGACAATCTTTAAGAATATTGCCAATTAACGTTGAAAATCTAGCAGACGGTGAACTATAGAACTATGTTTGCTGACATAATCTGCGAATTTCGTAATTTTTTGCTTTTATGTTTTACGCTTGCGATCAGTGGGTCATGGGGGCCAGCTGGTAAGTGGTCCTTTTCGTCTAATCTACCGCGAGAGATATCTCGCATTTAGTGCATCACGCACATTGTTAGCAAAGTGTGGCGGTGCTCCATCCTGTTCACGAACACAAACTTCCAATATAATCAAAACTAAAAGTGGCCGATATGAACACGTTGGCCGATATGAACAAAACTACTTTTGGCCGATGTGATCAAAAATGAAAGTGGCCGATATGATTAATAAGAGATAAGGCGTCGGTCGTCCTTGCGTAAAAGTTACGATTCGGCTACTATCGGTGTTTCTTACGTTTAACGGCGTCGTTGGCCGATATGATCAAGTTGGCCGATATGATCAAAACTAAAAGTGGGCGATATGAACAAGTTGGCCGATATGAACATAAAGTGCTGTTGGCCGATCTGAACATGTTGGCCGTTGTAATCACGTAAAATTGGCCGATATGAACAAAATCTGCTTTTGGCCGATATGAACATTGGCCGATATGAATATGACCCTTTACGAAAATGTGTGTTTATTGTCTGATTTCGCTGAAATTTAGGATATATGTTAGTTACGTGGAAAGAAATATTTTTACAAAAAATGGGCCGGATAGGTGGCGCTGGAGTCCAGATATTTACGAAAATGTGTGCTGAGGCGTAGCAACGCACGCCGGGTATTAGCTAGTTATTTAATAAATTCGAGTGTCAGTTATCCGATTATAAAATTCCTTCGATTGCGCCCATCACCAAAAATAACTAACTATGCACAGACTAGCCTTTAAAGTACATCGAATATTTAACTTGGGCAAAGCGTGCTTCGTCGAATATTATACTTAATTTGATAAAATCGTTTAAAAACTGGAAAAAATTGTATATTTTATATAATGCACAATATTTTACTGGGATTTTTGTACACAAAAAATCTGAAGATCTCATTAAACTATTGGGGGCTCGGTAGACGATCGATTTTTTGATGTAAGTTTTATTATTAGTTTAGCATAGACGCAGTTTAGCTACACCAGAAAATGAACAAACTATATTTAAAGTATTTTACAAACTACGAAAATCAATCTTGAAAATAAAAATTAAAGATTTCAGAAAATAGGTAATAATGAAATGGTCATTTCTTATGTAAAATTCACAAGCGCTTTTCTTGAACTTCAGGTATAACTTAGTTACGTTATTATTTATTTCAAACATTACCTAATGAATTCTGTGCAAGTTAAGCTAACTTTCTGGAATGTTGCTGCATAATTAATTATCCACTTGGCTACTTTTCCCAAGGGCGGTAAAGCTTATGTAAATCTCTAATTTCAAATCTATAATAATAATTTTTGACTCTGTTTTTGTTTAAACACTCACCAGCTTTTCTACTGTTTCCCTTAAATTTATGATGTAAAGTAACATTTTTAACTTTGATAGAATCTTAAAAGCAAATTTATCTTTCTATCCACTTTATTTTTTACAGATACTTATTTATAATTCCCTAATGAAATATGAAATCCAGTTAGTTCATAGTTGTGGTTCTAATGTTTGCCTGTCATATTATCTACTGCAGATCAGTTTCTCTCCTATTTCTGCAGAAGTAATACTTATGTTCATTATGTACTTCTAATGATTGATTAATTTACCATTCTCTCCTGTAACTAAGCCAGTCAGCAGTCCTAAGTAAATTAGGAGACAGACCTCCATTAATGGTTATTAAACGTCGTAACTTTCCCATCGTGTATCTGTTCCTGCAGCTCAATAAGCTTCGGAACTATTTCCCAACCCAAGTTTGCGATTATTACCTCATAAAATTACTCTATAAACGATCTACTTGATCATATAGACTGACTTCCTTTTCATTAAACAGAGCTTCAACATTATATCGACAGCATGTATTAACAATAAATCAAAAATTGTTTCGAGCGTGAGAATTATTTTAATTCCCCTGTTCCCATACGTAATTTTAGAGGCTTCCCAGCAAATATCCTCGTGAAACGAGAAGAATTATTGTGCTTTGATTTAGAATCTTCTCGATAAAACATTTAAAACGCCGAGGAAATGGCTACTGGGCTATCTTCAACAAGAATCAGGACTCCGCGTACAAACATTTTCAAGGTTAATTTGGTTTTCCTGATTGACTTTTCTAGGTTAATTTCAAAGTTTTTCGCCTCTCTATGGCGTTAGCAATTAGTCCAAGTTAAAAAACATGGTTATATTTAAAATCTTAACTAGGTTGTCATCTTAATATTTAATTTCTAGGTCAGGTTTAATTATACTTGTCCTTCTTTGCGTATAAGATCCGATATGGTTGTGTTTTTAAATGTTTTACATACCCATAAAGTGTACAATTTAACCAAGGAATTAGCAAATAAATAAAATTGTTCCCAATAAAATTCGTCCTGTTTAATTATAATAAATTAATGCTACTAATACTTTCATTTGTACATAAACATAGAAACAGATTTTTGTTGTGAGATTTTGCTGTGGAGAGTTTAATTGAGAAATAAAAAAAACTGATTAAATGTGAATTACCTACAATAACATGTAATTATTAATTAATATAACATGCGCAAACATTTTCTAATTTTATTTTTATAAGCACGCAGTGTTAATAACCATCTATGTTCTTTCCCTGGTACAGATGATTACTGTTATAACGTTTAATAAAATGTTCATACAATACGCAGAAGTAATTCCAGAACATATTTAACTTTTATAGATTAAAGTGTTTCGACTTCCAAATAGCTCAGACGGTGGTTGCAACAACAAATATTTTAAAATTGATTAATTATATGTATATTCAAAAACCCATACGCCGATCGTTAGAAATTTCAAACAAATCAAGCCTATTTGAATCAGTTTATTAGGATTAACCAGAATTTAAAACATTTTAAAAATTAAGAAAAAAACGTGCGTTTTATTACTAACAACGCGTTTTAAGTACGCCTATCAATTAGCTCTAGTTAAAAAATATATTTATCATTCTTTGCATATTTTTGATAACTATTTTTGATCTTATGTCCGAAACGCAATTTGTATAGGGCGCTTACCTTGCTTCCGTGCATTTTAGTCGCTGCTAGGATGCGTACAGTTACGGTACAGAAACCTATTGCACGGGGTTTTTGCAATTTTAAATTGCGGCTACTAAGCCTTACTTTTTTAAATTTATTTTTCTTTAATTTTTGTGGAAATAATATTATTCAATCATTTATTGGCGCGAGATTTATTAAAACGTAGAAAGTATGGGAGTGCTTTCCCATGGGTATGGGAAAGCACAAGCGACCTGTTTCGTCCATTTGTTATTAACGAGTTCAGTTGAAAATTAAATAAAAATCCCTATTTAGTTAAATTGATCTTTATGTTTGTGCTTAATCCCAAATATCAATATTCTCATAATATACAGGTTTATGCTTATTTATTTTCCTAAATACTCGTTCATGCTCGTAAAACGTTCTCAAAAAATACATGCTGGAGAATTTTCCATCACTTCTTATAAAATGTACGTACATCATAGAGGTGCATCAAAACGTAAAACGTAAAACCAAAAACTGGAAAATACAAAACAATTGTGTGCATGGTAATCGAAACGAAATCCGAAATTAACAATTTTCTTAACCGAAAACCGTAACCTTACTAATTTTCAGCAATTACCGGTCTTGTTTTGGTACCAGCTAATGCCCAACCGAAATTTGTTTATTGTAGCGAACAAATTAACAATATACCAATATTAGTACTAACTTAACCTCTGTGTTGGGCGTGTTACCCCTTGTGGTTGGCCAATGGGTTCGTAGCCAAAACAATGATAATAATATTTATTAATGTTGCCCTGCAATGCAAATGCAAACTGCATCGTCATTAGAGAGTTAGCCAAAATGTTCTGGACTGTGAACTTGTCTGGAGTGAGTGTTTCAGAATCAGCGACAGCAATTGTGGTAATTTGACGTAAATCGAATGAGAAGAAAAGAGTGAAACCTCCTACCAAAATTATTTGCGGTTTTTCATATTTGGTAAATATGCAGACTATAAGCTGGGTAGGAAGAGCCTATAGATTAAATTCAAAAAGAATGTGGTAGAACAGCAGAAGTGTTTTTTTAACTACGTGCACTTGAAACTCCCTAAAAACTAACATAAACGTTAACCTCGGCGTTGGTGTAGGAATTCGGTCGTAATGCGCTGTCGCCAGATAGCTAAACATTATTAAGTTGAGTCTTATCATTAGTGATGTAACTAGATTTTTGTTGTTTTTTATTATGTGGATGGTAAAATGCTACTTGTTAAGCTCTTAGACGTTTTTAATAGAATAACCGTTCCTTGATCGTAGCTAAAAGCCCGAGCTATTCCCTGCCTCCAATGTCTGGACGATTATTTAATTTATTTATGTGATCTATGAGCCTCCCACCCTTTCCGTTAAAATTCTCCGGGGTTGTATCCAAACTGCGTTTCTGCATATTTGCCCAGTATTTTTAAATATTTCCTCACATTCAACATAAATTAAACTTGTGCGCATGCTCAATTTACAATTGTAATTTTTGGCAGTTAACTGATTTATTAGAAACAAATTCTTCTCAGCAACATTTTTATGAATTTTATATGATTTCTGTAATATGTAGCATTCCATAATAATGCTTATTATTATTAGCTTACCTTTAGAGGCTTGGACGATTACAATAAAATTATTGTTCATTGCTCATTTTCCGTCTACACGGTCACTTTGCATGGCACCTTTATTTTACACAAAAAATGATTTTTCTCGAAAACAGTTAAATTTAGGGACTTTCTACAAGAGTATCGTTTTGTGTATTTTCGTCTGGAGAAAAAACAAAAGAGTGACTATACCTTTTCCCATTTCGGAAGACTGTAACTCCATAATGAAGCGTTTATGTATACAGGATGAATAAAAAGCACCGTACACTGTCTACAACTAATAGCCCGAATGAAAGTTGTTTGTTAAATTTCAGCACATACTTGATCGATGTTTAGTTTTTTCTACATTAAGTTATTTGTTTGCTTCTGTTTTATACATGACAATCTATATATGTTTCACGTTTTTGGATTCACCAATTGTTTCTCTTGCTGGTACGGTATATTTTCATATCGGATTGAATGATGACATTTTTGAATGAAACACGTTTCCAGTTTAAACATTTCCTAGTTGTCATAGCAACCAAATCACGAAACGTATAAAAACATATTTTTGATAATAGAAAATAGTTTAACTTCCTTCAACAAGCAACTCTTATTAGATTACCCATTGAATCTGAAACAACTCAAGAAATGAATGTGTACGATTTCGCGAATTTATCGGAAAGAAAGTGATTTTATGTGAATGCAAAAAAAACTTTTTTTGCGTGTAATGCTATTAAATGCTTTTGAAATTTTCATAAATGCGACTGATGTTTTTAATGTTTATTTTTGTAATATTTTTTAGTAATAATAATTATTGTTATACTGATTTTTGTGTTTATTTGAAATATGTATGTATACACGTTTTTCAAAATTGTTTTTAGAGTAATTTAAATATTTGATAAATAGTTGATACCACACAAAATCTTAAAGGAGGCCCACGACTACGTCACTGTTTATTTCTACATCATGAAAGGTGTTTTTCGCCGTTTTCAACACACAGTTTGCCAAAATTAGAACTTTCAAAGAAATGCTTAATGTGTGTAACAGTTTTTTCAATGTGTTGTTTTGAATTCAATGTATTTTTATATCTTTGAAACCTCAAAGAATTGCCGGCTATCGCTTAATACCGTTCACCTTAATCGAAATCGAAATTTGCAGTAGAATTAAACCATAACCAAAAATACAACACAAATTTAATAGAATTTAAACCGTAACCAAAAACTGAAATTTTTATTGAATTAGTGACATTGTGAAATGTACTGACAAAACATTGCAGAAGAAATTAGATCTGATAGTTCAGATAAAAATATAGCAATACTGTGGACAGATAATCATTTCATTACTGCAGTGTTACACACAAGATAGGATTCTAAAAATACCAAATTCCATTTGTTGTAAACGTAATCCATCAAAGAGAGAGATTTGAAAATGGAATTAAATGAAATTCTGATTAGTAAAAACAAGAGCTGAAAAATACATTACCTACTCCTTGAATGTTTGTAGATTAAATTCAGCGTAAGTTCTAAAATTATATCTTCACGTTTTCAAAGGCATATTACTATTAGGAACGATCTTCAATAAAAAGATTTTTATATCTGCCAGCTGAAGCAGGAAAAGACGCTAAATAACTACTTTGACGTATTACCTACAGTTGAAAAGACTAAGGATATCAAGTGAACCTTGAAAAAGATTACTCGAAGATCAAGTAGTCGTTGAAACGACAAGCAAAAACGATTTGTTTACGCTAAAAGGATGAGCATAAGACAGGAAAAGAATTATTTCATAGTCACTGAGGAGCTAACCTGAAGATACTTTCAAACAATAAGACTTTCTTGTATGTTTTGTATTATGAGGACATAATTGTAGACATATGAAAATATTTTAAAATTAAGATTAGAATATAAACACGCAAATTAATTCATCATATTTAACATACACCCGAATTCTTATAACTAGTAACTATCATAAATTTAAATAATAAAAAACTAATTAAAACAAAATTTTTCTGTTTGCAAACCGGTCTACAACACTTCTTTGAAATTCTTAGCACACACGCACAGTCACACAAAATTTCATAATCATGCACAGTGAGCAAGACAGCGATCTCATAAATATTCACTTTCTACATTCGCTCAAAAAAGATAAATAATATAAAGTAGTTAAAAAAGGTACGAGCATATTGAGGATTGGAAACGAGAACTAAAACGATCTTTAAACTGAGAACGTCTGGAATTTTGCTTATCTCCCGATTTCGTAATCAAATAAAGCTGGAAATCCCCCGGACGGGTGGTTAATAGGATTTGTCTGATTGTCGTCCTACCATGATGCCTCTTGGATTTCATTCAAATAAGTTTTTTAAATGAAAACCGGTTGGTGGTGTCCGCACAAAAAACTTATTTATACTGCCAGACTGCGTTGGTGAATTCTTATTTATTGCATAATCATTCATTGCAAACCTAGGGGTTTCACTTAAACTTAATTAAGTATTTAATTAATTCAAAAAAGTCGAGCGTCTGTAAATCAAAGTACGGATTTTCATGGAACAATTCAAGTTCTAGCGCAATTTTCGATCAATTTTTTTATTGATTACTTCACAAACAGTAATGGCAACGTATAACATATCGTGAATTAATCAATAAAATTAATCTATCGATTAATAGAATACGCGATTAAGCAAATAAACGAATAAATAGATAATCAAACATGCACTTGATCAATTAACGTATACGTCAACGTTCAAAATATCTACCGTCTAAAATGTAGCTACATTCCACACGCATAAAAAGGTATTAAGCGCATTGGTGCCCGACGGGGGAGGCAGGAGAGAGTAATTGTTTCCCATCCAGGAATTTATATCCAAAAAAATGTGTAGTCCTCCGCCCTGCATGTATTTTTTCTTAGTAACTTGCAACTACCTGTCTACAGAGTAGGTCACAAAACGATAACGTTTTTGTATTTTTTATGCAAAGTGTAGTTAACTCTCTGGTAAAACTTATACCTATCATTTTAGATATGGTTAACAAAAATTATTGAACACAGAAACAGTGAAAAATGCAATTAAATAAATTCAAACACTTCAAATCTCCCCACTATTTAATATATAAAACAGCTACAATTGTTTCAGCCGGAAACGTAAATTAAACGGCCATCTTCAGACGTAAAACAGCTACAAAAAAAGGTTATCAAATACCTACTAGAAAAAGTTAACAAATTTAATTTTAGTTAAAAATGATAAATTGCCTCGTTTGTGACATAAAATGTTATACATAAACAAAGTTTCATGTAGGATGACGCTGCACTTTATACTGCAAGAGGTATTTGACTTTTCTTCAAGAGAAATGTAAGACCTTTTGGCCAACCTATAGTCCAGACTTAATGCCCTTCAAATTTCATTGAAAATTTTTAAAGAGCAATATTTGTTTCACATCGGCCACAAACTCTCATAGAACTAAGAGAAAGAATGCAATTGTGTATATTGATGAAGATCTTTGCCGCAGAGTATAGTCAATAATTTAACGGTTCAAAAAATTTATATGAGTATTTTACTATTGATGATTAACATTTTCACTTGTTTTAGTTGAAATTCATTAACCAGGGACGTGGATGAAACGAGGTGCTCATATATCTCAAAGTATTTTTTACACACACAAGATTTTTCTAACTTTTACCTAGAAATATACTTAGATATTTCAACAGTTTTCGAGATAAAATTTAATTTTTGCATAAATCCAGTTGTTATGAAGGTCCGAATTGGTACCGACTTTTAGGATAAGTTCTGGAAATCAAAACAATAAAAAATTTCATATGAACATGGGTCTGGAAACGCTTCCTTACAAAGCTGCCGTCTCCTAAATGTCTAACAATCCAAAAAAATATACATTGTACCAATCGTATTTCGGCTTGCGTGCGCCAAACAAAATTTTCCGACGATGTACCCTTGAATTTTTGTTGCTTACTCCAATTTGAGAACACTGCAGTCTAATCAACCGCGCTACTAGAAAAGCATTAAAAATTTGAGTGCGAAATTTTACAAACTATCTTTTTGAAATGCAACGATTTACGTGCTTATGAAGAAAAAAATGAAAAATCATACCTTTCAACAAAACAAATACTAATAATGACCGTCTACACAATAAATAATAAAGCTACCTTACTGGAATATGAGGCATTGTGTGTCCCAATATTATTTATTCAATGAGAACTTTTTGTAAACATTTTTTAACGAAAAAAGAAAAATATTTCACTTAGAAATATTTTGATTTCTTTCTTGTAAAAAGTTCTCTCATATAATATTTCTCTCTTAAAAAATGTTCACCCAAAAAATTCTCTCTTGAAGAAAGTTCCCTTTAAAAATATTACTCCTTGAAAAAGTTCTCTCGTAAAAATACTTCTCTCGCTATCAATCGACGCTGTAACGCGCAGCCAACATTTTAGATCCGGTACAAGCTCAGACAAACCTTGATTATTTTTACATTTCGAGTAATAGAGTAGAGCCACATAGAGATTGAGCAGTTTTAACTAATAAACTTTGTATAAACACCGCCTTGCTTTGCCTAGTAGGTGGGCGTTCCAGCTTTACATTGAGTATACCGGCCAGCAACAGCCGTAATGTAGTACCGGGTGATCTAAAAAAAATGATTCAGAGCAGGCCATGACCGAAGTGTTAAAGTTGGCAATACTTAATATAAGCCAATTGTCAAATGTTGACAGCTGTAAAAATTTTTGGTTAGATACATTTATCGATCACCCGGTATCTATTTGTGCTGGACGCAAACCGTGACTCTGAGAGAAATTTTTAGTAGCAAGAGAAATGTTTTTACACAGAGCTTTTAAGAGAGAAATATTGTTAAGAGAATCTTTTTTTCAAGAGACAATCTTTGTTTAAAGAACAATTTTCAAGAAAGAAATTTTTGAGGCAGAATATTATTCAAGATTAATATTTTTTAAGAGAGAAATATTTTTATGAGAGAACTTTTTCAAGCGAGAAGTATTTATATAAGAGAAATATTTATTTATTTTTTGAAGAAACAAATATATGTCTAAAACATTTGATATTCTAGGGTTTTTATTTTGCGCTAAAGAACATTCTTTCATACAGAAGTTCTCATTTAATAATTAATATTAAGACTCACGGTGCATCATACTGGAAGGCCTGTATTGTGCTTTATAATTTAAAACAAAATCATTCACCATCTCCTGTCCCACGCCATAGACAGTACAAAATGACAAGAACAGTAGAACACGCGGGAAACACCAACAGCTTGGTACAATTGTTTTGTTTTTTCGTTGCTTTTTATTTATTTAGCGTAAGTGGAGGACTATGTGCGAGTAGAGTAACCGACAATTCACTTAATCCATGCAACTTGTTCTAAGTCTAAAATTGCACACTGTACTTGAGTTTCTTTTTTAATTTGACGGGGAAGCGTGGGGGTGCTCCAAAAAACTCGAGCGCGTGCCCATCAGAATCCATAAAATAAAGGGAAACAGTAGCTTAAACGGCAAATTGTGTTTATTAATGTGATATTTCTAAAAATTGCTATGCAATGTCATTCGATGGAATTATATAGTCATTTTCTATTTCTAACCACTTTACATTGAATTGATTTTATTCTAAATTGCTGCTTTGGGAAATTTTTTACGGTCACTACATTTTATAAACTAAAATAATTATGGAAAGAATTTAACTTTAAAAACCCCAACCAAATAATGAATGAAAGCATGCTAATAATTGATAGAATTGCAAATTTGAAAATATGAAATTCCGTAGCTCTTTGAAAGCTGACCACGAAAATATGTAACCTTTCTTTTAGTGCAATTATAATATCTCTAATATCATACTAATATTTTCTTCCGGTTGACCTTCTGATGTCATTTGTGATTGGCCCATTTCATGTTTACAAGCACTGTTTAATCATTACAATTAGTATGATGAACAGTTACTCTTTGTTACATTATAAAGATGAGAAATTAAAGTAAGTACAATTTACCTATTTCTCGTTTTCACGTTTCGGTACCGTAAACAATTCATTATCCTTCATTTGTCGTGTCTGGAGGTCTAATTACAAAAACAGTTATCGTGTCATTTTGTATAAGAGCATAATTACACTTTTTGAAAGTAGCAAACTTTTCCTTGCTTTAAAGACACTGAGATAAATAATTTATATTCACCTAGTCAATGGGATGAATTTTAAGGTAATTTGTTTTCACTTCAAGTAGCCGAAGAGGCCGCCTTTCATCCCTTACTTTAAGTGCTTTTCTAGACTTCTCTGCCTTTTCAAAGAACTTTTAGTTTTTGAGGTGTATACCTTGCGGATTTAAGAAACGAAAGTTTATTTGCCTGAATTTCAAGTTGAAATGCTTCTTAAAAGCTAAAAATATGCAGAATTTTACCTGGCTTAATAGAAGGTATTTCATGTTTACATGACGTGTAATGGTGCTTTAGAGGTCATTAATCACGTTACTATTTAAATAATGTCGGACGTTTCTAAGGTGAAATTACCAATTATGACTTCATGATATTTCACGACGGTGTTTCCTCACTGTATAGATCAAACAGGATCGACTACAAAAATTGAGACAATTTATTGTATGTTCTATTAATGTTCAAACTTGTTTAATATTAAGGACAGCAGGTAACATTAAAAACAGTTAATATGCGTGCGCTGACAATATTTATATATACCAACTTTGTGCAAAACGATATTTTGAAATTATATTATACAGGGTCATCCCAGATTGACTGGACAAGAGGTACAAAAACCACTTATGATTAGACACAGAGATCATTTTTTGCAATCTCACCCTGCTTGGCTTGGTAAATCGTTGTAGATTACCTACCTACCTACCTACCTCACCTTTTTTCCTGCTACAAACGCCCCCTACATTCTCAGCGCCTTAAAATTGTCAAAATAAGTTTAGCACCAATGAAGAGAAGAGAACAGGTTACAAAATAGCAATTCAATAAATAAAATAACGAGGCTGCTAAAGCAGGCTTGTGTGGCTAAATTAAACATGCGAAAGAATCTCAAGATTGATGTGATTACAAAACGTAAAACATGATATTCATAAAAAGAACGTTTCTAAACATTACTGCATGTTCATGTATATAAGAATACTTTCTAGTTTGAAAAATTAATCTTGTGACCCATAAATCCAACGATATTAATTATTGAAGAAGTGGGTAAATTACAAAGTGAAATGTCAAATTTAAAACTAGAACTTTCCCAACTTGACAGTTTTTTTCTATAAAGAACATATATTAGTATATTTTATTTATGCTGCATATTATAAGTGCGCTGCCAAAAATTAAAAATCATAAAAATTGTAATCATTGTAATTCATGTAGCATACGTTTACTTTTTGGAGAGGTAAACTACTTTATTGTATTGTACTCAATACGCTTAATTATACTAAGTACTGTAATTTTATAGAACAAACGCTGCATATGCAGTAATTCAGAATGTGTTAAAAGTTTAATTGGCTGACTATAAAACTGTTGCGGTCCATTTGTAACAGTGAAACATAGTACGTGCAGGAATAAGGAAACGAGAAATGAGGGTGTCGAATACAGCGCGGCTGGTAATGAATTAAGAAAAAGTCTGAGAAAACTGTCGGAATGTGTTTGTTTTGTAAGCAAGAACAATTTTAGTTGAAAAGTGTTGTTAGTTTAAAACGTCAAGTTTGTGGTTGTTGCATGTAATCGTTTAGTGATAAACTGTTGACACCTGGATATAAATAATGACAGTAAATACTATTGATGACTTAAAAAACTATATAGCATAGATACGAGGCTACTTTTGAGGATTTATTATTTACGCAACATTGTTGATGTGTTCATATGGTTGTTGATCTTGATATTGTAGCTATTGATGCTGTGGGGCCTACATGAGAACTAATAAAAAACACCCAGATAGCTAGCTGTATACTTGGACCTGGTAACTAGGCGTAGAGTTATTGAGATTCCGAGACCTGGCCAATTAAAAGAGTATTGTGAAGTACCCGAAAACAAAAACATGGGATGGTAAGCGATAACCATTTCGCACAAATAAGTGTGGCTTCTCTTATCAGGAAGAGCAGATTCTGAATGGTGAGCACGTTGACATGGATGCGATTTTTACTGATCGTGTTAATAATCTGTTAACCGGTATTCGGAGTAGTAAGCGTTTACAGGTTTTTAAGTACTTCCAGCCAGTGCACTAAACATCCTCAAAGAGTTAACTAGTAGAGGCTACTTGGGATTTCCTCGGGAAAAATACCTCCGCGGCAAATAACATATATTGACCATGCTGTATTAATGTAGTAATTTTGCTTGTTTAACATGTTAATACTAGTGAATGCTAAATGTTTGATGTGTTTGCATGTAACACGTTTATGGAAATTACGTAACTGGAGTAGGCATGCGCGGAGTTTAACGAGAATGCGACTTGCCTGAATTTGAGTTTAATAATTGAAGAATTGAAATTTAACTGCATATATACAAAATGTCAATCTATTAATTTTATAAAAATTTCCGATACTGCAATTATTAAAAAAACGCCAAATTTGGACAGAAATAGAAAAAATCTTGCCTAGGTACTTATAGTCAGGTACCTATAAATAAAAAAATAATTTATAATTTCAAAACTAATCTTTTGAAGCTTCATAGAGGAGAGAAAATTATGATTAATTATTTTGCAAGAAGACATCGCATCAGGAAACATTAGAAAAAGGTCATATGAACATGAGTCGGGAAATGCTTCCTGACGGAGTTACAGTTATCTCGCCGGCGACGGAACTACCTGATCACGCTTTAATTACTGTCTCTGCCATAAATTAAGTTATTTTATTCAAATTTTGTAGAGCTATTTTATTATTGCTGATTCACATGTTTTCGTTTGCATCCATCCACCAGCTGAGAGATGTATTTTTTAACGTATTTTTTACACATACTCAAGATTATTCACTTGGTAACTTAAATATCTTATTCTCCATCAGTGGCGGCTATTTCATAGGAGCTGCGGTGATGCAGAACCGCCACAACAATTGTCCTCTATTAAGTTTAAAACAAAGTGCAAATTCTCATAAGGTATCCGGGAAAGATTAATTCTACGCGCGCCCGCTCTGCTATACGGAAAGACGCGAGACACCTTCGGCCTAGTATACTACGTTAATGTTGCAATTGTAACCTTTGTACAGTTCTACTTTCGCATATCTGCATTATCAGGTAATTGATGTGAAATATGCCATGTAAGTATTTCGCGATTTTAACCTACCAACGGAGGTGCTTACTCAGTCATGCTTATCAGGAGATTCATTCATACACACAATTCGGCAAAAGTTAACTTTTTAAAATTAATATTGTCAAGAAGTTTTTTGACTTTTATAAACGTACAAACAAAAATTGCAAATTAAACAGCTATTAACAGCAAAGACGTACGACAAGAACCTTAATAAAGCCATTAAAGAAGCTTTAATGATAAAGTGTTGACAAATTTGCTAACAAAAAGGATCGTCGCATCGAGCTGATTTACAAAAGTAAATTATTGTTATTATTAAATACCTAAATTATCCAAATAAGTGACAACTGTAACTTAGATTTAATTTAACTTATTCGTAATATCTAGACATCTTAATTTTTTACAATATGTCTCCATACAAAAAATAAGTATTTTGAATTCAATATATTTTTCTTCGCAAACACAGCTGTTGTAGGTTTTAAAGAGGCCACATCCCATTTTAAAAATTTTTGCGGCGCATCTTACTTTGGATGCTTCTCTTTGCAGCACTGCTTTATGGAAAGCCACGAACTGGCACTGCTCTCCAAGCAAAAATTTATAGAATATGTGCTCCCGTAGGAAGTAATTAGATCAAATGGTTCTGTAAATAATTCAATTTTAATGACAAAATCGACTTGCCATGAAGGTCTGAGTCATCTCTCAATACGCAGAAATAATTGGTACAAATTTTGAAAACAATAAAAAAAAGTTATATGTACGAGTCTGGAAATGCATCCTCCGGAAGAGAAAACAGTCCAAACTGTTTCTCTTTCCGGACTTTGTAAGAAAGCCTTTCCGCTTCAACTTTCATACGGAGGTTTTATGTTACTTTGATGTGCAAAACTTACTCTCAAAGGTTGTACGAACTATTGCCGCATATTAAGAAAACACTTAGACCTTTGTGGCCTATTTATTATAAAAGCTGAATTATTTATTTCGATAATACTGAAATTTAACGGCTTTCAAAAAGAGTAAATTTTTGTGCGTGGAGAATACGATTACTCGAGCTTGTAAGAAATATGTTAAGCGATACGTTGAGCATCTCCCAGTTCTACTGGTTAATGGATTAGATCGAAAAAAAAAGTGAATATGTAAATCATCAAAGATAAAATACATTTTAGTGCAATTTTTCAATTTACGGCTGGAGAAATTAATTAAAGCGTTATTAGCAGAGTTGGGCAAATGCATATTTGCATCTTTTTTCCTATTGATCATAAAATGAAAATTTTTCGTATATACACGTTTCGTGATGTTTAGAGTCATAAAAAGTAAATTTTATTTTGCATATTTGGCATATATTACAACTTTACGGCATACGGCATATATTAGTGCATATTTTAGCTTCTAATGGCATGAAAATGCATATTCTAGCAAAAAAAATAAAATTTGTAAATAAATTATCAAATAAAATATTCGTAGTTCTTAGAAGAAATTGCACAATTTCTTCTAGTGAAACCACATGAACCCTAGACTTGCACTTTCAAAATTTCCAAGTAGGGGTAGAGGAAATAAAGGATTAACTGACAAAGGTTGTATTATTTGGGTAGGTCTTATTCCTTAGGTACAAATTTTTTTTAAAATAATATTTGGAAATTTTTCTTATACTTATTCTTAGAAATAGTTATTTACAATTTTAGTGCTTGACTAGTTCATTTGTTGCCTTGGCAGAGAGCTGTAAAGTGTAATTGTCCAGTCTATACCCTGAAAATGCCTAAAGTTGCTAGTTCAAAAAACGATTTAATTAAGAAGTGGTTGAAGCCGTATACATGTTTTAAATACGATGGAAGTGTTGTGTTGTGCGTCATCTGTGAAAAAGAGGTATTTATCCGTTTATTTTAATTTTGAATTAAAAAAACTGTTTACTCTGTTTAAAGTTAAAAAACTTTAAACAAGCCAAAACAGCGAGTTAAAAGTTTAATACTAATTTGTTATTTTATTTTGTAATTAAGTAAACAATTTAAGAATAAAATTAGAAAGTTTTTTTTGTGATATTGCAAATGATATGGCACAGGGCACATTCAATTATTTTCCGTTGTGTAAGCTGTAGTAAATTGTACTTAAATATTGTTTTTACAGATAAACGTAATAAAAAGTTTCAACTTGATCAGCACGTAGGCACCGGTCCGCATCAAAAAAGAAAAAATAATACAAACGAGCCAAAACAACAATTATTGCTGAACTGCTTAAATAAGAATGTCAACAATTTCAACGAAGATTTGTGTAGAATGGTGGTTTCATGCAACATTCCATTAAATAACATGGACGTTCCCGAATTTAGAAATTTCTTAGAAAAATATACAAAACAATGGCCACAATGACGAATGTTTTGCAGTTAAAAATTGACATTTATTTAAATATTGTCCAGTAACTTCTTGTGATGTAGAAAGAAGTTTTTCCAGCTACAAAAATATATTGGATTGCAAAATTTTCTCGTTGACACCATTGAAAAGCACATGATTATTTATTGTAATAAATAGGTTGTGTTATTTATTGATTTTACTTCTACCTATATTTTTGTATATGCAAATAAAAAATGCAGTTTTAACTGAAAATAATAATGCGTTTCTATATTATGTAAGCCCTTTTGATTTTTTGAATGTTGAGTGTTTGTAACTAAAAATAATGAAAATCATTAATTGTATTTATCTTTTTCTTTCAACGAAAAATTACATTTGATGCAAAACGTGCTTTAACTCATATAATAATTACTAGTATTAAGCTGCAGATTCAAATAAACATCAGATTTTCATATTAGGCAGTAAATAAACAAACTAATTTTTTTAGTGCATATCGCAAAAGGTTACTGCATATTCTTGCATATGCTGCATATATTGAAGGTTTTATGCGGCATATTTTAGTGCATATATTGACGGTTTTATGCGACATATGCACTATCTTTACAGCATATTTGCCCAGCTCTAGTTATTAGACTGTTCGATCTTCGGGAGGCTGTGACTCGGTGAGAAGCGTTTTCGGACCCATGTTTACACATAATGCTTTGAAAAACATGCATTACCCCGTTTAGAGGCAGATTGCTTACCTAAAAATAAAACAGAAACTTCCTATAAATATGTATCCGCAACAGCTTAGTTTAGAAAATACAAGGTGTTTTGTATTATATTTCTTTCTAATTTTTCAAAACATTTCAGAAATGGTAATAAGGGTCAATTAAAAAAATAAATAGCAAAAAAATAAAAAAAAAAATTCATGTCCGCCACTGTTTTTATCCTTATTGCAATCTGAATAAAAATTGTCTTCAAAACATTTTGAATTATATTCAAGAAGGTTATACAACATATATAACCGCATGCGAAATTTCAATGGAATATTCCAATCCTTTTCTGAAATATTTTGATATAATTATTTAAACAAAATTCAAAACCCTGTATCTCGACAACTAAGCTGCTGCGGACACATGTTTATAGGACGTTTTTGCATATTTTTAGGTAAGCAATCTGCGTCTAACCAGAAGCCCATGTTTTTCAAAACACCCTATATAAACTTTTCCTAGTTTTTGTTAATCTGCTATGGATCTTCAAAATATTTTCATTTTAGAAACAGCCTGTTATAATAGGGGTGAGACAAAAGTTCGGCAAAATTTCCAGTTGTAATAGTCTACTTCCTAGCGTTGGTGATGGGTTTCAGCCACATTAACAGACCACCGATACATATAATACGAGAAAAAATACATTTAAAATATAAAACAATTTTAAAAATGAATTACGCTTCAACTCGAAGAGTTATAAAATGGCAACGCAAAAAAATTATAAACTTAATTAATACATACCTGCTTAAACAGGTTTTGCAAATATTGCTACTCATTCTGAACACTAACAAACAAAACCAGAATTCTTAATAATAAAATAAAACCAGATCTATCTTATAAGATTCGTTTTATTTCGATGATTAAAACTACACCAACATAGGCTACATGAAAAACATTCAATGTACTTAAAACTTCGCAAGTAGGTATGTACCATTAAAATGCTTATAAATAGAGTTGTTTAAACCTGTTATTGTTATAGTTAAATAAGTGGCCATTATTTCGATATACATTTGCGACCTGGGAATAATCTTCACTATGGCACCAAGTCGTGATCGAGGAGCCGCACCTACACCATCGATTTCTGCATACAATTCTCAATTCTCCCGTCTAATCGTGCGTTGAAGTCACTGCCCGTATTTTTTGTTTTCGGTACTTGTGTGACGGAACATTGTTGTTTATGACGCGCCTTTATTGTGTTTCACAACATGTTTATAAGAAAAAATACATATTTACGGGTGAAAGGAAATAAAGAGTTACACCTACGAAGTGAATTAAATGCTTATTTTATAGCTTTAATTCGTTTAAAACGATTGTTTGTCTATGAAAACAGAATATAAAATACAGACTTTTATCAAAAGGGATAAGAGCTGTAACTCAAATACACGAATTTGTTGGAAATCAATTAAAAATCACTGAAGTTAACCAATTAAGTAGTAAATTATCTCCAAAAAAGAGAAGCAACAAAATTATACTACGCACTTTACAGAAGTTGATGGAGAAATAAACAATGTTGATATTTGAAATGTAAGCAACATCTACAAAAACAGGAGCAAATATGTATGTTAAGTACATTGCAAAGCTGAACACTATTTTCGAACAAAGCAAAACTACGTTAGAATTTTAAGATATCTAGTCACGTTTGCCTTGGAATTTGTGACCAAAGATTATATTTATTGGTACTGAACATCGCCGTACCAGTCGGTCCTCCCCATTATCGCGTCATGAATATTTTATGCAGTTCACGCGTCAATGAATTTTAATCACCATCGCTCGATCCAACAGATATCAGGAATACAGAACGCGAAAATTTGTATAAAGAGTGAAAAGAAACATCCAATAGCAAATATTGAGCTAATCGATATTAACTCGCGGTGCTTCAACTACTGACGTTATTAATTAAACTATCATCCTGAGTGGAATAATTTGGTTTACATCTTGTCCATACCAATGAGTGTAAAAATATGCAAGGTCTTTGGAGGACGAGGAGTTCCAGCTAAATATTTAATATTAAGCAATATTTAATATTTTAAAAATTCAGTTTTTTCAAAAATTTTTAAGAAGTTACAAATTTCTTATAATTTTCAAAAATTTGTTTAAACATTCGGAAATATTTTAAATTTTTAAAATGTTTAAAAAGGTTTACAAAACTTCACAATTCCTAAAATTTTTACAAATGTTGATCAATTCTAAGCAATTTTTAAATAGTACACAATTATTGGATTTCAAAAATTTTCAAATATTTGTAAAATGCGAGAAACGTCCCGTGGGGGTTGTCCGACAACTTCTTTTTTTTTGTTAACTATCTTTAAGATCATTGCCTTAATTTTAATGTTTTGGAGTTACGTTTATTCTTACCTATATTTGTGCCTGAAGACGGAAATTTAAGTTTATTCGTCGATTTATTTGGGCGAAACATATGCGTTTATGTAGCTTGATATTCGTTGAAATTTTTTACGTTTGTTTGTGGATTTGACCATTATTATTTTTTCTTCGTTTGTTTATTTAAGTTATAATCATCATTTCTATTTTGATATTACTATGCTGCGACTCATATTCATCTTGAATGCAGGTATACAGACTGTTACAATTTTATTGGAAACAGAAATGGTTGCAATAAGGAAACCATAGGTAAAAAAATGTTAACAACACTCTCTTCAAACTGTACGAGAATAATATTGTTCCGTCAATGATTAAAGGGAGAAATAAACTATCAATATAGAAAAGTAAGGTTTAATTTTGGTTGGCTACCTTAACGGGTTAATTAAGTAACCGCCAAAAAACAAACAAAAAGACAAAAAATATTTTAAATTTCAAGAGAAGCATTATTTGTATTACAAATTAGATAGCACTAAAAATGGGAAAACTAAATAGTTGGGGGAGAGCAGAAAGTGAAGATTTAAATCAAGTTGCTTTAGATCGTGATTTAAATTACGATTTAAACCAAACAATTTATTTAAAAAAAATTATTGAATTAAGTCAAATGGGATTTGACTGAGGTGTCGTTCTCATGAAAAATTTTCTAGTTACTACAATAATGTGCATAATTTAGCAATAACCTTGAATCGAACAGAGTTACATACAATTAAAGTCATCGCAAGTGCAGAGGTTAGAGGTACCTACTTTCATCATTCGAGATGAAACTCCCGTACAGCTTAAAAAGCTTATTAGTAGAGATGCACCGAGTAGACTAAATAATCGGCCGAATATTCGGCAATTTTTTGGAGTTGCTAAATATTCGTATAAGCTGAATGTTTTTCTGAGTCAGGATGTACTAAATGAAAACAATACCGAATTGCAAATTTTTATTAAAAGTTGATGAAATAATCAAGAGTAAAATACATTGAAAAAAATATATTTTGTAGCTAGACGGGAACGCTATCTGCATATGTGACGTAAAAATAACCCAAGCATTGATTATCAATAAGTGTTGGCACTTGGCTAAATAACTGGTTTGAGTTGGCTTATATTCGGTACTTAGTCGAATAGGTGGCTAATATATGATACTTGGCCGAATGTTTGACAAAACATGTTTAATACAGGGCCGCATATTTTGCCAAATAATTGCATATATTAACCGTACTTAATTTCAATTGATTATCTTAACACACAAAGAACAAAATAAAGGTGAATCAGTTCTCCGTTGCAAAAAATTCAACAAAATCGATTTAAATCAAAACAAATCCTATTTAACTAAAAAAACGATTTCAATTTAAAAAAATCAATTTCTTTAATTTGTTTACAAAAATCAAATTTTGCTGCACCTTGAGAGAGCGCAATAAATGATCAGAGAATGTAGTGGGTGAAGAAGTTTTCGCCGCATTGACTCGACAGCTAGTTTAATGTGCGTGTTAGAAAAGTCCGAAGTAATAGAATTGCTTTACTTTAACAACTAACTTGTTGCTTATATTAGTGATATGACATGGGCAATATCCACGTACTAATTTTTTCGTAAATTGCAATCATACGATGATTCTCGCTAACAGTAGATTAGTCGTTCTAGAACTTTTAGTTTAATTTATTAATATGGCCTCAAACATTTAGATGTTTCATATAAAAACACCAATTATCCAATAATCAACACATAAAAAATTTTAAAAAGTTGCAAATGAAAACCGTTCAATTCTGCAAAAACAAACAGATTAAAATGGAGAGATATTACTGCCACTGGTGTTTAACACGTTCAATCGTTCTGCTTTACACACACACAAATTAAAACAAAATGCTCTTAACGAACCTCACCGGATTAGTGTTTTTAAATTGCAGCACTCGTTCGTGCTGATAGCTTACATAGCTAGTGGTGTAAAATCCAAACGTGTTGGAAACTTACAGTTTTATCAAAATCTGAAAATAACAGCTTCATAAAATTAGTTAAAAATATTTCCTCTAGTTATTCATGTATCGTACATACATTTGTATATAATAATAAAACGCAAATTGTTCAAATCAGTGGATTGGCAACCCTGCACTAATTGTTAGAGACAGTGGGCTGGCAACCTGGCACTAATAGCTCTTCAGTAATAAGTAAAATTAGTGCAGGGCTGTGCAGAATTTTAATCCACTGCCTCGAACAATTTATGATTTATTATTATATATTAATATACTCCACAGCATAATTACTTTTGAATCACCCTATATCATTTTTTATGATTTAAACATTATTTTATTATTATAAAATAATATTTTCATATAAAATACCATATTATATTCTAACTTGTTATCAAAAAAAAACTAAAGACTTACTAAAAATGTATTAAAGCGAATTATTTAAAATAAATGAAGCCTTAGTTAGTTCAAACAAAGTCTACACAAAAATAGAGGTAACAGTTTTGACCTTACCATACAGGCATACACGTTGCAATTTCAATGGAATCATTACACCAACCCACCGTAAACTTGCAGTTTACGACATGCTTCAGAAATTCTTAAACAATTCCGCTGTATATTTGAATCTCAATGGCCAAAAGAAATCTGTTTACAGCATCAAAGATTAATATATTACATGAAAGTTGCGGAAATATGAAGTGGAAAGTGGTGCAATTTTATTTATTCAAAAGAAAACTGTTATAACGTATAATAGAACAAACAAAAATAATTTCCGAATCACTATCATTTGCATACACGTACTGTACTAGTATAAAGGTATAGTCATACATTCACTGATAATCTGTATTTAACGGTACATTTACAATTATATAACTCGAAGGAAGCTATTATCTATTTGTAAACACATCACGAAACGTGTGTGAGAAGCAAACAATGCTAGCTGCTTTCCTATTATTCTGATATCATTCGTAGTCTATTTGTTCAGGATATGATTATAAAGCAACATTAACAACGCAAAGTAAATAAAATAAAGCGGGAAATCGAAATGGGAAATTAAATGGGGGCGAATAGTGGTAAATTCGTTGTTCACTCCAATGGCTGCTGATATCTACGTTTGTTCATTATCGGGGCGTAATATTCTCAACGGCGTGGAAATTAGATTCGTAATTTACACTGCATGTGTGCAGTTTAGTCGGCAACTATTACTAGTTACGAAGTACCCAATAGGGAGCAGATTTTAATGAAACTTATTCAATATCATTAACTTAAAAGCTTTTAAACGTATAAACTTAACAGATTGTCTCCGTATTAATTCCTTTGTGCATCCCAAAAAATAAGAACTGTAATAAAACTTTGTTAGTTTTTATACATAAAAAATCTAATCAATATAAAGCTGTAATTTACTGGTATGTGCGTAACTGAAAAGAAACTGCTAAGCTGCTTTCGAAAAAAAAATAATTTACGTAACCGATTTTCTTTCAGCCGAGTTTAAAATCTCTTACATGTATGACTCGCACACGGAATTCTTACAATTTTAAATCTAAGTCCAAGTCGTTGCAAAACGAAGACAGGTTTTTTGCTTAGTTGGTATGCAAAATAAAATCAAATCCAATTTTAGCAACAGCGTTTTATTCTAGTTTTAACCAGTTTTGATCAAAACATTTAAACAAAGTTATGTAAATATGCATTTCTTATAAACAATTATCGAAGTGTCAAACTATATAAATGATAATGCGTCAAAAGCTAACTATACGCCGTGATTCAACTTCATTGTCCGTCACTTATAACTTTTGCATTTTACGAGATACGGTAAACAAACCCATAATCAAAATTTTATTACTGTTTAGCTCGGGTCTACATCACAACCACCAATGATTACAAACCGCAATTTTTACCTATTTACAAAGTGCACATGACCATATCTCTTAAATTACTGGTTTGATCACAGCGCCCAATTTAATTTAAAAAAGGAAATGTTCATTCGCCCGTGAACCTTAATATTTAACCAAGAGGAAGGTCCGGTTATACTTAAGTTACTTAAAAAATGAGTAGCAATGTCTAACTCCTAATTTCTTTTCTCAATAAAACAACAAATTTGTGCTACTTACATAACATTACAAAGCAAAAAAACAATTTATCATCACATAATTTAAAAATGGCATAAAACAATATGAAAAATAAACAAATTACAACTATTATTATAACATGTCAAAATTATTTGATAATAACCTGCACTTTGGTTTGTTTTTAATTTTATGTAACATACAGTTGCATAAATTTGTTGTTTTATTAAACAAAGTAGTTAAAAGTTACATATAACTGGTCATTTCAGGATAAAGAAAAGTTAAAACTGAAGTTTGTCTGTTTTCATTCAATTACTGTACATAATTAGAAAGCGGCCACAAACATGTCCATTAGAAATTACAAAAGTCTCTAAATTTTCATTTAAAATAATATTACTTTCGGTGAAACCAAAATTGATAAGTATGAACCAATAACAGGTTCTTAAAAGACCTAAACAACTGTCATACTTTATTTATAGGTATATTTTTACTGAATTTCGCACAATAAAGAGGTGGACAATGAAATTGCATCACTGTGTACCTGTACTGTGGTAGTTTTCTGATTATGGCATAATATTTTTAATTCCAAAGTGTTCTCTCAATGATTAAAATCAGTTTACAGTTTATTCTCGTTTTCGTAGATGTTCAGAATTACTAACAAAGCGAACTAAAACTATACGACCCAACCCTATGCTAACAATATGTATCCTGATTAACTTAATTAACATACAAAGTGAAACTAGAAGCTGCTATGTTAAAACTCCAGAGAGAAAACAAATAATACAAATACAATATACGCCACCCTCAACGAAATACCCAGGGGTATCTCCGTTCCTTGTTTGCGATTCATCTCCTATGTCGATTTAATTAATTCGTATTGACGTGTAAAATAACAAATACAACCCTTATTATATCATAAATCAGATGCGCTTTAATTAGACCAGGAATTTGTAACAACTCTTCATTGTGTTTTAATACAAAGACATTTTTTGTCTGATAAAATACGAATTTTTAATATTTTTTATGTAAGTGAAAGTTTAAAAAATAACAGCCAAAAATCTTTTGTTTACAAAGACTGAGCATACAAAAAGTAAATTAGGGTAGGCGGTGAAAAAAATTGTACGTCTTAGTTTGAACTGCATTCGGTTAAAAATTGACATAAAAACTTTTCATTACAACAAAAATCTTTTGTTGTTGGATCTAATTTATATCGTAATACAATTAGGTTATGACCTGATAGACAAATGCACAAATGTAAATTGCCAAATCGCCATCACTGTGGGAATAAAGTCAAGAGAAGCTGTTAAATTTCACTGCCTACCCTAATTGATTTGCTTTTTGGTGCTCACGTGAATGAGACTATTCTAAAATAAATCGATTCCTTATTGAGATTTTAAAATAGAATGACAAATGACAAACTTCAATGGAGTAGCTAGAATTTTTCTTATTTTTAATAGAACACCCTGTATATTTTTGTATATTCGATTTAAGATGAAGTTTTGAGTCAATTTATGCCAATTAAGTGAAGTTTTGACATGCAAAAGTATTGTTTTCTGTTTTTTTAAATTAAGATTGCTTTGACCCATGCAAATCGATTCGAATCAAGTTACATACGCCCAAAAAATAGCTTGTGTTTTTTTTTGAAATTTGAATATTTGTATAAAAATCTATTTCAAACCATCTTAAATCTAGTAGTCCTGTTGAAACAAATGAAAACACTTACAACTGCATTGCTAGTAAGTTTAATAATAAGTAAAAATAACAAAAATTTACAAGCAATAACAGTATTTAAATTTATTAGAATCAATTTAGGCGAGTCAAAGCATTCTTAATAAAAAAAAAAAACATGTCAAATCCTCACTTAACTGACATAGATAGACTTAGATTTTTATCCTAGTTCCGAATATGCAAAAATGTACACGATGTTCCACAAAAATAAGAAAGTTAATGTCATATCTGGTGAAGTCGGAAATAAAAGTCGTTAAGTTTTTAGCCCATATAATGCGTTTTTATGGTCATACAACATACTAAAATTTCATTTGCTTATCATACACAATGAAAAAAAAAGAACATGCACCATGTTCCATAACACCCGATAAACAACTTTTATATAAAGTTGAAAAAAATATGTATAATCTATCCGTAATTCTTTATTTCGAATTTCGATATATTTATATCTTTTTTACCGGTAGCCCCAAGCGGTCCCTAAATCTTCGGGGGCTTATCGCCTTGCGACCGTATGAGGGGCGGTATGATAGCTACGCCACTGACAAGCTTTCACTGAGCGTGCTTCAAGATTCTACAAAATTAAATGCAAATCACGCTGATCGTATTGAAGAAACAACATTTTCTTAAAAGAAAACTTAAAAGTTATTCTCTCTATCATAATAATAATTATTCCCGACAAAAGTTTGTTCAACTTTCAGTGCAATTTAGTGCTTTATATTTGCAGAAAATTTCCAAGTTCTTTCTATCATAAAAAAACGCAATATAAAATCTACTTGCGGGGTTTTGAAATGCTGTATATACCAAACCAATTTTGATTTATCCCAAAAATCGGTTTATTATAATCCTACCTAATCCCTTCCCTTCAAAAATGGCAGTTGATAAACGGATACTAAACCAACGGTTCGAAACGTTGCACAGGATACATACTTTTGGATAGCAGATAACCAAAGAGGTTGATAATATAATAAGGGGATGAACGGGACCGAACTTTGAATATCCCGCAAACAAATGGACTGAAGCGCAAGCAAGTAATCTGTTTATCTGCAGCGAATGCGAATCCGCAAATCTTTATATTGTACATCGCTTCGGTACTTTTTCCGCTAAAAAAGACATGCTATGTTTCCTAATGCGAGCGGAAAGGTAACCGATAACACTGCAAACCGACTGACGCTAATTTTCTAATCCGAGCTAACTCAACCAAAATTACAATGTTGTTCTCTGTAAATGGCTTAACTATTAATGTGGGTTTAATTTTGTTCCATTAGTGCTTCGAAAATAAATTTGTAATAATAATATAATTCTGTTTGTTACAAATAATGTGCCCGTGTCAATTCGTATTGTGGATAATGGAAACTTTTGTAAACCGCTGTACATGTACAATTTATTGACCGCCTGACGATAACAACTTGCCTGTAATGACAATCGTTACGAATATTTTATTAGTCGGTAAAATCCAACCTGTTTTAAAATCACAAAATAAAACTAAACCAAACTCCATATTAAAGAACAAGCACAACGAGCAGCACACTAAGAGTTATGTATGAGTAAGTAATAGCAATTAAAGCAAATTTAGCATGGGACATGCACAAATTCCTAGCTCGGGGACAAACATGTCCACTTTTTACCTGCTCTTATTCAAGAATATACTCTCAGCGCTGACTGCCCCTGAGGGAATGCTCAAATTACATTATATTGTTAAACGAGAAGGTAGCAGGTACCCCCGCACCTAAGGTAGAAAAAGAAAGTGCAAGGAAAGTAGGCTTTGGTAAAGTGTGGTATGTAGCGAGCCTAAATACAGTGTTAAATTGAAACTAACAATTCAAACTAGTTTTCAGACAGCTTTTAAAAGTCAATTTATAAAAATCTGTTTATAGAACTGTAAATAGAAGAGGAAAAAAATACAAAATACTATAGAAAGCGCCAGCTTAAAAATGAAATAATAGTTATTTGTGTACCGGCCGAGTCTGAGTTTAATGGCCGAGGCGAAGCCGAGGCCAGAAAGCAGACGAGGACGAAATAACACTTTTTGGCAGTGGTGCACACAAATGTTTTTAGGCGACCTTCATTACAAAATTTACAAATTTGTTAGATTTTTATTTATGATTTATTGATATAATTATTTATTACTTCGAGTGTAAATAAAGAAAATATAAACGTTTCTGAAAGAGTCACAAATATGTACAATTGTTCAATTGTTATAAATATTTTATCAATAAATCATAAATAAAAATCTAACAAATTTGTAAAATTTATAATGAAGGTCGCCTAAAAACATTTGTGTGCACCACTGCCAAAAAGTGTTTTTTCGTCCTCGGCCAAAAAACGGTTACTTTTTGGCCGCTCTTGAGTACTAAAAATTCAATTTTTTGTTAAGGTCGCCTAAAAAATACATTTGTTCCTATAGAAAAGTTTCTGCTCAAATGCGAAGCTTAATAAAACTAGCATTTCGTTTAGCCATACTGGATAATTTATTTTATTTCTGCAAATATCGTTAGGAAAATTCGAGTTTTCTTGTTATATACGTATGTGAATGAGAATGACGAGTAACCTACTACGAAAATTATAAGAATGACAATTGAGATGAATGACTGCTTAGCAAGCAGTGGCGGATTCAAACCTTTGGAGATCTTTTGAAGTTGTAATTTTAACTCCTACATCGTGACAATACTAAGATGTTTTCCAGAAAAGAAAAACCGAGTAATGATCAGGAAATGTTGATATAGACTATATAACATGCCCTCCATAAATAATGGAAAGCGAAACAAATCTTCAAGGAAAAACTTAAAATAAAATATATGCTTAAATAAGTGATTCTGATTTTCCTATTTTTCTTCCGTGTTGGCGTTTTTCGGCTTTCGGGCTACAAGTGACTTAATAACTGTTCTGGAGATCAACGACTACAAATTCAACACCGTTGACAGAGTAAACCTAAAACTAAGTTTTTATTACCTGTTTTACCCTAAACTTTAAAAACTAATAAAAAACTACCAAGAGATATACAAAGTGGTCATAAAGTATGGCACAAATTCGATATCGTTACAAATACAGGTTCCCAAAAAAAATTCGGACATTAAATTCGATTTAAATTATTCCGCATCTTTTAATATCATTGGCTTGTTTGTGACGTCATCTGTGTTTAAGATATGACGCCATGAAAAAAATTTTCTAACGGTTCAAAGTCCGGTTCAATAAACCATCACATTTTATTCCACATAAAATGAAATTAAAATTACAATAAAATTATTACAAGAATAGTTAAAATTGATGACGGTTTACAGCCTGATAATGTTCAAGACGAAAACTCAATTCTTCATGAAGTTTTTCCCAATAGATACAGAGCCTTCATTAATTATCTACTGATACCCACGTGACCACAAAATATAGGCAACCCAACTTACACTGTTGGTAAGCCTTTTATCCAAAAATTTCCAAGTAGTTTGTTAACTTATCAAGGCTTGCTTGTTTACATACATAACCTCACTTTGAGTGTTGACAATGACACTTACAGGGAATTTTTAGTTACCACAAGTACCAATCCTGAACTGACTTCAACATCTAAATCTAAAACTCTCTAAGTCACTGCGGACCAAAGGTCACGTGGGTAGTAGTAAATAACGAAGGCTCTGTAGATTGGTCGACGAAGACCAAAAGATCTCCCGATCTGACCCCACTTGGTTATTTCTTGTAGGGTTACATGAATAGTAAAGCTTATCAGAATAAAGTGATAATTTGGAAAATTTGAAAAAACGCATTATAACATGAAATTTGAGAAATTACACCTGATATTATTAATAACGGCAAACAAGAATTTATTTTCCATTTTGGAAATTGTTAGTTCATCAATTTGAATAATTATTCTAAGAATTTTATTATTATTTTATATTTATTTCACTTACAATTAGGAATTTATGAATAATGACTTTGGTCGCTGGTCGAATACTAAATATTTGTATAAAACTAACGGGGAATTAAACTAATAACGCCCTCTATTATGTGCGGTGAGAAAAAGTTGCAAAGCAACAAACCGGCAAAGTTGCGATCGGAACCTGCTAAGCAGGTATCTGCGATCGCACCGGCCTCTAAGCACAAAACACAGAAACGCCCGTGTGGCAAGAAATAAGAAAAGATTTGGTTTCAATTATGGCTAGAATAGACCACTACATGTTTCGTTCTTGTTTGAACTCATCAGGTGGACATAATTCTAACCATAATTGAGACCAAAAGCAAACAGGCATATATACGCCAGAAAGTATAAAACTAACGGGGAATTAAACTAATAACGCCCTCTATTATGGTCTCAATTATGGTTAGAATTATGTCCACCTGATGAGTTCAAACAAGAACGAAACATGTAGTGGTCTATTCTAGCCATAATTGAAACCAAATCTTTTCTTATTTCTTGCCACACGGGCGTTTCTGTGTTTTGTGCTTAGAGGCCGGTGCGATCGCAGATACCTGCTTAGCAGGTTCCGATCGCAACTTTGCCGGTTTGTTGCTTTGCAACTTTTTCTCACCGCACATAATAGAGGGCGTTATTAGTTTAATTCCCCGTTAGTTTTATACTTTCTGGCGTATATATGCCTGTTTGCTTTTGGTCTCAATTATGGTTAGAATTATGTCCACCTGATGAGTTCAAACAAGAACGAAACATGTAGTGGTCTATTCTAGCCATAATTGAAACCAAATCTTTTCTTATTACTAAATATTTGGCCCGTCTAGGTCTCTTACGGTCCAATAACGAATATTCTGCCAACTTTTCGGGCAAGTATTCACACGAATTAAAAATGTTCTAGAAATATTCGACTAAGTACCGAACATTAGTCGGCGGCCAAGTGCCGAATACTGATTGCCTGATTGGTAATCAATGCGTGGGTTAGTTGCTTCACATAAGCGAATAACGTCCCCGTTTGGCTACCGGTATTATAACTTTGTTTCAACGTATTTAAATCTTAAATATTTCAAGCTCCAAAAAATAGCCGAATACTCAAGTTGAGGTTTGTTTGTGTAAATAAAATAAGTTAGGTAATGAATCCTTTATCTGACTAGTGAGATAATGAAATTCATTACCTAACGCAAATGTATGACGTAATAAGACCTTATCCAAGCAGTCGTAGATAAAGAAAATTAAACTGTATTTACACCGAAAAAATTATAGGTTACCACGTAAAACTTGTCACAAACGGTGTCAAAAGATGCATAAAAATTCAAATCAATTTATGCCCCAAGATTTTTTTTGTAAACTTTATATATTCAAATCTGCCGAATTTGTCCATACTTTATTACATCACATTCTATATGCACTATAAGGCTACTTTTCATAATTCGATACCTATTTAGTTCAATAAAAAGAAATGGTATAAAGGAACCTTATAAATAAAGTCTTTAGTTGCTAATTGCAGTCACTTTAGAAGGTCGTTGAACTTCCTGCTGCCATTATTTAATAAATTAGTGTAGTAAAGAGGTGAAGAGTAAACAGATTATTTAAAAAAATGCGAGGTCATAACGTTGATATGAAAAATTCTTAGTTAGTCTAGAAATAATTTTTGCTGTTGCGCAAATAAAGTTAATTAGTTAATTGTGTTTCTAATTTCAGAAACCCACTTCCGAAACTTGCACTTACAACAACACATCTATCAGTATTTGTCATGGGAAATTTTTAATTGACAAGCAGACATTATTACCGATGAGAAATGGGTAAGCTTCTTACAAAGACTGGCTTGCTTTAATAAAATATCTGCTGTCATAAAAGACGCTGGAAATCGATTTGCTAGCTCTTAATAATTAAACAGATATTGATGCTTATATTGTTCTGATACCTATGTCCCTTTAAAAAAACTGCTCTTAAAACAACAAACAAATACGGGTTTTCTTGTTACAAAGCCAATTTTCAAGAATTCCTTTGAAGTTATATGAAAGTTTTTACCAAAACTTTAAAGATGCGCTTTACTTGTATTCTATTAAAAAGCCGTTAGGCAAACATGCTCCATAAAACTGACAATACGAAAACATAAAAACTATTTAAAACAGTATTTTGCGAGAAACTTCATTCTTCACATACGTTAATTTATTTTGGAAACGGTAATAGTAAAATGGCACACTATAATTTATAAAGAGTGCGGTAAGGTGTTACGACGTTTTTTGACAAGGTAGTACAGGCTGTGAAAATGTGATAATCCAATAAAAAAACAACTCAATAAATTATTTATCCGCGGATATAAATACATTTTCCAATACTTCGGTGAAAATTATGGATTTAAAGCTCCTGTCCTGGAGTGTACGAGGCTTGTTAAGAAAAACTCTAAGCTCTAGGCTTTATAAAATCCCATTAATAATAATCTGGGACTGATAGGTCAGGGGATCTTGACGGTTAGGAGATCTCGACGGTCAAGCGGTATCGTGTAGATTCACAGGCCACGTATTATAGGTTATGGCTATTGAAACAGCGTTCGATAAGAAACGCGTTTCCCCAGCATTTTCAGTACGCTACAATACGCTCCGAAAAAAGTCGCATCTCGTATAACTGTCTTACTGCGTATTTTTACAAACTATCTTAGTGTTTTAATTAACAGTACTGTTTCCTTCAAATATTACTTGATTTTGCAGGAATTAAAAATAACCATTCCTGGAATAAAATCTCTTCAACATTTGAAGGTTTTTGCATATCAAAGGCTTTCGGTCAGACCACCGCAATTGAAATGGCTAATTTTAGAATACGAAGAAGCCAAGTGGTTTTTTACAATACGTAATAAGAACAATTTAACGAACCACAACCGCAAAAAACAATGGTGTTACAAATTACTTCTGTCATAAATTTGTTTAGTGTCGGGTAAGTGTGAAAACATCTTCAATATTTTCTTCTACACGAAAAAAACGGTGCTATTCATACTAGAAAGACTATTTTTCGTACATTACAATTTTGAATACTGTTATTCAAATGATAGTTTATTAACGAACAAGCTCTAAATAGAGGCGATGCATTATACGTGTTCTTGTCCATTAATAAACAGTTATTTTGGTGAATAAGAGCAATCAATCATTGCTCAATGTTCATCACGACCATATTTGAAACAGCGAGATTGTTATTATTATGCCATCTCATGCAAACTATGCACTATTAAAGGGTGTTCTTGTGGAAAATTAATCTGTTTTTGTTTAATACAACGTTAGTTGTTTATTAATGATCATAAATACTTTGCTAATTAAAAACGTATATTCAATTACATACGTTCGGCAAAATTATTGTGACATAAGTATAATGACATTTAGTGTGCAAACTAGAATTCACTGGTAATGTAGCAGAATGGTTATAAATTATCAAACAGAATTAAGCTTTAGTTGAGAAGTTGAGAAAATAACCCAAGTAACACCCCGAATTGTGCTAACCTCACCGAAAATATACAATACTGCTAAATTTATATAAATATTTTCTAAACATTTGTAGAAACAGCCGTTGAACTACTACGTTTCTTACAATTTCTAATCTTCTGATATCTTGGCAAATAAATTATGAACCCAAAAACTTCTATATTTAAAAATCTTTAGATAGTCTAATTAATGTTGAAAAACTCACTATTATACAGCGCAAATTCACTGCAAATGATTGATTTTTCCTTGAAGCTTACCTGCAATGAGAAAAAAATATTGTAATAATAAAGCAGAAAGATAAACAAACAGCATCAAAATTAAAACATTCCTAAAATTTGTTGAAGCCAAAAAATATTGTGACGTCCAAAATTTGATTTCGTGCCGTCAAATATTGATTTTGTAACAAATGAAAATCATTTTTGTAATGCACTAATTTAAAGGAAACCTATTTAATCCTTAATAAATAAAACGGATTTTTGACTTAAAAAAAAATTTTTTTGATGTCAGAAGATCATTTATTATTCCATTATGTGGAAGCAGTTCCCGACCTCAAAAATTCATTTTTTGACATCAGAAATTCATTTATTAACGCCTGAAAAAAATTTATTTATATATTTTTTAATCTTTTATTATTTTATTTTAAACAAGCTGAACGGTTTTCAGACGTCAAAAAATGACTTCTGAAGTCAAAAATTCGATTACAGTATTTAATATATTAATATTTTTACAAGAAATTCAATGACTTTTTAAACCGTCAAAAAACCAATTTTTGACATCTGAAATTCAATTTAAGACGTTAAACCGCACTATCTTTTTACCGCTAAACTATTAAACCTACACGAATGGGATACAAAATTTGTTGTATAAATCGTAGCCGAGGTATTCAATAAAAATTTTATAATTTTTTTTAGGCTCCGGAAAAGGTAGTTTTGGGGGAGGCGCTAGAGAGGTTTTTCAAGATTTTCAAATACGAAGGTGGGTCAACTCGTACCTCATTTAAAAGGTCTATTTAAACCTGACAATTTAAAAAAGATAATATCGATAGCTTAAACCGTTTCAAAATGGCGAATATTTATATCAAAAAAACAGGCATTCCATTTCCAACCGCACATGAACTATTGTACAAAGAAAACTAGTACTGCTCTTTAAAGTCCATCAAATTAGCCTTCCAACAATGTACCACATGAGAACAAAAAATAAATGTTAGTACCCCTCTCCTCCTCAAAAGAGTGGAAACATTCAAAACAATTATCTCAAAAATCTTAAATAAGACAAAAGTCAAGTGATATTTCATTTTAAACGTCTCGTTAAACTAAAACATTTTTATATATAAAGTTTGACGATGTACCTCACCGTTACAAAATGGCGGCTCAATTTATAGAAATTTACTTCCTATTATTGGATGAATCGCTCCCTCTACCGCATCTAAGGCAATGAAACAAAATTGTTTTTGCTGATTTATAAAGTCTAGTCACATAACATTTAAATTCATGTGCGAGTTGGAGTTGAACAACTCAACATCGCACTCGCGCTAAATCTTTATTATACCATATGGGAAACTATTAGGGATTGTCTAAGCTATCTGCTGAGACACCAGTGCATCTTCGGTAGCTGTTCGATTAAGTCGGATAGCGAGTTAGTACTACAGACACTGGCAAACATAAGACAACCGACTGAACTCTGGGCGGAAGTATAGAGCTAGCGCAAGGCGCTTCCTCACGGCTAGGAGCTTTTTCTGGACGAAGGCGTACGTAGAACATCGGCAACGAGAGAGCGGACAAGCTTGTGAAGGAGTCAGCGAAGGAAGACACCGAAACTCTAGGATACAACCTCATATACCAAAGGTCCAGTGAAGCTGCCAACGCGAGGGCAAAATATGGATAAATGGATGTAGCGATGGGCTACGGCCCAGTACTCTCTCCAGCTAATAACAGGCCACGGAAACTTCCGTTCCGACCTATGCAGGATTCAGAAAATACCAGACGTGGCAATAAACTGTGAGTGTGGGAAACCCGAAGACATCGGGAACGTCCTCTTGTAATACAAGATCGAAAACGGCAATGGGGTACTACGCGCTTATTCAAGCCGTCAAGGCGGGACTGAGGTGGCCCAGGTTTCTAGAAGATGTGCGAGACATAGGAAAGAAGAATGACGGGTGGAAAACATTCACGAAGTTTGCGGCGTTGGCAGATTGCGGGTATAGCAAGAAAACGCGTAAAAAGTCAGGGTGCGTTTAATGTGGCAATTTAAGTTTAGAGCCTGACCAAAACAGCGGGATCTAAGAGCAAAGCGAAGCTTAGATCAGACACTAGCGGGAACAGCGAGGATGGTCAATCGCGGGAGTGAATGTAGAGACTGATCAAAACAGTGTGGTCGCAAAGTAACACTAATTAATTTGTTTTGGAGTATCTACGTTAGTATTAAAGCTTTAATTGTACAGTTAGGCCCAGATTTACAGAAGTACAATGTAAGAAAAGTAGAGCACCTAGAAGTCTATGTTTATGTATGTTTTTCAATAAAGTATATTTCATAGCAGCGTGGATCAGAAACAAAGGAAGTTAGCATATTTTAATATTTATTTAACATCGGCCTATTTCGAGCTGCAGTGTTGTCTGGTGGTAAAACATTTCGAATGAAAATAACCACAGAAAATCATCCGACTCATTTTACGATTTTCTGCATCAGAAGCGAGCGTTGACTCAATAGCCATTACATCAGCCAGCTGAACCTGCCCAATTCAAATGCATAATAGACGGCCATGCAAAGAACAGAATTTGCAAAGAACAAAACCACCAACAAACAGAATACCCGAAGCCGAAACCAGTGAGAGCAGAATAGAAGTAAACAGATTATTGGAAGAGGTTACTTTATTCGTGTTTTTTCGGTTTTAGTACTTTTTAGTTAGTGATTTTGGTGGTAATTGTTGTGGTGACAGCCATAAAACTAATTTTTGGGCGTCAATAAACAGCGGTCAAAACGGTTAGGGATTTGAAGGTTAAGTAATCAAAACCTATCGTTTTAGCAAAAAGATAAAATAGTAGCGTTATACCGAAAGAAATAAATAATTTAAAAAAATATAACAACTAGTGCTGTAGTCATTCTGTTGTATTGCGAAAAAGTGGTGCAGAAAATGTTTGTAAATAAATAAATAAAAACAAAACCTGTATTCCTGTATATACCCCATAAACTTTTAACCCAACAATTCGCACGCATATACAAGAAGTGTAAGAAATACATTGCATAATAAGAGTTAACTAGACAATATGTGGTTGCAAAATTGGCACTTACTAACTGATTACATAACCATCTTTGACAACTTGACATATCGACTATAGTTTGTGTCTTAGCTAATTTTTGTTACCAGCCTGCTCAAGAAAGCAATCTTTAGAAACTTATTGCACAAAAAAACCTAAAGGAACATCATAAGATGGCAATACCAAGCTACGTTATTAATAGTTTCTAATATTTTGATACTACTTCTATGAATCAAACAGTTGAACTATTTTTCTTGATGTTGGTTATACTGATACAAATTAAAGTTATCCGAATTTACAGTGGTCCTGTTTATTGCAATTCGTTCAATACATATTCTGTTCGTTGATTACGCGCAATCGTTTTCCGAATACGAAATCGCTTCGAGTCACTTCGGATTCTGTTTAAATACCGTTCTGTTAAATGCAAGTTCTGTTATATGCATAGGTACCCACTGCATAATACTATGAGTCGTCATACCATGGTACGATAATCCGAATGAATAAACCCGACGCACGATCGCTGCCGTGTAAACACGGGCGACAAGATAAGACGATTTGATTTGAACATTGGAATAATGTTTTTGTCCCTGGTTTCATTTAAAAACAATTGATTTCTAAAACAAAAACCTATCTACTTTTGCGCCTTGTTAATAAAAAACAGGCCGAAATTAGCGATAAAGTATGATAAAATTAAAAATACTACCTATTCGAAGCCGAAGGTTTACACTGTTTTTGCCAAGCAGCCTAAGGAAAGAGGATTAGAACGAAAATTAATTCATATAAATAACTTAAAAAAAAAAAAGAAAACCGACTTCAAATAAAAACACAAAAGTAACATAAGTTAACTAAAAAGCAAAAAATAAATGTTTTTTATACAACATTTTAATACTTATTTGTTGTTCCGTTTAATGTAATTAAGAAATTAATGTTTATTATATAATTATTAATTGTTTTATAATTTTTAAGTCGGTGCCAAGTATAACATAAAAATTCGAATCTAATGTTATATCTATGTTATACTTGGCACCGACTTAAAAATTATAAAACAATTAATAATTATATAATAAACATTAATTTCTTAATTACATTAAACGGAACAACAAATAACTATTAAAATGTTGTATAAAAAACATTTATTTTTTGCTTTTTAGTTAACTTATGTTACTTTTGTGTTTTTATTTGAAGTCGGTTTTCTTTTTTTTTTAAAGTTATTTATTTTACAATTTTAAGTGATGGGTAGACCTAGTAAGGGTGTTTCTCGAATGAGGAAACGATTGCTAGTTGAAACGGAAGATGAAATACGGAAACACTAAAAAAGTCCGTTAAAAAAATAGATTTTGAGGAGTATCTTCGAAGTTCAAGCTCCAATACCAATGAAATTATAATGGGACCACCTTGGAACTATACTGAACCTAACACCAAAAAATCATTAAAATCGGTTCATAAACAAAAAAGTTATGCCCGAACATTCATAAAAAAAAAATTAAAAAAATAAAAAAAAATATATATATATACAGACGAATTGAGAACCTCCTCCTTTTTTTGAAGTCGGTTAAAAAGCAAGCGGAAAACATTTTTATTACCATTTACCACATACGTACTAATGATTTTATCCGAATGAGTCGATTAATTATTAAAATTAATTAAATTGCAATCATTTGATTATACTCATCACTGCTGCGTTCTTATCACAATAAATTATGTTATCATATAAACAAAAGTACCCGCGCGAAAGCAAGGTAGCATACTTTACCAATCAGGGCCAAACGCATGTGAAAATGTAGTCAGATTTAATAAAGTAGTACTGTGTTTGTGCACGATTATGCTTAAAAATAGTTGGAACTAAAATTAATTCGGTAAACAATATTTGGGGTTTAAAAACGAATCCGTAGCAGTCTACGGATGAGGTGAAGCTTGAAATAAAAAATGGGCATCCTCTCATTCAACTTACAAATTAATCAATCTGATAGTAGAAAACACTACTAGTTATGTGCGAGTTTAACACAAAATAGGTATACATATTAACATGTGAACAGGATTTGCGAGTGCGAAGTTAGAAGCGCTTTATTCGTTTTAAATTTGTCTCCCTCTCGATAGTAAGTGTTCACGAGCCGACACTGTATAAAGCACTTAATCCTACTAATGAAAACAATATTTAAACATACCTTCAAAGTTTCATGTGTTTTACTAAATCTAGCATAAAAATATTGAATTCATGAAAAACATACATTTTACAATTCTACCGGTCTAATTTCAAAGAGTAAATTTGTTATTATCTTATTGTTATTGTGTGATGTTTATCAGAAATCATACTTAATAGCAGTTAGAAAACCTGCCATTTAAAGAGCAAAATATAATAAAGAATATTTTCAGCCTTTAGGTACAAAAAAATGAAAATTGGTTTCATTTACACAGTGTTTAGACTATTATAAGAAACCTAAAAACCTCTTACATTGGCAGATATGCACTGATAATTTCTACTTCAATATTGTAAGTCTACGGTACTTTTAGGTAGCATATCGCAGGTAACATTCACTAATATAAAATACCAGTAATGAGGCACAAAATCAACGTTGTTGAAGTTGTTCTACCGGTCGAATACTTCATGCTATTTTTTGTCCAACAAACTAACCACGTTCAAGGTTATTTATATAAAATGCCGAAAGGACTTTCAACATCAATAAATTCGTACCTGCAAACATTAATTGCACAGTCCGATTCAGCAACACAAATTGCTGATATTGTGTTTAAAGCTGTAGTAGAAGTAGATTTTTATTAATATTTGCTGTGGTAAAAAATAACTTTGCCACAACGTTAACATGTCTCGTTTCCGAAAATAATGGCACAATATAAAACAAATTTAGTGTATGTAATAGAAATATATGCAAGTCAGAAATGACAAAGTATTGGGCCATGTAGGACAGCTATTAAACAAATTTAGACAAAATTGGTGTATGGTTTCTCATTCTTTTCTGAAAATTTATTAAATCCTAAACACATAGTTTCTAATTTACACTTTTAAGTACAATATTAAAAGAATTTCCGTATATCTATCTTGATTCATTTGGCTGTATAGGTAATACGATATTGCGTAAGGTGATACCTATGTATACCAGCAAAGTTTATAATTTCCACAATAAAAAATCTCAGAACTATAAATTAGTAACTATTTTTTTGAAATTGCAAAAAAAATAAATACATTACGTGTTGAAATTATTCAAACTGAAAGTTAACGTATCATATTTCATATATATTTCATATACATTTGCTGAATACGTGATTAAGTTAAAAGTCGTTTGTTTACAATATTATCCCTAATACCTTCGAGTTGAAATATTACCCCTTACATTTTTTTACAATATTACATTATAAACCATCCAGGTAAAATAATTTGAACAGTCCATTTTATATAAAAATTTACATTCATTTGTAAAGTTCACAACGTATCTAATTTCTTATAATTTGAATGAGTATCTAATAATTGAAACTTTATAGATTACTGACCTGACGACGTCTATTGACTAGATAATAAATTATAATCTGCTGTGCATCTATTCGCAGCATTAAAGAGAAAAGCCTTGAGAAAACAAGGGTTCGGCCAGTTTATCGCAATTCATTCTATTGCAAAAGGTACACAATTGTGTTTTTATATAAATATATACTTTGTCATGTGGAAAATCTTAATACCGTACCTTAACAACATTTTCTCTGAGCTTCATTATGCGAGTGACTGAAGTGAATGATAACAATTATATGTATTTTCTTAAATTTCAAAACAAACAACTTTTGTCTAGACAATTAAATAAAAATAAATTCAAATTCTTTTTCACGTTACCTTAGGATTTTTTTTTCTTGGAGCATTAAACCAAAAATTATTGCAAAATGCTATTTGCACTTGTTCTGTAAAGAAGTACTTTTTTTGTTTAACGAATAAATCAATTTTTAATTGCATTAATAACAAACTATAACTTCAGCATTTCATCTTTAAAATTCTTACGTCAAATTAATATAGAAGCAGCCCTTAAACCCTTCCGCAGAAGTTCTTCATTTTAATACAATTTTGAAAATTAAAGTTCTATATTTCAATGACATAATAATTCATACAAAATCTTGCGAACACATCAATCAAAAGTCACAATTTTAACAAACAAATCAAACCTAATCCCGCCTGCGGGGAAATCTTCTTTCCGCAAAAAATAAGGGAGTAACTTTGTTGCCAAACAACAGAATAAACAAAAAACAATTTATTAAGTGATAAAGTAGCTATGTGTTGGCATAAATGATGTTAATGGTAACCAGAACACGTGTTTCTAATTCCGCCAAGGGGAGCATGTGCGTTTTCCCCCTGTTTTTCTAGTACCGACAATTAACATACAAAGGAAACGTGCGGGTTTACAGCTCTTTTTGCATCCCATCCTGTATGTTTTCCCCCACAGGTAGGTGGGTTGCTCAATATTTTACTTTATTTAGACAGCTTAAATTTTAACAGTAAAACCAAAATTCAATTAATCGAAACATAATTGAGCAAGCAACAGAGTCGAGTTTAAAATAAAAATTAAAATGCCGTTCTATTAATCTTTTTTAAAATTAAAAATGCCTTTCAGCAATTACGCTTTTGAAAACTAGAGTTGTCGTCTTATTCTCTTTCTTAATATTTTATTAAATTACTATTTATAATAAATTGAAATTTTTTTGCCTATTTAAGGGTATTTCTTAAACAGCGATAATTGAACCAATAATGAAAACTAGCTGAACCCGTAACCTTCGCCTCACGCTTTTTTACCTACGTCTAGATGTAAGCCACGTCGGCGCGTACCGCGCCTCCCTACTTAACTGCTACGTAAACATTGGTCCAAAACAATAAAAAAGCTGTGTCGAGATCAGTGGTGTGCAGTCCATAGAAGCGTTGGATGCAGCGCATCGCATTACATTTCGCAGTTTCCATAATTTTTATTGCGTTAATGTAATTTTTTTATTTAAATCTATTCAAAAAAAGTTAGCATAATTAAGATTTATCTAATATTTGACATAATTACATAATTATTAAAGAAATTACGATTGTAAACAAATTTTCAAAAATATTGCCTTTCAGCCGTCTCTCTAGGCCCACCAGCTTCGGGTTGCAAATTCGTAGCTGCGTTCGCCGACTAGAGAGATACTAGCGTATACGCATTCAGTATTAAGCAATTGCGCTATGCTATGTATGGATGCGTTATCAAAACCCGATGCATAGACGGAGGTAGACCAGTTACCAAGTGCAGTGTACGCTGTACGCTATGGAGTATTTTTGTTGCTTTGATGTGTTTCGTTAGTTTCGTAACTTTTAAAATTATTTAAAAAAAATCAAGCAAGCTTGGATACTGAATATGAAAACTGTTGAGATTGTATAGTAGATAATTTACTATGAAAACAGTTTTAGTAGTGTTTTAGGTCGAAGTTAACGGGTGGAATAAAAATAGATCCAATGATTTAAGTAATTTAAGCAAGGCACGAATGTCCCAACAGCATATCGATTCTTGTGTTTAACTGAGACAATTTAGAAATTAAAATCGCTATAAATTTCATCTAAGTGGTCAATTTAAAGATAGTATTAAAAAGTATAATAAAAAAAATTAACAACAAATCGATACATTATTAGTAAATTAATAGGCGCGGTATGTTTCATATTCAAACAACAATTGGCGCCAATTTTGTGCGTAAAATTGTGTATTTTGCATCAAATCGTTTAAAATTTTCAGGGCAAGAATTCCGGAACCCCAGGAGGGGGGTAAGACCCTCCCAGACCACCTCCCTGGTCGGTACAGAGTCATTGAAAAATCCTTATCCTCTATTAGGCAGCATCCCTTCCGGCAAAACCCACTGCACACCGCTGGTCGAGATGTAAGGGCCCGTCACCGTGTTATGGTGAGACAGTTACAGATTTAGTATATAGATAGCACTGAATCGCACCGAATTAAAAAAGCAGGTTTTTGTTTGTGGTGGTTATTTTTCAAACTATATTTTGGTTTTCTTGATGGTTAATCTCAAACGATAAATAACGACATAATAAAAGAAAAAAAATAAAGTCATACTTAGATGAAGCAGAAAAATCCTGCCGATTAACCGGGTTGTATATGAAAACCATATTACACAAAGCGCAAGAAACACACAAAAGTATTACAGAGAAATGGGGTAAGCGAAAGAAACTACGGGTGCGGCAACTAAAGTGTTACAATCTGATATCTTTAAAACTATAAAAGATTGAGCAACATTTTTTTCAATTATATGAAACAGAAAGCTGATGGTGAGTTTTGAAAAGCCACCCTTTTTAAGGAGTGGGAGTAACTTACAAATTTTAAAGGAGTTGATCTGTAATTATTTATATTTTTTTAATATCTGCTCCAAATAGGCACAGTCTGTTTTATTTTAGATTTATCTAAAAACGTTTACTATCCTTAATAAATGGGAGGATGAAATTTTAAATTTAAATGTCCTTACTAAAAATAAGCAACCAAAATTAGTTCAACCAAAATTTGGTAAGAGTGAAAATGTACTGAATTGAATCCCACCTTTTGATAGGGGTTGTAAACATATATTTTTTGTTGTTATTAAATTTTGGGTTCTTATTTTTAGCAGGCACATTAAAAATTTTAAACTACCCCCCCCCCCCCCCCCCCCCCCACACACACACACACTTCTTACAATGGGGTAGCTTTTCAAAACTCACTATTAGCCTAATATGCGGCCCGTTCCGTCCCATAATATAACAAAACATTGTTGCTCAATCTATTATAATTCTAATATAATTAATAGATATCAGCTTGGAACACTTTAGTTGCCGCACTTTGTCAAAAGTAATAAAGAAGCATTACAAGGAAAGGCCACGAAATATCAAAACAGAAGAGAGAAGAAATATCAAAGAAGAAAGTAGAGCAATATACAGAGCAATTCAAAATTGTACCGACAAAGTTTGGGAAGTGATTTCTTAGGTTATTTTAAGACAGAGAAAAGGTCTTGATTAACATATTGTCTTAAAAGCAAAAGCACCCTTATCGAGATACAGCCCTCTACAGATGATGCAGTCAAATTACGTTTTGTTTAATATCTCAAATATATTTGAATTTGATTAATTTTGAATATGTAATAAATACATTCTGATATACCTTGATCACCTCCTACAACTACACACCTGGTTGATCAATTTCAACGAAAACAAGTAAAAATGTAATTCATCCATAGTAAAATATCTGAACAAAACTTAAATAACATATCTTAGTTTATGGAGGAGATAGTAAATAAAACGTGATTTGACTACACCATCTACAGAGGTCTGTATTTCGAAAAGGCATATACGTTAATCGAAACATTACGCTTAAAATCACCTCCAGGGAATACAATCCCGGGAGCTTGGTTCCCTGGAACCAAGGATCTCTGCTAGTTATTGGGCCCGAAAATCCCGAGATTGGAACTCTTTGCATTCCCGGATTTTTCGGCATCAAAAACTAGCCTTTTTCTGCTGCAAAGAATGCAACTGTTTTAATAACAATTTAGCGGCAAATCGTGAAGTCAGAAAAAGCGTTTTCGGGTGCTGGAGATTTCTACGTCATTATTTTCAATATTCTGGAGGAAGGTATTGTTATATTTTGTTACAAATAACGGTTTCAAATAAAGTTTCAAGTTAATAAAAAATTGAGTTTTATTTTATTGTAGTAGGTTAGTTCCAGGATCAATTCCGGGATTATTTATTTTCAATCCCGCTATCCCGGGATTGAAATTTCTTTTCAGGATTGTATTCCCTAATTACCACCCAGAGTTTGTAGCCGGAGATTTAAATCACCTTGTATGGAGTGTCCGGAAATTCCATCCCCAAATTTATATGACGATTTCCATGTAATAATTCCCATAAAGGTGAACGGTGCACTAGAGAGCCACACCCTCCTAAACATGAGACATGGCAAGCAAGCACTTTCTGATTTAAAACTCGATTTAAACAAAATCATAAAAGCGGATTTATCCCGAAAAACGTTAGACCTACGGCTTAAACCAAGAGTACCAATTCAATGTATTTTATGTGATAAACAAAATAATTGATGAAAATTCAATAATTGTGAAGGTTTTCAAACTAAAAACAAAAATGTTTCATGACCGTTCCTCTAGTTGTTTTGTATATGTCACACTAACAAAGAAAAATAAAACTAAATGAGGCAGAATACAAACATTCAGAAAGCTGATGCAATCAATAAAATTATTTATTAACTGGTTCTTACCAAGTCCCCCATTTAGATGAGAAAAATCAAAAGGTGGTAGCTCCGTAAGGAAGCGTTTTCGGACCATGCTTATAGGAATTTTTTACTTATTTTGGTGGCTAGAAAATATAACACATATAAATTTGGGAATCGAATTTTGGAACCCCCTGTATATGAAGTAATAAATGGTAGGGAATAAGAGTAATATAAAACATGAGATAGATCGAATCTAAAGAAAATTACAAAATTGGCATAAACGAATTATACATTCAGAGAACACTTGACAAAATAAAAATGGACAACGGATTTACAATAATAAAGTGAAAAAACCACACGCTGCTTTTATTTAAATATTTAAAACACGATTAATTTTCTTAATGCAGGTAACTAAATTTATATGACAACTACTTAATTGAAATTAACCATTGCCAGTAATGGTCCTGGAAATAGCTAACAGAAGACAAAGGTAGACCTGGCAGTTGTGGTTCAACTTAGATTAGAAGATACTCTAAATCTAATCCCAACCCGAGCTCTAATTCACGAAATGGCCGACTCCCTCGTGAAGTGGTCAATTCACATAAGTGGCTTCAGACAAATGTAAACTACCAAATTATCTACCTACACTTTACTTCTTAATTCTCGGCCGTATAACGATGATTATTTTTCCAGTAGTGTTTGAAAACATAGACACTGTTCTAGCGATATTCTGTATTGTATTCAAGGATCCTTTTATAAGTTTGGAACGTTGGTGTGCAGATATTGTGAAGTCAATACACTTGAATGCCACTTTCATCTAAAGTCGAGCAACGGTAAACGGTACCTAGTGCTGCATGGTGCAAAATGTTCGCCATGCTCTGTTAGCTGTCGGTGTATGTTAGTTCCACATTTGCATATCTAATACCCTTATTAGCTGATTACTCCAGCAGCGCTATTATGTGGATGCTATTAACGTACACCATACGCTTGTCTGGTGAGCTTAGCTGGAATATTGACAGAGTGATCCATTAAAAGGAGGATATTATAGCAAGCTCATCGATTTGTTGCATAGATTTGGACCTCTACTATAATATATTTCTCTGCTTGCTTCCTGGATTTAAAGCATATATGAACAAATGTATATAAATACTGCTGCGCCATATTCGTTAGGTTCCAGTACTTTGCAAAAAACGTCGGAGTCCGACTTTATTATTTAATGAAACTAATCTTTTGTTATATTTTTCATGTTTATCAACTATTAAATTACGTCTGGTTTTTGAATTTTATATTATAATTGTGCATTGTAACAGTAATTTAAATAAATAAATCAATTAAAGCGATTGTACTTTTATTTTTTGCTTTTTATGTCGTTTGATCATCGTAGTGGGGAATCTAGACTTTTGGCGTAGAGGGGGCACCCCTTAATTTTAGTACTTTCTTTTTTACTGTCGTGCGCGAAATAGGCTTTTCCAAATGTAAAGAGTCCTTATTTTGTAATATTGTGTGGGGGGGGGGGGGGGGGGGGGGCTCTCGATACGCCACTAAATCATCCAGCCCCGTAAACTGTAGCACCGGCGACCCCGGTTAAATTGCGGTGACGAGTCACCTTGGTTTATTGTTTCAAAACATCTTATTTGAATTTAACTATGCCGTAATAAAATTTAATGAAACGATAACGAACATTGCAACAAGTTTCGGTAACTTCAAACGGTCACCTTGTTAATTTTTCGCTAATCATGTGTTTGATAATAGCAATGCAGTGTGTGTAGGGAATCATATTCCATCGTGATTTATGAACACGCCCAGTAAAGCTAATAAATGGCAACGCGAAGTACAAATTGTACATTTTATTTCAACAGAACTGCAGCACTGAAGGGTTTCGTGGTATTTGTTATTGTTTTCATCTGAGAAATTATTTACAATTTCGATTTGAAATAGAAATAATTACATTCTGTGTTTTTTATACAAAACAAATAGGTACATACTTCAAATACCGACAGAGCTATTTCATTATTACAACATTTTTAAACAGTGAAAGGCAATTTTTTAATTATTAACGCATATTGTTGAACAACTTTGCAATACATAATTGAACAGCATTCAATAAATCATATTGTGTACTGATAAGTGAAATAAAAAAATTGTTTAAAATACACCCAAACAAAATGCAAAACGTCGTTAATATACGTATTACTTCGATAACCATAACTCCTTATTTATATACAGCGGGATTCCTACAGCTTCTGCCGCATCCCGCATTTCGACCGCCACGTCTCCAGTCGTCCTCTCCTACAGCTCTATCTCTCATAACTTGTTCAATTCCTGTACTACATGTTATCGCAGGTCTTCCCCTCCTTCTTTTATTTTGTGGTGTATATTTCAATGCTCTCCTTGGCCATCACTCCTCCCCCATTCTCCTTACGTGGCCATACCAAAGTAACTGCCTGGTCTCTATCGGCGCTTGTGAATATCCTTCCCACTTGTCTTCTTATTTCTACGTTTGGTACGTGTTGTAGCCTTGATATTCGGCATGCTCTTCTCAGAAAATCCATCTCCACCGTTTCTAGGGTCTTCTTGTCTTTTTTTTTCATCTGCCAACATTCTGAACCATAGGTTAGAATTGGTTCGACGATGACTCTGTATACCATCATTTTTGTACTCAACTTCATCTTGTTTGACCATAATACAGAATTTAGAATCCGGATAGACTTCCTGCCTTGTTGCACTCGGTCTTGTATGGCTCTTTTTGATGTTCCTTCCTCCGACAAAACGTTTCCTAAATATTTATATTCCTTGCATTTTTTTATATCTCTTATTCGCAAATCTGGGTCTTCCTCTTGCCTTTCCCCTACTTTTAGATATTCAGTTTTTTCCATGTTCATATCTAAGCCCCATTTTTTATATTCTTCTTTTAGTTTTCTCAGCATGTAATCCGCGTCTTCTTCGTCACAAGCTATGATTACTTGATCGTCCGCAAACAGGAGAGTCGTCAGACACTGGTCTTCCATCTGAATCCCCATTCCTGCAGTCTTTCTTCTCCAGCTGTTCAGTGTTTCTTGAATATATATTTTATTTTATTTTAAATAAAGTAGGTGAAAGGCTGCATCCCTGCCTAAATCCTTTCGTTATCCGAAAATATTGTGAAATATTAACTGCACTTTTTGACTTTGAATATATGTTCCGGATGGCCTGTGCATAGGTCTTTCAAAAAGCATTTTCAGGGGTACCGTGTCATATGATTTTTCCAAATCAATAAACACTAGTGAGTAGATAGATTTCTAGCTTTCCGTTTCTCCATTATTTGTTGTAATACAAATATGTTGTCAGTACATGGATCTTCCCGCGCGGAATCCTCTTTGTTCTTCTATCTCTTCTATGTCGCTTTCTATTCGCGCTTTTAGTATTTTGCCGTATACAACCTCCCCATTGAGCTAATTACACTTATGCCCCTATAATTTTTATAAATTGAGCTAATAAAAGCGAAGTTCCAGTCTTCCGGAATATAATAAATTTGTCTACCCTTACAAAACAAAATTATAGAGAAAATCGCAAAAAAACTTCTTTTTATTAGCACGCTGCAAATTCAAACAAGTCCACCGCAAGCACGTTTAGTGTGCTGTGAAATTTGTTTTCTCTTTACGATCAAAAACAATTGATAGAACAAAACTGTTAGTACTGTCAACATAATATAAATAGTTATTAGCATAGACACTTAGATTAATGTCGACTAACGTGTCGAACGGCCTGCCGATACCTTATCAGGCATTTTCCAACAAATTCCGCGTGCTGCAGAAGAGGCACTACATTAACCAGTGCATCAAAATGTCATGTCTGCGCTTAATTAGTGACCGTTTGGCGTAACCTTACATAAGAAAACATTTGAAAGAAAACGTAATAAGCTTTTAAAGCTACGGGTCTCAAACAGCAGCGGTCTGAAACAAGCAGTGCCTGCTGAACTTCATTTTCTTCTTTCTGCAAATAAGTACTCTTAGAAAATGATAATAGTGAAGTACGCAGAAAAATAGGTAACAATTTACCAAAAAAGTACTATAAATATACCGTTTCTCTCAATATTTTAATTTAATCTATTTAAGTATTGAATAGAAGCGTAAGAAGTGTTGAAAGACCCTTATGTTGAAGTAGTTTAGGAAGATACAGGTTCAAGTTTTGTAGTTTTATCGGTGCAATTAAAAAAACAGTTTTTCTTTACTAAATAATTATTTTGCTTTCAAAATTAATATTTATAATTGATAATAATTAATAATATAACGTTTATCCATTTATCAAATTTTGATCGCTCGCCCAACTGTACCGATTAATGCGTATTTCAATGGTTAAAAATAAACGGATGATTTTAAGCTGTAATTTATTACACAATATATTAAAATAATGATTATTCGAACGAACTGTTGCGAAAAGGGGTGTAGACAAGTACGTAGATGTATTATCTATACAAATATATCATAATATACACAGTGTCTCATTTAAAAACAGTTACGCTTCGCTTAAATCAAACGCCCTGTGTAAAAAATCATTTTATTGAGCATTATACAGCTAACACGTACTTCTTTTTTGTTTGTAATTTACTAAAATACGATATCAACGTTAAACTTCCCAAACATGTTTACCATTAATGAATTATTAAGAAACGAACTGATAATATTTATAATTACCCACACGACACAAAAGTTTAGTGTTCCTGTTTTAATTCTGAATACTTAAAAAACGAATTACAACGAAAACAGGGAGCATTTTCATATTTCCTATGTAATCGGATAGGCCTCGAGGGTCTAATAAAAAATAACCTTCTTTTATAGGCAAATGAAACGCTGGTTAATATTTTATCTCCCTCTTTACAGAATGAGTAATAATTAAGCAGGCTGCTTGTACGTTACAAATTTCCATGTGAAATTCCTCAAAGCTCAGAATTTCGTGTCGCAGGTATGTGTATTTTATACCTGGACTATCTGAACTCAAATATTTTATATTTATATGTAAAACTTTGCCCTCGGTTACGTGTCACGCACTGTTTTACTGTTACAACTTGCAACATTTGATTAAAATAACTAAAAGGGCGTTTTATCTCAAATTTTATTAGGGTGTAGCCATTTCTTGCATGTTTTACAGCAACCCTGTAAAATTTTAAATTTGTGTTAATTTCTAGAGCATCTTTGCCTTCTCGCGAATTGCCTATAAATTGCGGCTTGAACTTGAATTAATAAGCGATTAATAAAATAAAATGTTCACAAAGAAGTACTCACGCACAGTATAAGTAGTCATTAAGAAAGTAGAACTTCCCCCATTATGGGTCTACCTGAGGCTTTTAAAATCTATACCTGTTCATAATTGGAACGTCCCTCCGTTCTTTTACTCACGCTAAGCAACCACAAACAAAAATAGAGCACACTTTTCTGCGTATTCATGGCAAACTATTGAAGTGGCAAAGAAATTATAACTTACTTTCAAAAATTTAAATACAAGGAAATTATGAAAAATAATGATGAATAAACTTACGTGTCGCAGACACAAAAACAATGGTAAAGTAAATAACGTGTGTGTACAGAGAGTTATTTTTATGTTTTTATGAAGACAATAATGAAGATTATTTTCGAGATAATTGCAAGTTAATTCAAATGTACACTACGGAAAAGCAAATGTGACGCACGTATAGTCTAACCTGTTTTATGTTATGCATAAACATAGAAAAGACTAAGAGACAGTCTAAATTTATAACAAATACTTTGTAAAAAAATGTATAGAAGCGGTTTTTAATTAAGCTGTTTACGAAAGCAAAACAATATTTATATCCTTATACCATGGCGCAGCAAACTTTTTTCTTAGTATACTGGTGGTGTTAGGTTGATTTTCAAGATCAGAACACCTACGTAAAAATGTATTACAAATATTCTGTTGGTGCAGTGTGTAGATAAAGGTAGACACTGTGTTTTGAAAAAACTCTCCTCAAATTTAGTGCAACTGAGATCATTCTTTTGATTGCTTGCATTAATATAGGCATAAACCAAAATCCTTCAAAATAATTTCTCCCTTTACAGATTACCAAATAGTGATAGCTAGCTTAGGAAGTTTGTTAAAGTTAAATAACTTTTTCTAGTCACAAGAATATCTATTTTATTCCATACCTTCTCGTTTTTTCAGACATCCCAACCTTTAGAGATGTCAACGCGTCTAGATCCGGACCCGGCAAGACAACCCCCGACACAACCCGGACCCAAACCAGGGCCCGACTCGCTTTCAAACCTAGCCCAGTCTCGAGCACGGATCCGTTTTCAAATTCGGGTCCTCAAAAAGTAACAATAAAATTTGGTCAGAAACTCGCACCAAAACACCTGCTTTCGTTTTGAATCGAGCTTTTTGTGGTTTGGATTAATGGATATTGTTTTGTGGACAACTTTACGAAACGCGGGTCTTGCTTTGTGAACCAGGTCCAGACCAGACTCATATCCAACCCGGACCTGACCAGATTACTCGACCGATTGACACCTCTACGAAACCAGGCATTGTTTTGTGAAACCGACCCGGAACTGACCAGCATCCACCCCGAACCCGACGAGTTATCCCGTCAAACTCGTATCCGATTGACATCTCTACGAAATCAAGTCTTTTATTGATGGCCATGCAATGAACAGAATTTGCAAAGAACAGAATGACCAACGAACAGAATACCCGAAGCCGAAGCCGATGACATGCGAACGTAAAGTAGCATTTAACAGAAATTGTATTTAACAGAATAGAATTAAACAGAATACTGGAAGAGGTCACTTTATTCGTGTTCTTTCGGTTTTAATACTTTTTACTTAGTTATTTTGATGAATTGTTGTGGTGGTACCCACAAAAGACTAATTTTTGAAACGTCAACAAACAGCAGTCAAAAGGGTTAGGAATTTGAAGGTTAAGTACACAGAATATATCTTTGGTTCAGTAAACAAAATCTAATGTTAGCACAAAGATAAAATGGTAGCGTTGTACGGTAGGAAATGCATATTTAAAATAAAATAAAACTATAACGCTGTAGTTATTCTGTTGTACTGCGAAAAAGTGGTACAGAAAATTTGTTGTGTTAATAAATAAATAAAATGTTGTATTCCTGCATATATACCTGGTGTACAATTAGAATAATTGACATGGAAATAAACGTTAATTTTTAACCCTGTATGCCAATCGTCCCTTCTGTATTTATCTTTTTAATATAAAGATAAACTTACAAGACTTCAGTAACTTTTAACTGTCCCACGAAACCATAAACAACAATCTTATGTGGTATATCAAGTTGCTTGAAAATCGTTATTAATTTTTAATTAATGCATTTACAAATCAAAGATCTTTAAACAGCGTAAATGGTAAAATGAAAATTATTAGGCAGTTTGGACAGTTCTAATAATTACCTAAATGACGGTTGATTGTCTCGATGTCAAAGTACAGCTCATGGTATAGCTGTTTATTCAAAAAATAATTAGAAATCGGATTTTCTATGTCAGTGTTAGCCAAATTACATCTGAAAGTAGTAATATACCTAAGGGTAAATGTCTAGAGCAGCTATTATTTCTAATAGCAAATTAAATTGTGGACTACAAATTTTAATTTTGGTATATTTTTTTAATTAAAACAAATGCTTATAATAGAAAATTATTCCAATTATTCAGTTACACTATAATCCTTTTTAAACAAGAAATACCATTAAATTTCTAGTTTAAAGAAGGATTATAGCGTAACTGAATAATTGGAATAATTTTCTATTATAAGCATTGTTTTAATTTATGAAAAAGATATAATTGACTTTGGGCAAAGATGGTTGTGTATGAATGTTATAAAATCAGCTTCTATTTATCAAAAACCACAAACATTTCAGATACTATAATTACTTTGCCTAACGAAGGTACTACCTTCAGTAGATATAGGTACTTTTGCATCGTATATTAGAGAGACCACATTATAAGACTCCTGCGAAATAAATTATTATTGTCAAATGCTAGAGTTGCTGTATGTAAAAATTTCGTGAAAATTGCGGTAAATTAATTATCATTGGCGTAGCACGTACAAATTAGGGCACAGACAATTTTCATAAAAAAATAAATTTGGCAAATCACAATTTAAAGAAACTGTAAAAACATTTAATAAAGCAAAAGTAAATGATAGGATTTATTTAAGAATATTATTGTAGAAAAGATTTTTCATTTATAAATTACAATATAGCTGCTTAAAATTAGTGCTTTGTAAATACGAACTGAATCGCCATTGTTCAAGTTCTCCACGATCCAATTTATTCCCAGGAAATCAAATGTCAATGTCTGGACACAACCCCAAATAAATAACGCCAAACCATTTCCAGTATTAATGCATTTAATTAAACAAATAATTTCTATCAACAGGACAATATTATTGAAGAATATAACTTACAAGTCTACTTACATTACAGAAATACCTGTACAAAAAATAAGTTTAAGCTGTAGTTAGCTTAATTTATTGTATACATTACCAGAAAAACATATTTGATTTATAAATTACAATAGCTGCTCAAAATGAGTGCCATTGCTTTGAAAACACAAATGAACTCTCCTCCTCATGTTATTAAAAACTCTCTGCAAGTCGTCTACAATAATGTTACGTATCTCGTTTTCAATGGCCGCTTGTAGTTCTTCGGGAGAGTGTAGACGATTTTTGAACGCATTATTTTTTAAATGGCCAAATTAATAAAAATCCAGAGGTGTTAGGTCCGGGCTTCTTGGAGACCATCGTCCATGGCTAATAAGTCGATCATCATAAAATTCTCTGAGATAATTTAAAGTAGCGTTTGTTGTGCGAGCTGTCGCTCCGTCCTATTGGAAATAACCCTGGTTTAACTCATCGTCGAGCAACTGTTCAATAAAAAACAGTTGCAATATATTATCACGATATCTCTCTGCATTTGTAGTATCGTGAAAAAATATGGGACCAATACTTGGTCGTCTTGGCATAGCCACCCAAACACCAATTTTGATTGGGTGCAAACAAATGAAACCACGCTTCGTCAGACAAAGGAGAGATCCAACACATCCTCATGATTCAAGTTCTCCATAAACCATTGGCAATACTGTACCCGTTGTGGAAAATCATGTGGATACAGTTGTTGTACTACTGATACTCTGTACGGGTGCATATGCAGATTTTTTTCGAGTGCTTTTCGGCAAGTTCCATAAGAAATACCTGTACAAAAAATAAGTGTTAACTGTAGTTAGCTTAATTTACTGTATACATTATCAGTTTGTGCAGATAACGCCCTGATTGATTTATGTGGACTTCTTTCAATTCGAGCTTGAATATCCTCTACAACTTCTTCTGTAAGTATAGTGCGTCTGCCTGTAGACTTGCCGTTACAAATGCAGTTCTTGTTCTCAAAGCCATGGACAAGAACTAGCTTATGGTTTACAAAGTTTTCATAGCCTACGTTCTCATTCAGGAAAGTTTCACTACACTGTTCAATACAAGATTGCAACGAATATGACCATGAACCATCTGCATTCCGGGTTCCACTCCGGAAATGGGCCATAAGAATAAATGCGAAACACCCCGTAGGCTGGAAACCCCTAGCCCGGAATCAAGGTCGTTAGTCCAGTGGCTCTCAATTAGTTTAGAAATGCAGTTGTAAGAGTACAAACCCTTAGTTTTAGACTTATGCAATAAATGCATCTTGTTCAGTTGTAAAAGGCATGTTAAATCAAATCTGAAATATGAGGTTATGTTATGACATTAACCTTGAAAGTAACTGCATTCGTACACTTACCTTTAACCGATTTATTAAAGGTAGATCAATTAGTTCTGAAAAGAACTGCTTTTTTAAATAAATGTCGCAGTTTGATAATTGTTAATTAACAGAAAAAACGTGAATAAAAATAAAACAAGTACGAACGGTAATGAAACAAAATGACATTGCAAAAGGAAATCAGCACGGCAGGCAACATGTAAATTAGACAATGGTCACGTGGTTATTAAACTTTCATATTTACTTTGTACAATTTCAGGCAAATAATTTGTAGAGTGTGTTGCCTAAACAACAATTTTTTCGTAATATTTGGATGTTAATTGTATGGTTCAAACAGTTGAACTGTTTTTCTTTATGTTGGTTACACTGATACAAATCGAAGATATCCGAATTTAAAATGGTTCTGATTAATGCAATTCTGTTCAATACACATTCTGCTCGGTGATTACGCGCAATCGTTTTCCGAATACGAATTCGCTTCGGGCGACTTCGGATTCTGTTTAAATATCATTCTGTTAAATGCAAGTTCTGTCAAATGCATACCCACCCTTTTATTGTGGGCTCGGCCAAGACCCGACCCGTACCCAACCCGTACCGATCCAAGCTCGGTCGCGTTACCCGGTCAATCCCTACCCGATTTACGTCTCTACGAAATCACGTCCAGTGCTATGCTATGGAAGCGAGACTTGGACGCTCTCACAAAGAGCGGAAACAATGGTGAACGCATTCGAAAGAAAGATCTTACACAGAATATATGGACCGGTCCAACAGAACGAACAGGGGAGAATAAGATACAACCACGAGATCTACCAGCTCTTCGCAGAAGCAGATCTATCACCAACAATAAGATTACAAAGACTTAAATGGGCCGGGCATTTACAAAGGATGAAAGACTCAAGAGTAGTCAAGAGGATCTTCGACCAAAAACTGGAAAGCAAAAGACCGGTTGGAATACCAGGGGCGAGATGGCAGACAAAATCCAAGAGGACGCACGATCCATGCTCGGAGCTCCAAACTGAAGAAAGGCGGCGGAGGAAGAGAATAGAGGAGGCCAAGGCCCGATTTGAGCTATAGCGCCATTGGATGAAAATCTGGTCTTGTTCTATAGACCCGATTCGAACCGAACCCGGACCCAAGAGATTCACCCAGCCAAACCCGCAGCCGATTGACAATTCTACGAAACAGGGTCTAGTTTTGTAGAATCGGTGCGGACCCGACCCATATCCCGTACCCGACCGAGTTACTCAGCCAAACCTGAAGCCGATTGACATCTCTACGAAAGCAGGTCTTGTTTTGTGGGCTCAACCGGCCCGTACCTATCCGAGCTCGGTCGGGTTACCCGGTCAAACCTGTACCGGATTTACGTCTCCACGAAATTGTGTTTTGTTCTATGTATCCGATTCGAACCGAACCCGGACCCGAGCGAGTTACCCAGCCAAACCCGTAGCCGACTGGTATCTGTACGAAACCAGGCATTGTTTTGTGGCACCTAGCCGGAACTAACCCGAACCCGACCCGTGACGATTCGGAATCGACCCGGTTACCCGTACTTGATTTCCATATCTACCAACTGTCTCCAAAACTTACGTATTATTAACATTAAGTAAATAAGAAATATTCCCTGTATGTTATAGTTGCAGAACTATTTCATTTAACTTCTATATTTATTTCCTAAAGACTCCTTCATATTAATTTCCCCCTTCAGACTTCTATCTAGGTCACTAAAAATGCATAAATCTCAAACTGTTGTAACAGTTATCATCTAAAGTTGCTTTAAAAAGAACTTTTTAGGTGAAAACGTTCCATGTTTGAAATGTTATTAATAACTCACAACACTTGCAAGCATTCCAGCATTTTCCATAGGTTCTAAATTAATAAGTAAATACCAAATGTTCCCTTGAAATTAAAGCGTTGCTAGCCTATTGTGTGCTCTAAGGAGCACACCAAAAATTCCCATAGACTATTTTATTTTGCTCTAAAGATACTTAGCTTCCACAACCTTTGGCTTCACAATCAAAATAATTTTCTCAATTAAATTTGTGCTTTTTTTAAATCGAACAAGTGGCATTATTCCATGATAATAATTGCTTGCGATTCGCAACTACTTTTAAACGATGTGATGCTACGGTCTTGTGTACGAGAAGAGTAGATTGTTAGATAATTAGAGCTAAGGAAAAGCAAAAATCACTTGGTTTTTAGTTGTAGCTGGTAGTTAGTAGATAAACCGTTTGTGGATTTTTCTTGATTTGCTATTTCGAATTTTTTTATTTTGAGAAAATTTAATGGTGGTATTATTAGTAGCTGTACTGATTTTAGTTTAAAGTGTAGGTAGAGTGAAATTTAACATTAAACTGTTTTGTTGTTACTATATATCGATCTGCTAGCAAATAACATAAGATAAGCTCGTAATTTATAAACCAATTAGTATTGCGCAAGGCGAGCTAATTAAAATAATATTTATTAATAACTTTTAGCTTTACTTCGTTGAAGTTCATGTTGATTCATTTTTCTTCAACGATATTCATTTATCTAAACGTTATACATTATCAAAGGTAAGACTAGGAAGTAAACGCTAGGTGTTGGTATAGGAACAATAGAACTGGATGGCTTGATCTTGGTTATTTATGTCTGCAGACGACTTGATACCTTATTCCAAAACGTTCAATAACGATGTATTTAAGACATAGATTTGGTTATTCATTAATGGTACAGTTATTACACGTTTGTGAATTTTAAATGCCTCTAGCATATCTAATTTACGTTTATCATCACAAAAGTATAAACATTTTATACTGTTATTAGATGAAATTAAATAATTGTTTTCTAATAAGTGTTTGGCTAACATTATGTTATTTTGTGATGTTTAGTAAATCTAGGTGCAAATTATGCAAGTTAAATACAGTCTACGCAAATAAATTCTCTTGAAATAATAATCAAGCACCGACCCTTGCGTTCCGCTTAACGTAAACTGGCTGCACTACTGCAAACGCAGTGTTCGGCGTTGCACGCGATTTTGTTTTTCCCGCCTCCGTAACTAACATAAATGCACTATAATATCAAAATTTCTAATATAACCCGAATTACAATAGGAGCAATTTTTGGTTGTTTTGAAAGTGACTTTTTTTGTTTTATTTATAATTTTAGCAATTTTTCAGATTTGTCGTCAAAATAGGGAATCAAAGCGTATTTAGTTGTATGGAATAAAAGTGTTTATAATCTTTTTCTTTACTTAATGCATCAATGAGTCTAGTATGATAACCATTTGTTTAATAATTAAAATTTCTCTAATAATGAATTTCATCTAAGGAAACTGTTAAATATCTGTGTATCATGGGCCTGTATGGTGCTAATTTATGTGTTTTATGATGACAAGTATCCCGTGGTATTGTAATATCTGTTTTATACAAACAGAATATTCAAGTTTATTGTTTGAATTAATTTTTATGTTTAAAAGTAAATCAAATGAACTAAATAAAACATGCTAAAATGGCATCAACATAACGAAACCAAAATATAACTTTCTCAGATTGATTTGATTCAAATATTTGATCTTCTAGATTTTCCATAACTATATTAGCCAAAACATCACATAAGTAAGCCATCTTTTTTGCAATTTTAGTTTACAATCAAAACTGTAACTTTATTATTTAGTATTTTTGCTAGCGTGTGGTTGGGTGCAAAAAGTGTTAATAAAATTTTGCTGTATGATGTGCAATAAAAAATGCTTAGTCTAAATTCAGTAAATAAGAAGAATTTTAAACAGGTCTCACAAACAAGTGTACTAGAGTAGAATTTTAATTATTTTCACTGTAAACACGTACTGGCTGGTCGTTTTAACAAGATATTGTGTAGGATTTTTTAAATGCGAGGTAATATTTTAAATAATTTGTTGGCGGGACTTAATTAAACTTAGAAATATATTTCATCACGTCATTAGTCTGTCATGTAAAAAATTAAAAGTTCATAATTTAAAGTTTGCAATGTTACATAAATATTATTCCAACAAAAAAAAACTGAATTTTCGAGATACACGTTACTAACAATTATATTTATTAAATTAATCCCTCGCTGTTTGTACTACTTTCCAAAAATAATTGTGGTTAATAAATAATTTATATTTACGAAAACTATAGCAATCGCTATTAATTAGAAAATAAAACTAACTTTTATTTTTCCACTCTAGACAACTTTCAAGTACTTCATGTATAATTTGTAGGCAAATAGAGTACTAAATTAGAGTGTTTATATTAATATTGTAGGAAATTTTCTTATTGAGAACGAAATGCTTCCTTAGATAACAGAGTAAATGTAGTGTCGGGTAGTGGCAACATTTGTAGCCAAACAAGATTTAACGATTAAAACTTTTAGAGAGGTAAAACTCATTCTTAATTGACCTGTGCGCCGAGGTAATTCCGCTTGCAGTTTCCCTCAAAATCAGCACAGTTCTTTAAACAACTACATTCTCAAGAGACTCTTCAGTGGGTACGAAACAACTCCAACGATAAGTTCAACTGCTTACTTTCTACAACAATCATAAAATACACACCTATTTCACGAGTAAATGCATGGTTTATAAATAGTAAATAATTTACCATCGTTGTTGGTTTATTTTAATTTTTCTTGAGCAACATAACACAATCTTTCTTGTCATTTTGAACAGCAGACAGTTTCATTAATGTAATGAGTTTCAGTATATTTAGCGAAAGCACAAATTACCAAAATCACCTGAGGCAACGGCTGCGTTATTTACACTAAAAAATCTCAGGAACGCTAACCGTATGATTACATTAGCCATGCAATCATAATAAAGCCTCCTTTGAAATGTTAAGCCAAAAAACACTTGATTTTCAACTTGAGCAAAATGTTGAGTTTACGAAAGTAAAATTTAAAAAATAATTACTTTACAATTAAGATTTTAAACTAAGAACTCTGATGGCCAAAATATTAACTGCAACCTGGAGAACTTGCATACCGTCAAAATTCTAACGAAAAAGTACAAATTCTTATTAATTAACTTGTTAATTTTGATTTACAAGAAATATCGCATAGAAAATACTATGTACAAACTAAAAAACAATTGGGAGAAAAAATCGAATTTTTGATTTTCTAGAAAAACATTCCGCAAGAATGAAAAAACAAAGACCATGAAAAAATACGTCAGCCAAAACATTGGATAGGAAAAGAAACATTAGTTTAGTAGGGGCCGTTAAGCATAGCCGTTTGGGCGCAGAGATGTTTTAGAGCAGGGACATTTTGGCGCAAGGTCATTTAGGCGCAAGCGTAATTTATTTTATCAAAAATTAAAGTTATTAATATTAAAACTGAACTAAACTATCCAGTTTGATCAATAAATCAATCGATAAAACCACTAAAAATGTAAAAATGTGCCACCATTAAAAGTTTAAACAAAGTAGCGGAGAGTGTTCCACAATTCTTATTGTGGAACACGCTCCGCATACATATCTTATGTTCCTTAGTAAAACTAAAAACTGTTTAGTTGCAGGTAGTTCTTTGTTAGGTCGTTTATCGGAACCGGAACCGGCATAGGAAATTAGACCTTTTTTTAGTGTATTTTTTTTGAAATTTTGAATACATAGCGTTGTAGTGCATCTAAAAACAAATCAAATGCTTTCTTCAAAATGCTGCATCTTCAAAATGAAGGCCGCTACAAATTTTTAAAAATTTTAAGGTTAATGCCCGATTACTCAAAAAAAATATATCCAATCAATATAAATTATTGTATTATTTGATAGCTCTTAATAAGTATAATCAAGTGATGTAAAAATATTTTTGGAAAATTGAAAATTGTAAATATACTAGATGCTCAAAGTTTTGGACATTTTCAAAATAAATTCAACCCCTTCTTGACGCAAGAATATTTAAAACGTAAAAAGTATAGGAAAGTACAAACGACCTGTTTCGCCCATTTTTTTCTTTAAGGTTGCATTAATGTAGCTCATAATTTACCAAAACGTTTTATTAAAAACATGTTTTAATAAATCCAATATTTGCGCCAATAAAACGATTATTTCATACTTTTCGTTTACCCTGTAAACTCGTATATAAATTAAACATGCCGAAAATATGCTTGTAAAGCGAAAACTTTTAAAATGCGGACAATTTCAGATATAAAGTCGACATTCTGAGAAGAATCTGTTTAAAGCTAAAATACATCCAAACTTACCGACAGTAGTTTTTTATTATCTATTTTTATTTCATCAAACTACGCTGTAAAAATGTATAAAAATGCAAATTATATAGATACGTAACGTACGTATGATCCAATAAATATTGGAGCATCACATTAACATAATTTATCAGTTCCTTAACGTAATCCGCATGTGTAACTAATTAAAAGCAAAGTACGAAAAATAAAGCTAAATCGTAGGATAACACCAGTGTACACGGAATTTTGTTATTATGACTGGAAAATTTTCTGCTTATTAGAATAACCAGTCATTTACAAATGGAATTCCCCTGCACCATTTCGGTAACGTTAACCATCGTCATGGCGACTGCGGAACCTATACATTGTACAAATATGTGGTATACTGCATTACTGCGTAAATTCAGAGAAATAATTTTAACTTGTGTTTATACAATATGAACGTGGGTGAGGTTACTTATTTAAAATAATATCTATAGAAAATTTAAAAGAAAATCTGCAATTACGTTAATGCAGCCTTAATCAAACTTTTAAATTTGCAAGTGCCCAATCATTGATATCTTTTAGAAGTTTCTCACTGTTATCTATCATGCAACTTACTTAATTTCCAAATAATTTAGATTGCGAGAGTACATTGGCATTCTGCCAGCGTTCTATCAACTCAGATGTTGCTTGACATGAGTGAGATGCGTCTCAAATTAATGAAAACTAATAAATTTAGCAACTGACCCTCGTCGTTTGTACATTTTCCGCAAGAATGAATTTCATAAAATAAAAAAAAAAGAAAATTTATCTCTGACACCAACAATTTTTTTTCTTTTTCATTCTTTACATTCCGCTAACATGGACACTGCTCGACAAATTCGTACTGACGACCGAAATTAGGCTGAGTGTGTGCGGACTTTTTAGTCACTTGATGTAGAAAAACTGACATGGCTTGACTGGACATGACAGTTGATGTGACCCGCACCGAATGCTCAAATTATTTCCATCCAGATAAATCCAGTCGGTAGCCAGATCAGTTTAGCAGGTTATTCTTATAATTTTCAGTTTTTAAGCATTTTTCTCTATTCCGATTTATTCTACTTTTCCACAATTATCTATTATCTTGACATATAATTCAAGAATTACAACCAACACTTTCATAAATCACTTTAATGTGTAGATAATGAACATACCGTAACATTATCAAGGATAAAAGGATAATAAATGAATAGTTTAAGTAGGATTTTAATTTTCATCATAATTGCACGAGTTGAATCGCGCTTTCGTAGGAAAAACCTTCGTACTTGTCTGTTCCTGGGTCAAAAAGAGGCATTCACTACTTTTGACCTTTTAACTCATTTCTGACATTGAAAGCAATGATTTAATATTCAAATATTCAACGCCAGTACTAAGCAGTAAAAAATAAAGAAAATAAAATAAAATATGAACATCCTTTTCAGTTAGTCCTGGAAGCCTTCAGCTAGCTTTTTAGATTTAAATAGCACAATTACCTAACCTATTCAACTACGATCAACGTTGGTAGTTATGCAATTACATGCAAACTGAATACGAAATGACCCTTAAAAGGATCCTGTGGATTGGAGGATTATTACATCAATGTCGTAAAGCAGCCATGAATGAGGAAAGGAAACCACCTCATATATAATAAATAAAAGCTGTCGACGTCCGTCGTGTACCAACCAGGCTAAGGTTAGCAAAAGAGGATTTCAAATAGGCGTCCTGCGCATTACCTTAAAACTTGTAATAGGTTGTTAATATTTTAAATAACCCTTCCCATTCACTAATGTTAATAAATAAGTAGACATTAAAGGTGCTGTGTACTTGTCAATTTTATTAATACATTAAATCAGCCATAAAAACGAAACAACAGCATTTAAAATGTATTGTTTATTACATTTAGTCTGTAAAGCAACAAAATTTTAAAAAGCCTCTATTTTCCGAAGTAAAAAGAAAAGAGGCGCTTCAAGGAAAATGCATGAATGACAAATGTGTAAATGCTTTAACAAATCTCACTACAGTCGCATAGAAAATAATTGTCGGTCAATAAATTACCTATATTAACTGAGCTGGACATTGTGATCGATTGCTTACGTAGATATGTAGGTCAAATGTATGATATGTATTATATTACAACAATGCTTGTAGAAAAATTGCAGACTACTCACAAAACTTTGTGTAGGTATAAAATTACATACCAAGATTATAATATGCAATAGGAAAACAAATAAAGTATGTAATCGATTTTTATAAGATACGTTAGGGCGTGACCTCATTACATATTCTTTTAGAATGCACCTACACGTTATTAATTACTTATTGCATATCTATCTATTGCTCTAACACTACTTGGCTGAAGGATGTGCTACATTGTATTATTACAGAGCACTGTAAAAGTTCCGCGTAATGCTCCTAGGGCAAGTAATATTCATTTTACAAACAAATGACCTGCGTGGATGTTGAGTAATTCCACGGAACTGTTAGGTAATAACTTATAACGCACATATTTTATGTACTGTGCATTAATGTTGAAGAATTTGAGAGAACACAATAAAAAAGAACAGTCAAATGGAAGTAAAAAGCGTACGAAAATATAAACATTATAACAATGACCGTGAAAATACCGTGTGTTCATAAAAGTAATTACATCAGGGTTGGCCATGGAAAATAAAATTTCTGTCTTTGCATGCTTTAGAATTTAATTGTCATTACTCGGTCAGTGTCACTACAAATAACAAATTAGAAACTTAACTTAAAATTTTAAGTAACATCATGTTTTGTTTGTTTAAATTCTAAAGCATGCAAAGACAGAAATTTTATTTTCCATGGCCAACCCTTATGTAATTACTTTTTGATCACATGGTATATTATTTATTTATTATTTATTTATTTCAATACTCTACATTACCACAATATTGATAATTTTAAACAAAATTGTAATAGGCCACATAAGCCAAAGGCTTGTGAATGGCACAGAGGAAAGCAAGCATAATATATCGACCAATAAAGCTTACGTAATAGAGGCAGTTAATTGAATATATATATACCATTAGTATAATATACATGTAAGCGCACCATATACTTTTTATATTGTAGGTTTACTGAGGTGCATATAAAAATCAGTAGGTAACTCTCTAATCCAAAATTTTATTTTTATTTTAAATGTATTTAAGCTGGAACAGTGTTTTATGTCTGAGGGAATTAAATTGAATAATTTTGAGCATAAATAACTTGAATGTTTCTGTGTACAAGTTTTTGTTGTTTTAGGCAGTATAACATTATAGTTCGCTTTACTCCTGGTATTATAGTCATTTGTAGCATACTGCAATATACACTGACGTTTAAATGTAAATACTGATATGGATTTAAAAAAAAGTTGTCATATAGTGAAGAGTTTAGCTTCCTGAAATAATAAATCCGAGGGGTAGTAGTAATCTTTATGAAATATTATTTTTATGATCAATTTCTGTAGGGTTTCTAAGTTATAGATATGACAGTTAGCAATTCCACCCCAAGTTAGGTATATGCTACATATGGGGCAAATTTTTCATTATTTGAGTTGTTCATAGGTTCTACTTCATTATAAACATGAAAAACTGCAACTAAATGTATTTCGTGGGTTCAGGTGTGACGGGAAATGAAATACAAATAAATATATAAATCATAACATGTGTCCAGAATTTAGCTATAACCGCATGTACAAAATTTAAAGAAAATTAAAAAAATTAAAATAGCAGTTCTTTCAAAAATTAATGAACGTTTTTAAGGTTAATAAACCGTATTAGACCAAAGCACAATAACTTGTAAAATATTATATTTCAGAAGGTAAGAGTTGCTGACATCAGTTATACCATATTGACTAGAAATACTTAACTGATTTCATAATAAATCTGAATGTAATGTGTATGTCAGTGATTTTTCAAATACCGAGTAATTCTAATTCTAATTTCAATTTAAGTTATAACTGAGTTTGTGAAATATTTATAAGGAAATTGGAACTACAATTAATTCCAGGTTATGTCAGAAAACTTGCAAACACCGTTATGCTACAGCAATGTGCATAATAAAATATAAATTATGTTAATTTTGCGTAATTTGGTCCATAACGATTGTGAAATACCATTTATGGTAAGTCTACAGTTTATTAAGCTGAAAACGGTATGTTGAAAAAAACTCAAAAATTAAGATTTTGGTAAACCTGCTATTTCAAAATAATGTACGCTTCAAAATTTGCACTAGTGTTGTAAATTTACCGGTAAATTATGATATTTACTAAATTTTCCAGTACATTAGCCGTTAAATACGTATATTAAAAAAACAGTATATAACTTTCATATTCGCGTTCTACATATTTTTTCTCTCATTTATTTCATACCAAACTTATATAGAGCGAGCAAAGAAAAACTTACTTAAATAGCCGGTGAAAAAAAATGTCTTAGATTGTTACGTAATTTGCATTTTCTGTCGTTAATTTCAGAATTATGACTTTTTATGATCATTCATCCCCCCTTGATTAAGTTTTTTTGCTCGTCTTACAAAAGCGATTAAACTAAAAAAAATGCGACGATCTGAGTACTAGAAATCTGAACAGCGCTTTGTCCTTTATTGTGTATTCTAGGTAATTAGAGTTTAATGTTGGAAATGGAGAAAGAGTTAGAGACCGGAGGTTAAAGAGATAACCAGGTAAATAACCCACCCACAACATTAATTTGCACACGGCGTTAAAACTAAATTCTGGACACTTTTTAATACCTTTTTTGAAATTTTCGAAGCTAACCCGTTTCATCACATTTTATGTTAAATTGTTTAAACTTCCGGTCAAACCAGTAGTCGCCAATTCCATCATTTATTTTCTGTTTTTTTGAGTTTTCAATAAAACAGAACCGATTACCAAAATCAAAATTTTGACAACTCCAAATGATTAATAAAATTTCCATGTAGCATACTTTTAGACGGTCACATAAGGTCACATATGTGGCGCAGCAAGGGTGAGGCTACCAGGCTAAAGCATACTTTTACTATACTATTAATGGATTAGTATATTAAACGCCTACGTTAAAAAAAACGCACATGGACTACATTGGGGTATTTCGGAGATACTTCATTGAAACTTTCCACACTTGCAGCGCTTTGCGGTGCTGTACCTATTGCTGAAACATCCCAGGGTGGCATACCAGTAGTAAGCAACCATGTACACAATAAAAATATAATGTAATCGACAAAAGTAATTTAAAAAATATTGGCGAATTGTAACCCGAATGCAGCCAAAACGGCTATTTATGCATGACTCAGAGCTCTTTCAATACTTGCCCTACGAACACGCACCCTTTCCGCAATGAGAAGTTGTTTTTAAATATTGCGTACTCCGTTACTAGATGGCAGCAGGGCCAAACGTGGTGACACGCAAACTTCTGCGTCGCGTGATTGACTGCATTGCTTGCTGCCATCTGTTAAAACATTTTATATTTGGATATCAATTTTTGGTTTCAGTATTTGTTATTAGAAATCATAATTATTGTTATTACATTTTACATTAAATAAGACGTATTTTAGCAGCAACGTTTAAAACAGATATTTCGGTAAATATTATCTGTTTCATAATAAATCAAACCGCATTTATTCCTGCCGACATCTAGCGGCTGATTTACGAAATAGGTTTAAAAACCTGCTACAAAACAATTAAGCCCATGTATATTTTTTAACCGTAGAAGACGGTAATAGGATAATCGGATAATTTTCAGATAGTTTTGAAATTTATTGTAATATATCTAAATATTACAATTTTGGCATTAAAGTATTTTACAAATTGACAGATTTTTATCCCTCTCCAGATATTTTTGGGTAAGCCAACCGGGTCACTTTATTCTAAGGTAAAAGCAAGGAGCGAAGGTCAAGTCGAAATAGTTTGACGGTAGCTAAAAATCAATTTTCGAATTTCCATAATATGTACACCCTGCTTGTTTTTAACAACTATGCAGCAAAGAAATATACGACAACCTAAAAATGCTTTTAATATAATAAATATTCTCATTTATTTTAACCATTCCCACCGATTCACACAGTTCTTGCTAATTTCCGTGCTTTGTCGTAATTCATGTGTATTTAAACCAAATATATGCGCGTTTTCTTGGAATTATAGAAAATTTCTCATAAGAACATTTTGTATTTCTCACAGTTTCTCTCCATTTTTCTAAAAATTGTGATTTTTACTTGTATCAACTATAACCGAGTAACATGTTTTACTGAAATTTAAAATAAATTGCAACAGTAGAAACAGTATTAAACATTTTTTAGTCTAGTCCACTTGGGACAAGAACAAACTTATGCGGAAAAACTGACATTTTCAAACAATATGTGTAAGTATTCGTATACGTAAATACATTTACATTGATAAATGTTCATGCAGTGTGATTAGTTCGTTTAAAACTGTATTGGGTTGATACTAGAATCAATCACTTCCATGATAATCTACTTCTTAGATAGGTGAATTAGGTAGAACTGATCTTCGGAGACAATTCGATTTGATAAAAAAGCTATCGTTGTCAGTTTTACAGCGACAAACAATTAATTCTCTTCTTCTAGTGCAAGAACATTTACGATGATTCAGTGTTAATATCTTACAGCTTCAGTAGTCGCGACAAGCTTTGTTAGTATTATGAGTACCAAATATTATTTACTAATTTATTATTTTAACTGAAATTTATTCAGCTTCTTAGGCCATTATATTAAATTATCACTTTATAGCGAAGACAATATAATGTTTCTTTTGATCTTGATGCAGTGCAATATTTCGTATTCTATTCACTTAAAATCCCTACACATTATTGGGATTTATACCGAGATGGACATGAAAAACACATAACTACAAGCAGACAGCTAAGAAAATTAAATTAAATAAAAGATAATCGTTAGGGTTCGAACAAATGTAATTATGAAGCAATCAAATATGCTTTAATGCCTAATTGAAAGTCATTAACAATGGTGAATAATTGTGGAATTTCCAGGTGCATGTTTAATCACGTATAACTTCACTGGAAATTTTGTTACGGCTGAATAATTGCTGAAAGTGGATAAGAACAAAAATATTTTTCTGGAATTTCAAATAAAGATTATTCAGTGTTATAAAAAAAGCTGTTTAGTATCACTGATTAGTTATACATAAACTTCTGAACATGTAGGTAAAGTAGAAACAAGATTCACATAAAAAAAATCCACAACTGTATAATACATTTTGTAACCTCTTTTACCAACCCAGTACGGGAAGGTATTGTGATCATGAAAATGTTTGATTCTGAAATTTCGACAAAAATGCAATGCGTGTTTTGGACCTCTAACATAAAAATGTGTTTAAAAATGTCGGCCTATCTGTGTAATGTCTTGAAACGAAAGTTAGATATGTTGTTTTTATGTCATTTTTTCAAAACTGGAATTTTAAAAATTTGAGTATATATAGAAGGCGAGATTCAAAAGCTTTTTCCCAAAGACTAGTTTCAGACTGCCTTCGAAAAGTTTTAGAACCATGAAAACTAGGAATTCGAGGGTATTTGAGAGACCGAATAGTTCGCCCATTATTCGGTTCGTCTTTCGACCTTATTCATTTGTTTCGTTTTAATTTGTATTGTAAATATTTTACTCGTTTCGAGCATCATTATTGTTTAATAATATAATAAATTTGTTACTTCAATTTACCAGTTGTATTTGAACCTTAAGTCAGTCCATGCTCTAAGAAAAACAAGCCAAATATCTTTTCTATTACTTATGTGAGGCAACTAACCCAATCATTAATTACCAGCAAGTATTCTGCAGGAATAATGGGCTCGTGTTGACTAATATTCGCTAATTAGACGAATAGTTGGCCTAATATTTCAGACTCTTGGCCTAATATTTAGCCAAACAATTGGCCTACCGTTTGGTACTCGGCCGAATACTTGGTCGAATATTTTACCGATAAGTTAGCCAAATATACATTATTAGGCCGTGAGAGATTGGCTGAATATTCGGCATACGGCCACTGACCAAAATTTCTATTCGGTAAATTCTGAATGAAAGCTGCGAAGTGAAAAATTTTAGAAAATCTAAAAATATTTGTCAAAAACTGGCCATAGGATTTTTTTTTATTTTATAGGCTCATAGAGAGATGAGCTAGTATTTGGTTAGTGTCCCAATGCGCTAATTTCTCTGTGACGGTTTAAATAAATTTTTTAAATAAATGCTCTTTTATTATTCTCTTCAAGCTAAACTGTTCATCAGTGATAGTAGAATAAGATTCTATAAACTTAGTTTTTTAGATGGAATAAAATCTATCCTACTCCCCCTCATTTATTCGTCGAGATATTTTTCTTGTTATTAGTTTTCTTTATACCCAAGCAATATTTTCTAAAATTATCAAAAAAAAACGTCTTTTTTTCTCATAAACTTTCGGTTTCTGCTACCTCTATAGGAATAACATGCGCTTTGTTGGGACGTTATGCAAGAGAGCGGCATGTCATATTACGAATGGCAATCCCGACAGGGTTTTCCTATCGCGGAATTTCGGGATCCCGCATCCAATGTTTCATCTCCCAAACGTGAACTGATCTTACTTAAAGTTAATTATTTTTAAAGTATAGGAATGTTCAGGAGAAGTGTTTCGCCTATTCTTATACAATATTTCAACATTTAGACTTCCGTCGCAGTAATGAAAATTAAATCCAACACAGCTGACGCAAATAAAAAAAACAAGTATTTGCTGCTTTATGCAAAAATGAAATAATTTAGAATTATTTGCAGCAAAAATCCAGAAAATTCATAAAATATTTTATCTCCCCATAAAGGTTTTATTCATATAAACCGAAACTGCATCACAAAAATTCAAGCGGTAATGAAATAAATCCACGCTAAAGCTGTTGAAATGGTTAGAGGAACGGCCAATTTTAATTTCGTCAAATAAATCTTAGTATAACACAAAGAATTTAATATTTAGATGATCGTAACGCTGCTTCGAAAAGCTTCAAACCATTCAAAATATCTTGCTTAGAAATTAATACAACATACGTCAATAAAAAAGCAATTTAAATCAAACAACCCTGAGAACAACCGCTACGCCCAACCAGACATGGTTGAATAATTTAAATTAAGATGATTTATGTCATATTAATTTAAATCAATCACCCTTGGTTGTCCATTATAAAGACTTAAAGCTTAGTCTGCCCAATTCTCATTTGGGGTTGAAACAAATTCTTTGTAAACTCATTTTCGCAAAGATTACTGTTTAAATTTATTGTAAGTAAAACAATTCTTAACTTCAACGGGTTTTTTGTTTTAGCCTTATACGTATTTCGAGATGTTAACATGTCGAAATAGTAGAGTTGTTTTATTTACAATAAATTAAAATGAATGAAGTAAAGGTAGGACGTATTAATACAATTACTGTATCAATTTATTTTCAATAGGTACCATAAAAATCGAAATATAAACAGTGTATAGCACGACAGGGTAGTAGAAGTACTGATACACGTATTGTAAGGTAATTAAAAACAAGTGCAAACACGTGGAAGTATTCGAAAGTCGGAAGAAGTATGAGAAAGTTTTTGAAATTATGTTTAAGTAGTGTTACTCGTATATTCAGAAATCCTCGAAAGGCGAGGTTGAATATCACTCGAATATTATTCGTATTTATACTTATTAAACGTAAAAACGCATGGTAATGTGTGAAAATTAAAGCACCGAAGATTAAATTTTGTACTAGTAGAACTATGTCGGAACAAAGGTGAAAATAGGTAAACGTATTTATGAAAAAACAATAATTTTTAAAAATACTTCTAAAGTTTAAAAAATTACTCGCTTAAAGACTTGGCCAGTTTTAGCATTTGCGTTTTCTATCTGCATTGACGTTATTTGCTATAATTTCAGCATTAGTTATCTTATTGCCATATCCTTTCCTGAATATTTATATACTGTCCTACCCCTAAAAGTTAAACCCGCTCATTTAACAGGGGAAATGTTCTCGAACTTTGTGAAATTGCACCAAAACGTCCATAGCTTCTAATTAGTCACGACAGTATTAATGAGAAGTAATTGAACAATTTCCCAATTGGATATATTTACCTCGACGAAGAAAGTCCATTCATGGAATATTACTTAATAAAAGGGTGAATAACCTTTTAATAGATTCGAAGAAAGGTGTGTGGGGGTTTTAGCTTAACCATTACCATACATTCAATACGAATAGCTGTTTATCCTTCCATTCGACTGTACAATAACTAATTATTTTCCAATTAAAACGAAATACCAACAAAAATGTTTGAAGCGCCACGTCTGTAGATGACTCAAACTGGATTTACTGTTAATTCATGAAAAACGAGAACGCGAGAACACGTTGGCAGAAGACAAAAAAGTTCTTGGGGCTACTTTAAAATAAGCAAACGCAGATAAGAATGTGAAAGAAACTAATTAAACCTACTTTTATATAATTAATTTTTCTTATGCAGTCTCGCTGGCGCACTAATTTCTTTTCTGACTTTCTGATTTCTCAAAAAAGACGAGACGAATTTAGATTTTGATGTAACTTTTAAACTTAATAGAGCCATAAATCACAAACTGGAAACCTACCTGATAGTCCTCGTGTATCGGCGAGCACCTGCAGAGCAATCCAACAGGATACGGCAAGGATGACGCAGGGACCCCACAAAGTAGGGCCATCCCCTAAACACTTCATGTCAACACCACACACACAATAACATAAAACAAATCAATTAACAATTAACACAAATAAAAATTAAGATAAAAACAAGACCAATTTAAAACATGTTTTTTAAGTCTTTCACTTCAAATAACCGAGCCAGAAATGTTACTTTTTTTCAAACATCACTGTAGAAATGTTACTTTTATTTCGTATTATTTTTGGAATTCGCGATTTGCAAAACAGGGATGAGATACACACCTCCCTTTCACGCAGCCACTCGGCAACTGAAAGCGTGTGCTGCCGGTTGCCTGATGGTGATCAAAAGTTGGCGCTTGCCCTCTTACCTCGACTCAGGTGTTCCAGTGAGCACTTGAGCAGGTTCGTAATACTTTTTCCGTCCGAGCATATTATTTGTTGCACTTGAAGTGCATTTGCGATAGTTTCGGTTAACTTCTAAAATTATACCAAGACAGCAGGAAAGAAAAGGCAAATTAAGCGAAGCACTGCGCCAGGTCTTTCTCGTATTTCAAATATTTTTATACTTCAAATACTATTATTTTCTCAACTTTCAACATTCTAACCTCAACAATTATTATAATATATCAATACTAATGTTCAGCCGTATGCAACATTCATTAACCGTTGATTATAAGAAAACAAAACGTGTAATCAAATAAAATGAGATTCGAAATACCACATACCACAAAAAATTTTCGGCCCTAAAAATGTAAATCCTCTAAAAATTACTCGATTAAAGAAATAAGTCTAGAATTCCATTTTACTACTACTGATTGGCGATTTTACTTAGACGGGGATATTTTATCATTTACCGTTTATTAGAAATCAAGACATTAACTTCCAAATTAACTGTAAAAGACGTCATAAAGATATTTGAGAATTTGGGAAAATGGTACCCCTTCTCTAGCTCTATTAGCGTACAAGATTTAAAAACAAAATCGTGTTGCTAGCTAATTCTTGAGATATTTTTTTGGAAAGGTTTCGAGGTTTTTAAAAGCTTTAATTTTGGCGGTTTTTAGTTTTCAGTTGGGTATAGAAACAGTCGGGCGTGTGAGTGTGCCTCTAAAGGCAAAAGTACGATTTTGATGAAATTTTGAATAAAGAGGTATATCGAAAATTGTAGTTCTAGTTAGAAGTTAGACATGTTTTTTGATAGCGTTTTTAACAAAAATAAATTTTGAAAATTTGAACCCAAGATCTGAAAGAAGAACTTAAAGCTAATCAAAAACTTTCTTATTGAATTTTCTAGCTTCAAAATGATGGCCGCTACAACTTTTTAAAAACCTCGACTTTAACGTCCATTTACTCAAAAAGTAGTTGTCTAATTGGGATAAGCTATAACTTGTTTGAGAGCTTGTGGGTAGTATACGATGAAATTTAATTTCGAAAATCCAAAAACGATTGCAATGGCGCTAATTCAAAATTTTGAAAAATTAAAAAAAAATATTTTTCAACTTTGACGCCTTCTAGGAATTTTTGGAAAATTTATTCAAAAACGCAAACGCCGCTCGTTATAAACTTTTATAAGTTCGATAGACAGACTATTTCAAGTACTTTATTAGGATCAGCTAGAATTTTCAACTATTATAAAAATTAAGAATAAAAGCGATTCTTCTTAATATCAACAACGCGTTTTCCGGTAGTTACGTGATTCTAACTACGCCTATCAATTAATTCTAGTTAAAAAATATATTTTTCATTCTTTGCATATTTTTGATAACTTTTTAAATAAACCATTTATATCGATTTTTAGTCCGAAATCCGGAGCGCATCTAATCAGCTGTAGGGGGGGGGGTGCTATTCTTACTGCTCTCATACGGTATGCGACATCGTAGGGTTGCCTTTAAAAATTATTTTCTTAGAAATCTAACTGTCGGTAAACTGTACAACGTTATAATTATAACAAATTATTTTTTTGCAAATACGGCAAGTAATAATATCTAATAAGGGAAAGTCCACTCGAAATTAACACTTCAGCTTTTGTATTCATGTAAAACCGTATTTAATTTTTTTTTGGTCCAACTGCATAATAAAAAAAATATTTAGCTTATACTAAACTAAAACTAGCAACTTTAGCAACTAGCCAACTATTGTGTTTATAGTTTTATGTTTTCTGGATTGTTTTTTTTTTCTCAGCCACAGCACTTTAATTTTCTTTTGTTTTTTTCATATTCTTGGAAACATTGCAAAACCAATTACTTGATTTTTGAATCAATATTTACGGCATGTTTGAAGAGTAAATGTTAAGAATTTTGCAAAATTAACTTGGCTGTAAGTAACTTAGCACTGAAAGTAAATTAGCACAGCAACAACGGAAAAAATGCCAAATATTCTTGTTAGTTTGTTTTATGCAACATCGACGTCAATTGCATTTCTCAGAAAGGAGTTGGATTTAAATTCATATACTTCAATATAACAGTGTGTGGTGCCTGTGATGACTTACGCAGCCGAAACTTTAACCCTGACAAAGAAAACTACAAACAAACTAAAGGTAACTGAAAGAGTTATGGAAAGAGCAATTCTTGGTATAACAATTAAAGACCGAAAAACAAACGGCTGGATACGACAAAGAACTATAATCCAGGATATAGTTACAAAAATAGCTAGATTAAAGTGGAACTGGGCGGGACATGTGGCGAGAACAAAGGATAACAGATGGACAAAGAGGATACTGGAGTGGAGGCCTAGAGAATCAACAAGAAGCAGAGGTCGACCGCCTACAAGATGGACGGATGATTTGAAACGATTAGAAGGAAATTGGATGAAGGCCGCACAAAACAGAACAGAATGGAATAATATGAGGGAGGTCTATGTCCAGCAGTGGACGCAGGAAGACTGATTGATGATGATGATGATGATGACTTCAATATATTAAGACTTTTTTAGATGATTGTTGAAACTTGGGCATCTTGGGAAATTTAGGACATACAGGGGCCCTGACGATATATACCACATGTCGAGTTTTATCAAAATCGAACCAGCTGTTCCGGAAATATGAAGTGGCAAACAGCCACAGACATTTTTCATGAACGTATTTTTTATTTCTTGAAATTAAAGGTTTTCATGATGTTAATATTTTCAGATATTGGAAGCATGAGAAAGTAAAAAGAAACATTTTTGTTTTAACTGCACTTTCCAACCTCCCTTTTGATGGAGATCGAAAACAACAAAAAGTAACTAAACATGATAATTTGTAAAATGGTGTCCGAGTTTGAAATTTCCTCTGCCGCATACTGCAGAGCGAAGATAGATACGGAACTGAAAGTGCAGGACTTCGCAAAAAGTTGATTTGCGCCTACAATCGCATTTTAAAACCTCATTTCTTGTGAATTTTGCACCGCTTAACAATAGATTATCAGAATTTCTATCCCATACTTACTGTTATAAGAATAAACGCTAAATTCCAGCAAAAAACTCAAAAATACCCGCAAATAAATTTTGTGGCAAACTTATAAAAACATTATTTAAAAATGAATCCTTAAAAAGCTTGGGAAATGGTATTTAAAAAAAATTGAAAAATTGCTCGCAAAAAAAATATCTTTAGACAAGAAACGTTTTTTGGCAAAACTTACGAAAATATTCGCAAGTTGCACATTTCTGTTGTTCTGTCTGTTAGTAAATCTTTTTTACTTACTCCTGCTGACGTCTTATTTTCAAATTTAATAGAAAATTTAAAAGGAAGGACATTCAAACCTCCACGGCAATAAAGTAATGCCTTGTATATACTAAATCCATAACCGTCTCACCATAACAAAACTGCTAAATCTTACATCTCGGAAAGATTTAACACTATACAAAAACATGCAGCCGTTTGCATGTTGGCTCAGTTTATTGATTGTTTTCAGTTAAAGTTTACGTTTGCTGTCACTTCTGTTAGTATAATTTGGTTATTAATGATGCTAGCAGGTCGGAAATGTGTATTCATCTCGACGACATGGCATCTCACATATCATATTTTATACAATTTCGTTAAATTATACACTCCATTGACTAACATATTGAGAACTAAAGTTACCATAACATTTATGTTCGCGTAAAAAAACGGTGCGTGTACAGTCATGCTCACATAAATCTAGTACAAGAAATTTAGATCTAGTTATGCAATTATCTAAAATTGTTTGTTGTACAACTGGCTTTTCATTAAGTGCAAAATATAAGAAATAAGGCAACTAATATTATTATGTTTCCTTGCCATACTACGTATATTTTTGAAATAATTCCAAAATGCTACCTAACGTATTGATAGATGTCAATTTGATTTGAATCAGTATAAATCTAAGCACCTTGTCTAAGAGGTAGTCACAAATTACACAAAACAAATATGTTTGTACCAGATTTATGTGAGCATGACTGTACATTACTAGCTCTTATTTAAAACGAACTACCTAAATTCGTACGCTTTTGTACTTTCCCATACATCCCGTATTGAAATGTATTGTGATTACGAACATTTTCGAATGACATTCTGACGGAAAGGTTTTCTCATAGACATTTCTTAAAATAAACAACTATACGCTACGCATTCCACACTCCATTGGCGAAAAAAATTGTCAAAATCGGTAGAATTAAACCAATCTCTATAAAATTTATAAAACTAGGACCACGATCCACAATCTTCTACACTAGCAATTTCAGTAGTTAATTTAAAATTTTAAAAGAAGCGCGAGGCATAGCCCACGGGTCCCTCTGGTACTATAACAAATTGGGCTACGATTTTGCCAGTTGTTATTGTAGTTATTAAAATACCTTTCCACAACAATTTCAATAAAGCATACAATTAAAGTCGCAAAAGAGCAATTTACAACATTTGTAGAAAGATTGTTTATACAACTTAAAATTAAATTTATTATTAATAGTTTCACATCTACTTCGTTGAAATCTATTATTACTCATGCATTTCTGTCGTGACCTACCTTTCGCTAAAGTAACAGTGTATACTATTTGTTAAATTTTAGCAAACGGTATGTAACAAACCAGATTAAACATACAAACAACATTCAGCAAGAACAAAATTTAACAGACTACTAGAATGTTAGTTATTTTCGTATTCACAGAATTTTAGTTATGTAGGTTTAACCAGAAAATTATTCCAGTCACGCACTTTAGAGTTAGACTGGAATAATGGTAATATGGTACACAGCAGAGAAAGCGTTTTGTCTGGCCTTTCCCATACTTAAATAATATTATTTTTATACATACTCCTAATATTTAGCTATGACAAGCACTGCATCATCACTATCAGATGATCATTCACTCATACACCGGTTAGACTCAGATTTTAAATATAATAACACAACTGCAGTTAGAAGTCGAACATATTATGTTCCCTTCTTACGAAATTAAGTTTAAATATCGATTTTTTTTTATTTTATAGAGATAAAATACAGAAACTAGAAACGTTGATTGACTTATAAAGTCAATCAACGCGAAAAGACGCCATAAATTAGAGGACTGTACAAAACTGAATGATAGCCGTGCTAACATTATTAGTTAAAAAAAATTTTAAAAAATTTGTGGCCATCCCTAACCCTATAAGCTTACACAGTTTTAAAAGAAATCCTGTTATCAATTTTTCAGCAAATGTCTAAATTCTGGAATATTTTTATCACAGTTTTCATTTACACAAAACTTCTGTTACATCTGAAATTCCATTTGTGAAACAGATGCTACCAAAAAACATCCCTAACTTGTTATTATAATAAACATTAATAAATTAAAAAAGGAAGAGGCCTTCAAACTGTGCCCCTCTAAAGTACGGTGACCATATTTTCTTGGAGGAAACAAAGGAAAAATTACGAAAGTGTCATAAGAATTTAAACAAGTATGTGTTTATTATTCAACTTCGCCGAAAGTTAAAGACAAAACAAAATAATTAACTTTTAAAAAAAAAGGGAACCGACTTCAAATAAAAACACAAAAGTGACATAAGTTAACTAAAAAGCAAAAAATAAATGTTTTTTATACAACAGTTCAATACTTATTTGTTGTCCCGCTTAATGTAATTAAGAAATTGCTGTTTATTATATAATTATTAATTGTTTTATAATTTTTAAGTCGGTGCCAAGTAAAACATAAAAATTCGAATCTAATTTGTTATTATTGCAGCAAGGTATATAATTTTTATGTTTTACTTGGCACCGACTTAAAAATTATAAAACAATTAATAATTATATAATAAACAGCAATTTCTTAATTACATTAAACGGAACAACAAATAAGTATTAAACTGTTGTATAAAAAAAACATTTATTTTTTGCTTTTTAGTTAACTTATGTCACTTTTGTGTTTTTATTTGAAGTCGGTTCCCTTTTTTTTTAAAAGTTAATTATTTTACAATTTTAAGTGATGGGTAGACCTAGTAAGGATGCTTCTCGAATGAGGAAATGACGCCTAGTTGAAACGGAAGATGAAATACGGAAACACTAAAAAGTGGGTTAAAAAAATAGATTTTGAGGAGTATCTTCGAAGTTAAAGCTCCAATACCAATGAAATTATAATGGGACCACCTTGGAACTATACTGAACCCAACACCAAAAAATCATTAAAATCTTTTCATAAACAAAAAAGTTATGCCCGAACATACATAAAAAAAAAAACATATATACAGACGAATTGAGAACCTCCTCCTTTTTTTGAAGTCGGTTAAAAAAACTTGAATTGAAAGTATTAGCAACAATCAAGCCCAAAAGTCAGAAACAAGATCCACTCTTTTTCAAAATGTTTTTTTAAGAATATTTATTTATTCAATAAATATTGAAAAATTGCAACGCATTTAACAATTTATGATGATTGTCCGTTTCATCATTTTATCTCCATTCTTTGTAAGATAAAAATCAATTTACAGAGGACGATCTACAGAGGCTCTTACATAGAATGGTTACGACATCCAAAAGTTATAATATGATTGTATCAAACACAAAAACAAAGTCTATGGCAATCGCTAAAGATCCCATACGCTGCAAACTAGAGATAGAGGAGTATATGATAGAGCAGGTCATGAAGTTTAAATATCTTTTTTTTTAAGAATCATGAAGCTGTGCGTGAGCACGACTCCATGACTCCCATCCCACCCCCTTACCCGGGCTCAGCACACTAAGTGCTATTCACCGGTCTAACATGCCCCACCCCTGAAAGACATGCAACCCAACATAAACACCTACATAGACCATCCATGGACCCGCCGGATTTAACTTATTCAGAAAAATTTCCGACAGGCAGTAGACTCGAACCTACTGCTATTGGGAGTCTAGTTTCAAAGCCTAGGACTTTAACCACTAGACCACCCGCCGGCCCTTAAATATCTAGGGGTAGACATTACAAGTGATAGAAACAACTACGAAGAAGTAAAACGACAAACTTGGAATGGGGCCAGAATATCAGACTTACTTAGAGACATAACATGGCGTAACAAATACCTATCCGTTGACAGCAAGGTGAAAATATATAAAACTATAGTCAGGCCAACACTAATCTATGGATCCGAAACTAGAGCAGATACAAAAAGAACAAAACAACTCCTGCGGACTGCAGAGATGAACACACTTAAGACCATTGTAGGAAAGACTAGAATGGACAGAATAAGGAACCAACAGATTAGGGAACAATGTAATGTTGCCGATAAAGGAAAATTCGTGAAGAGAAGGCGTAAAGAATGGAATGATCATGTAGAAAGAGGTGACGACAACAGATTAATAAGAATAGCAAAGAACTCGAAACCTCTAGGAAAGAGATTACCAGGAAGACCACCAAAAAGATGGGCTGAAAGTTGACTAACGTCTTCAGCAGACTCGCCATAATAAATTTTAGAAAGGGTGAAGAAAAACAGGTTGTAAACCTATAATGAAAGAAGAAGAAGAAGAAGAAAACAATTTAGTAAAGCGAAACAACTACACCGAATGCTACTACTTTGCTAGCTGGCTAACTAAAAAATTTGTGTACAGTTTGTCAATAAAACACAATATACAAACGTAGCAAAACTCGTGGGCTACGCCTCCTATGTTTTTTGGTAACTTTATACCAAGCGCTTGTCGCTCCGAATGTTCTTCCACTAAGTCGGTTTAAATAAAAGTTGTTCCTGGAAATGAGATCTCTGGGAAAAAACAAACAAAAACCTGGAAAAACAGGCCCGTTATTAGAAAAACCGTAATTTCTCCAGGAAAAACATCCCTCGAAAAAATCCTATCATAGCTCCAGTAAAATTCCTTAAACAAAATCTGGAAAAAAATTGGTTAAACTAATCGCTTCTTCTCAGTTTCAGGTAAGTGCCTTAACAGAGATTTTCAAAATGTTTTTGGAGTTAATTAATATGCACTAAAAAAATCTTGTTAGACATTTGCAGATAATTCCGAAATAAAACTCGCTCTTATGTATGTAAGTCATAGATTTAAGGGTATAATTAATACATACGTAATTTAAACGTAAATATTCGAACCTGCAAACATAATAATATATACAGAGTCTGGAGATGTAAGATGTGTTAAAGAATGCGTCACTAAAAGTTGAGTTCCTACAACGGAATTTATATTTTGTAGTAAGTACAGTTTAAGAGTAAACACTTTTTAATAATAAACGAAACCTAGTCGTACCCGCCATTAGTAAGGCAATGAATAGTCGAATTCGTCTGGTATGTGTATGTTTATTGTCAGTGCGATAAATACATATTTTCGACCATCTAGAAAAAAGGAAGTTATAAATAGCCGCATTAAACCAACACAAGTGACAGCAACAGAATAACAATCAAAAAACTGTGCCAACATGCAAGGTCCCGCCATTGTTTTATAGTCACAAAATTTCCAAGATGCAAGAATTATTGATGTTGTTATGGTAAGACCGTTAGGGATTTAACATACAGATTAGAATAGCTGCTCCAAAGTTATGGGAAAACCAAGGAACATTAGAATGTTACCAGATTTACAAATTCTTTGAAGTTTGAACTAAACGACGTTGAAGTCCAAGTTTCCGAAGAAGTTCTGATATGCAGGGTATTTCATAATATGTTAAACGCACTTTTAAGATGAATTTTGAATCTGAAAACAATGAAAAAAATTCCTATAATCATAAATGCTTTCTTACAGTTACAGCCTCCTAAAGATAGAAGTCTTATCATTTTTACTTTCCTCGCTATACCGAGTATAGCTAGAGATATTGTAATCGTCAAAATTTCTAAACTTTAGATTTCGACGGATGTGCACGTTTTACGGTCCGAAAATACTGAAAAACCAGTTCGGCATGGTGTCTCTGTGTGTGTGCCTGTGTATCTGTCTGTATACACTTTACAGCTCGGTCACCTTAACCTAGAAAACTTAATTTAGGTTTAAAAGATTAATAACTGCACTAGGATGAAACCGCAAAGTAGCAAGATAGGTCCTCTCAAAAAAGAGGTTGTGAAGGGGTGTTGTACTTCAATGTAGACGTACTCGAAAAAAGCCTAGATTTTTACCCTACGCAGGTCAAATAGCCGATCTGTGCAAGCGCGGTATTCAGAACACCCCAGGTCAACCCCATTTTTTTTAAATTTAAGAATTTAGATTTTAAAATGGGCATGGGCATGTTAAATGGCAGTTTGTATGGGTTTATAAACAGGTAACAGGCATAAGCCGATTAAGTATTCTTGTCTTGGCAAACAAGATACATTAAGATCAGATCCTTGTCCGCCCCAAGATTCAAATAATTAAAGTACACGGCCCTGTTTAGGCAGGCAGAGCTCACAAACAACTATGGCTCATTTTTTTACAGCAACAGCTTGTAACGACAGACACGCTAAAAGTCGGTCTTTATCTGATTAGCTGAGTGTAATCCCCAAATAACGATGCGGTCTAAGCCAAATGTAAATTATAATATTGACAGTTGGAGAAATCGCGAAAACCTCAAGAATAGATGTTAAATGACCATAGAAACGATCTCCAATTAAGAACAGACCTATAAGGCGTTACCTTTTTGTCATTAACCTGAACAGTTTAATTGAATAATTGCCAAAAAGTCTATCATTTTTTGCAAAATCAATTTTCAATTTTCAGCGGATAAACAATGTTTGCAATTACAGAGTACCAGACATCATAAAACCGGATAACTCTTGCAAAAAATAAGGGAGGTGATTTACTTCAATATGTACACTATCGAAAAGAAAGCTCAGATTTGTATTCTACGAATCTCGAATAGGTGACCTGCGCAAGCGCGATTGCCTACCAACCACCGGTCACCGCCACCATCGATTTAATGCGATTAAAAAAAATTAGAAATTTCGACTTTAAAATCATAGGGAAAACTGACCATTGAGAAAGAGACCTAAACGGCGTTGCCTTTTGATCGTTTAGCTGAATAGATTAATTAGATAATGAAAAAAATCATTTATCTCCAACGTTGATTTGTGGCTTTCAGCGGATAAACATTCTTTGCAATTATAAAATACCAGATATCACACTGTGTTCTACTATCAAAAATCTACGAATTTCGACTTCAAAATCAGTATAAGCATTTTAAATAAAAATAGGAACAACTTCACATTGAAAAAACACCACTGGGAGGTTTTCTTTTGGCTGTTTACCTGATCAGTTTAAGTGAGTAATCGTCAAAAAACCCAAAGGTGCATAAGACATAAAAAATTGATTTTGAGATTTCAACCAATAGACATTGGTTGCAACTAAAAATACAAAATATAATAAAACCAGACGACTTTTTTAATTAGATAATCACCAAAAACTATCACCAAATTATAAAAACAACTTCAGATTTTAAGGAATTATTTGCAATTAGAAAATACTAAAAATTAATAAATTTACAAATTAACAAAAAATTTCAATATTTTTAAAATTTTAAGGATTAGAAAATTTCCTAACATTTCTTCCAAATTTTGAACATTTTCAAATTTTCTGCAAGTTTTAAATATTTAAAAAATTTTTAAGTTTCAATTTTTCAAAATTTCGAAACAAAAATTTTTTGATATTTTTAAAATATTCTAAACAAATTTATAAAATCTACATTTTTATATTTTTTATAAACATCCGTATAAAATATGAAATTTGAAAGCAGAATATTTACGAAATACTTTAAATAATTTTTACAGCGCTTAAGACACTGCCAAATTGTCAATGCTGAACATTTTAACCATTTAATTTAATGAAAATTTTTAAAATGCAATAACTTTAAATAATTTTTTATTTCAATAATTTTCTAATAGAACCCTGTATAATTTTTAGATAGATAAAAAGAGTAAAAAACTCTGTTCAACGATACCCAACACGTCCTATGTTGCCATTTAAAAAAAACTTCTCTGATATCACCTGTCAAAAAAAATTAACAAAAAAAATTGAAGAACGTCATACAATGTCTCTTAACTTGAGTCGCTATACCTCTTACAGGATTTTTTCTTAAAACTTATATTTAAAAGCATTACAGCCATTATTCCATAGTTTTCCCCCACTCTGTATGCACCACTTAAGCTTTGCCTGCAACGATTATTTTTTTATTTAATTAATAATATTAATAAGTTTACCTAAAACAAAATAATTGTACATTTGTTATTGTTATTTTTGTATTAATAGCAGAACTTGTATTTTTCTTTTCGCACACTGAGGTACAACTTACTGACAAAAGTTTCGTCCTCAACTTGTCACGAAAGTCTTATTATAGAAATCGATAACTTGGTAGTTTATTTAAAAGGGAAACTTCAGAAAGTAATTATGTATTCCAATTTACAAAATTTGTGTTTACCCAGAAAAAGCAATGAGCTCTTTTGAACCTTCAACTTAATAAAATACGATTTTTCGTAATATAGCAAGGACATCTAAACAATTGGAATAAAAAACGATAATTGTAAACAGTTCCTGACCTAGCCTGAAATCAGATAAAACGTTAGAAAATAGCGAAGTGGTATAAGTGAAATTACTTGGTGCTATCGTGAGAACTTCTATAGGTCTTTGACTTCACGTAGTGTGGCCGAGCGATTGATGCCGGTAGATCAGCGGGGCGTGGGGAGCCCACAGGTGAAAGACAGAACCGTAATAAGGAAAATGCAGAAACACTCACAAACCTATTCCTACATTTTATTCAACTTTTACTTGTTTTTTTTAAACAGACGCGTGGGGTGTAGTTAAACGGCTTTAATTATTGATTTTATAAAACACGAACAAGTAATTTAATTTGTTAATTGTGAGACGTATATATTTTTTTAATTAAAATTTTTAAAATATTGGAGTACATCGTTTAATATGAATAATGGTACTAATGCGTGTTATCAAGGTTATAATGTTTCTGGGGGTTTTGAAAAAAAAATAATTGGTTTCATAACATGAAGATGCTGAAATACAAATTCTACCTTTGCGTGAACGAATGTACGCATTGAAAATTTCCTGTATGGCCACGCTATCATCAATTGGCGATCTAAAATAGTAGACATTTACATTAATGTTTGCACTTATAGCTAATGACTAATATGTAACTGCATGTCCTCAAAACCTCATTGAAGGTTGTGCGTTTACATTATACAGTTACATTTGCACCCAGAAAGTATTTGCAACGAATATATGTAAATAAAATGCAGGTGTAAACCCATATGTATAAACTGTATTATCGAATAAAAATGTGCTTTTTTCTGTTTTTCTGTTTAAAATTTATAAATTTTCTTACCATACTAGAATAAAATTTTAAATTATTATTTTAAATTAGTACAGGCAGAGGTTTAGGTAAATCAAAATGTCTCTGAAGATCAAAAATTTATAATTTATTCAAAAAACATAACAAAACTAACGTTCTATAAAAGTCTATCAAAAAACTTAGTATAACAATAATAGCGTACTTGTTTTCTGCATACTTTTTCTGCATTAAAAATGGGTATAAATATTAAAATCCACAGTAGATTACTGTATACACAAACTAGAGAAAACATTTGCTTCTTAAAGCAACGGTAAGGTACCATACAATACACTGTAATTTTTACAAGTAGAATATTCTACCTTTAGAGGTATTAGCTATATGCAACCTTAAGGTATTTTATATATACCTTGCAGTGAGGTATAACACAAACGTTATACCTTACGTATAATGTAATACCTTAGGTACAGGTATAAAATGTTACCTCTTGCGGTATAAATATGTACCTCAAGAACGGAAATCATGACTGATGTAGAGGTATAAAACCAAACCCCCAGGTTTATTAAAATACATATACGTGTTCTGGTCCACCTCCACGTAAGGTGTAAAAATTATCCCCAATCAAACCCAAAGGTATATTAAAATACGTTTACCTACTTTGTTCTACCTCCACGTAAGGTATATAAATTATCCCCAATCAAACCCAAAGGTATATTAAAATACGTTTACTCATTTTCGTCTACCTCCACATAAGGTATAAAAGTTATCCCCAATCAAACTATAAGGTATATTAAAATACTTTTACATATATTGACCCACCTCCACATAGGGTATAAAAATTATCCCCAACCAAACCCAAAGGTATATTAAAATACTTTTACCTACTTTGTTCTACCTCCACGTAAGGTATATAAATTATCCCCAATCAAACCCAAAGGTGTATTAAAATACGTTTACTCATTTTCGTCTACCTCCACATAAGGTATAAAAGTTATCCCCAATCAAACTATAAGGTATATTAAAATACTTTTACATATATTGACCCACCTCTACATAGGGTATAAAAATTATCCTTAACCAAACTCAAAGGTCGTATTTTAGTAGACCTTCACGTAAGGTTCAAAAAGTATCCGCAACCTTATTTTGATTATTCTGTTTTACCACACCAGGCACAAAAATTATTCACACCAAAGTCATTCTGGCAGCAGCTAGAAAACAAAACAATAGCTAGTAAGTTTTGGAAAAAAAATAAGCAGGTTTTGGAACTTGTAATTACTTTAATATTGTAAAAAAAATACTTAATTAAAATTCATCTTATTAGGTAATTACATAAAATACTAAAACTAAAACTAACAATTTTATTTACATTCGAAACAACTTAAACAATATAAATACATATCATACACATAAATACTATATAAAATAAATTAAAAACACTATATTTACATTATTTGATTAACCACTAAAGCAATTTGTGATACATATTGCTTTAGTGGCTCTTCTATGTGGCATAAATTATTTCCCAAGAAACTCAGGGTTTTCCTCAATTTTTTGGGGTACTCTAAATTGAAGAGGAATATAACGCACAAAACCGCTTCAACCCCTTCTTTGAAGCTGTCGACTTGACACACCTTTACGTGTTCAACACAAACGTAATAAGATTTACTTTGGAACAATTCACTGTCATCTGCAGGGATAATGGTAGGTAGCAACCCAGGTTCCTGCAAAAGAAGAAAAATTGCTAAAAAATGGTTTGGCTTGCTACAGCTAATGTTTAGCTACAGCTAATGTTTTGTGAAAATGTTAAAACTTGCATATAGTAATATTGGCATAGAGAGTGTATGCAACTCTTATATAATGGCTATTAATACACTGGTTTGAATTACGACATTCGTGTATTAATAGCTATCATTATAGACTCGTTGCACAACATACTATTATACTTTTTCGATATTGTTGCAAATAACGAAGATATGATTAGAAAAAGAAAAACGATTTTGTTTTGGCGCAATTTCGAAAGTTACTTCTTTTAACAACACCACAGCCAGAACCCGCAATCAGACAAATAAAGAAAATAATATTTTTTAAACTTACATTTTTTATTAGATCTAATGGGTCTTCTTTAAATAACAATGGCAGCAGTATCAGCGCTGCGTCATCACTTTCTGAACCTGAAAATAGTAGTGCCATCAAACTCTGTACGCATAATTATTTTAATACAGAGCTGCCACGGGGGGACCATTTGGCAGCACTGTTATTATTATTATTAAAAAAATACCGCACAAAAATAGCAATAATTACCAAGAATATCTAAATTCTTTCCTGGATCGACCTTTTTAATTTTGTCTTCATACTTGCTAGCTCTTAAAATAGTCAAAATTCTCCCCTTTCTTTCCGCTGTGAAAAAACTGTCAAATTCTGATTTGATGTTTTTAGTAAAAAATCTCTCGCAGTCTTTAATTAGCTGAAACAAAGTATATACATAGAAGTTTCAATTTAGATGTATCAAACAAACAAAAATTATGTATTCTTACTTCAGAGTGCCATTTCAAACATGGAAACGTTTCCACGACTTCCACAATTGGCTTTACCTTGTATAGTTCTTGGCGGTAGGCGGTTGTGCGGGTCATCCTGTCATCGATGATTTCGCTATCTATAGTCTCTTGGAGACATTCATTGCGAATATCTCGCAAGTGACATTCGATAGTATCTTCATTTTCAGCCTCGAGAATGTACGTAGTAGACACGCGTTGTTTTTTTTCATTGGCTGCATTTTCCAGGCTGTTAGTTGCTCGTCGTACCGAGCCATGTTTTTTTCTCATCTCTTCGATGATTTCTTCCCCTTTAATTTTTTGTCGCTCCGCTTTAAATTTTGTTATTAATGCTCTACGCCAAGACTCCTAAAGAAAAATTAATAACATTAAAAAAAAGTTTAATAAGAGAACAAGACAGTGGCGGTTCCAGCCCAGTAACTATTAGGGCGCAGGTAATAACTTTTGTTTACTATAAAAAGAATAAAATATTGACTTACACATGATCCCACATTGAAATTGGATGCAGTGCTCTTATCGGTAAGCTTCGGATACTTATAGACTAGTAAAGCACAAACATCGTTGTATTCTCTAGTACTGGGATACCTACAAAAATAATGTCATAAATTAATTTGAGAACTACAATAATTTTAATGAGTATCTGTATATAAATAATTTTGCTAAAAGTTTCAGCATTATATGAATATAATAAACAGGTTTTACTTACATGGTGTACTGAAAAACGTCTTCGAATATAGTCTGAATTATTCGTCGTTTCATACTAGACGTGACAACGGCGACATTTTTCATAAAATTTTCCAAATCTGGTGCAAACTTTGGCAGCCGGTACGGTCTCGGTAAAGTTTTAGAAGCTTCAGTTTCTAGTATGCTTACGTCATCAATTTCCTCACTTTCGATAACAGGCGCAGTATTGTTGCCAACAAGATCTGATGCTAGAAATAGAAATTTAAGATTTAAAGATTGTGTCTTATATGTAACATGTCTAATTTGATTTTAACAAAAGTTTTAAAAATTATTATTAATTATACTACTAGAGTACTTACATGGAATTACGACGACCGTGATTTTGCATTTGTTTTCCAAACTCTCAATCTCTGCCTCCATCCATTCTCCATAATCTAAGTTATACGTTTGAATTTCAAAGGCCTTTTGAATATCAAATGTGTCTGCAATTTTCTGCAGTAATTCGCTTCTCATGCAGCGCACCAGCTTTTTTCTTTCGCCCAGAATCACCAGACACTCAAAATTACTAGGTTCCATAGTCATACCTATATCATGTTCATAAATATAATGTAGTCTCCTTTTGGTGACGGATGAGTTAATATTATTATAATAAACCTTGTCTGTATTTGATGTTGACTGCTTATATGTGTTCAATTAAACTCCAACAAAAAATAATTTTAACCGAAATGTCGTTTCAATGAAACTTGTTTTATTTTTAACTTTAATTTTCTAAGACCGAAAAACGCATCATACTAATATGTGTCTAATTTAATATACTTTTTAATCTGAATTTAATTTACAATATCGTATATTGACAGTTTAACAAATTTTTTGCCATTGACATTGTATGCATTAATACTAAAACGTGATTTAACTCTGCTAATTTCAAAACACATTTTTAAAGAAGAGTATTCCTCTATTTCATATGCATCGTAATGAGAATCGTAACTAACTGGAATTACTATTTCTCCGTAGAGTACCCATATTCCAGCAAACATTAAAATGTTAGTAATATGAAAAAATACTGGAACGTTTTCAGTACTGCTCATATCAAATGTGAAGTACTGATCTACTTGAAATGATCTCGAAACATACTTTAACTTTTTAACAGAGAGTAATATAGTGCATTGCTTCCCAAAAAAATTTAAGACGGTTTCTTTTATTTCTTTGTCGCTACTGCAATAAATGTTGATGTGTTTTTGTGTTCCAATTACTTCAACATTTGTTGCTAATGCGCCGCTGCTATAAAATTGTAAACATTTGGAAAGTTGGTGTCTGTGCGATAATGTTTTCGTTACATTAATGAAGTTATTAAATTTTTTTGCGTTATTTTTGAATGTTAAATGATTGGCTTCGTACCTCATACACCACTGCAATCTTAAAGGTCCGTATTCTTGCAATAATCGGGGATAATGAATTAAAAAATGCAACTTAGGTGCAAGTTTGTTGTTAATGGAAATGTATAATTCGTGGTGCTCCTGGATTGCTGTTTCAAGCCAAATAAGCCACCTAAATTCAGTAACAGGTGCTAATACGATTTTACAAATTTGCCCACATATTAAGTATAACTGCCAATATACGTTATCTTTAGGCACAATATCGCCAAAAAGATAACCAAAAAATTTAAACAAATGCCATTTCTCTGAAGCAGTACCATTTATGGCTTTCTTTTTAGAAATAAAATCAGCAGGTAAACCAGGATGAGAATTAATTCTATCATTGCATATGAAATTAAATTTTTTTAATCTGCAATTTACTTCTCCTATGGTTAGGACAGTCGTTTCTATTAACCCTCGAATAACAGTTTTTAAATTCATTGGAATTAATCCTTCTAATATATCATGCATTATATCAGGAGGAAGGCAAGAAATGCTACTAAAATATTTTAATTCATAAAAGGGGGATTTATGCTTAACTCCGTAAGTAGAACTTAATGCAGGATCCCGTTCTACTGCCTGAATATGACGCAAATGATTTGCGGGTGTTCTAATAGTACAGTCAGATTCTGAAAATATATTATTTATATTCTTGTCTGATGCCAAACAATACCTGCAGAAACGCCCTTTACTAAAACACATATTAAATCCTCCTATACCATTGCTAGATAAGTTATCCCCAGATATTGTAGCAATTCCACCTAAAAGTTTACTGTCAACCCATTTAATGTTAATGCCTTCAGCTTCTAAAGTCTTTAAGTCGTTCATTAACGGTGCCAGTACAATATCAAACCCATATTTTTCAATATAAACCCATTTTACTAACAAGGCGAGGTGAATGCTTTTTAATGAAGACAACTGATTGTTTTCAATGTTACCAATTGTAAAATAAAACGCACATAACTTATGCAGTTTTTTGTGACTTCCAATGGGATTACAAATTTCGAATTCATCTGTATAAAAATTTAATCGTATATATGATGGATTTTTTTGAAAAAGATCATGATTTTGAAAATGTGTGCCGGACTCGTAACTATCTAAAATATTAGAAGAATAGCATTTTCTGTTGTAACTTGTCCATACATCTTCATTGTTTAAGTAGTTTTTAATCGTGTCTAAGATCGGGACATAATGTAAAACTTGCTTTTTTTTCATTGTTATACCATGCCCTAGCACATGCTCTTGTGGAGCTATAAAATTATTTTTCTTTAAAAAGGCTACCTCGTCCGCTTTTGAAATATCAAACATAACGTTAAAATTGACAAACAAATCTAAAATTGCACTTTCTTGTTGTGAATTAATATTCAACAACTTACATTTTACTCTAACAATTTTTTCGATATGAGATGCTAGTACTTTAAACAAATCCTTAACCCTCAAAAAAACTTTCTTTGCTGTAACCGTTGATAACGAAAACTCATGTTGCAATTGTAACTTAAGTATTAAGAGTTGGTTAATAAATTCATTGGCAAAATCGTTATTTTCAATATCAATATTATCAGACAGGATACTATTAGAGTCAAAAATATTATGAACATCCTGATTTATATGCAGATCACTTACATACTTGAGCTCACTCAAAGTACTTTTAATTTTCTTTGTCGAAAGACGTTTTCGATAGGAATGGACAAGCGATTTGTGATATTTGTAGCAGTGAATAACATAAGAAGATACGCGCTGATATAATTTTTGGCAACCATCAATATTACATTTAATATTGCACTGTTTTAAGTGAGAATGCGCAAATTTCATATGTTGAACAAATCGTTGAAAATGCAAAAAAACTTTTAAACACACACAGCATTCATACATTTCTACAGTCAAATGTTCCTAAAAAATTTTTTTTCAATATGTTTATAGTAATAATAATATTTAAAAACTTACCTGCACTATCAAATGTATTTCTCTAACAGAGAGTAATCGGGTCGCTATAATATGGTAGGTACTGTACACTGTGTTGTTCACTTGTTGCGTGAGTTAAAAGTGTTCTTGCTGACCGAAATTTTGAGAGAAGGGTAAAACGTACCCCTTCGAAAAATGTAGTACGTCAAAGTCAGAACCGTTTTAAGCGGTAACAAAGTAGTAATAATGGAAAGAGATAGATGTATTTAACAGGACAGGACGTTGTATCTTTGGAAATCTACCCTCAGATGCCAAGGCCCAAGCTGATAAGAATTTCCAGTTTTGATGATTCACTGGTTTTAACAATAATCTTCAGTTTTAGAATGTTTCTAAGAAAAACAACTTTCTATATACCTTATTTGGCGAGAACCGTTATACTAAAACTCAAATACGAATGCAGTTTTTACTGCGAAATTACTATTCTTATCTTTGGTAATAGCTTTCAATTTTTTTTTAATTTAAAAAGAAAACTTGTCTCTTAGCAAATAAATAACAACCAGTGTTGATTATAAACGATTTATCACTACGAAAGAAAATCTTATTATGACTTATTCTACATTAAATACTACACTATTATTGGCGAAACCTAATGTTGTGACCAATCGAATGTAGGAAAAAAATTACGAAATAAACCCCCGGAGAAAAAATCACAAAAAACCTACAGGAAAAAAAAACGGAAAGACCCCCCTTAAAAAATTTTCGAATATATTTTCACACGTCACAGTATAATAATATTTAATACAATGCAGTCTAAAAATAATATTGTTTGACGGAATGTAACAAATAACTTTTTTCTTCTACGTAATAATATAAAACGGTTTTTGTGTGTTGATTAGCAATAATGACGTTTTGTGAAACGTCACACGCAATGTAAGTAAGTAAGTAAATAATTTATTTCCCAACTATTACAAAATAGTTATAGCTTACAGGGATTTGGGAAAATAACAAAAGCCGTATATTTAAATTATGTCTTATGTTATATTGATGAAAATCTGCAGATGTTGCTAATGTTTGTTTTTTTTTTAAATATGAATTGCGCCGTTTTAAAAATATAGAGATTTGTAAACGTTAGAATTTTTAATGATTTGAAAGCTTGTCGGCATGAATCGTACTTCTTTAATTTACATATAGTTCTTATAGCTCGTTTTTGTATTTTAAAAATGATATCAGTATTTATGGAGCTGCCCCAAAATTCTACGCCATAGTTAAGTAAACTCTCAAAGTTTGAAAAGTAAACCATTTTGGTAGAGTTCAAGTTAAAGCTTTTTCTAACAACAGACAGCGCAAATACAGCCATGCGTCATGGCCAGCCGATGCTGGATCTGTTTATTCATGTCTTAAGCCGGTCGTTAAAGGATAAAGGTGCAGTTCTACCAAAAGATTTTTGTATAATATTTTGTCGTAATGATTCCTGGAATGCACTATGGTAAGAAGCAGACTGTTAATAAAAACCACTCTTGGGTTTCTATAGCCCCGAAACGTGCACATCCGTTAAAATATGAGGCACAATTTTATTCGCGAAAACTATTTTTATGCTCTTGAACTTCATAGAAAACTTGTTTACGAAGATTCTCTCCTACAATGCACGACAGACATTCTTACGTTGTATTTTCTGTAATTTTATTAGATTTACCTATGATCTTTAATTCAACCACCTATAACATTATACCGTAAGGTGAAAAATATCAAATTTATTTTAAGGTGCAACATTATTTATGAAGGTACTTATGTTCAACCTTGACTAATAAAATTTATACTTTTTAAAAACAAATAAAATTATACCGTAAGCTGGAAAATTATACAGTGATGTAGAAAACCCTAAAAAATACTTCAAGGTAGAATCCGATACTTAGAAAGCTATTATTATACCTATCTTATCATCTTAAAGAAAACATTGCTACCTCTTATAAACCAATAAAATTATACCGCAAGGTGGTAAATTATACGGTGAGGTAAAAAAAACCTAAAAATACTTCAATGTACAATGCGATACTTAGAAGGCTATTATTATACCTTTCTTACTACCTTGAAGTAAAAATTTCTACCCCGCAAAATCCAAGAAAATTATACCGTAAGGTGGAAAATTATACTATGAGGTATAAAACCCTTAAAATACCTCAAGGTATAATGCAAAACTTAGAAGGGTATTATTATACCTTTCTTACCACCTTGAAGTAACTATTTCTACCTCGCAAAAACCAATAAAATTATACCGTAAGGTGGAAAATTATACCTTGACATAGAAAACCCTAAAGGTACCTCAAGGTATAATGCAAAACTTAGAAGGCTATTAGTGTACCTTTCTTACCACCTTGAAGTAAAAATTTCTACCTCGCAAAAACCAATAAAATTATACCGTAAGGTACAAAATTATACCTTGACATAGAAAACCTTCAAGGTACCTCAACGTATAATGCAAAACTTAGAACGCTATATTATTATACCTTTCTTACAACCTTGAAGTAGACTAAAATACCTTACTACCCAAAACAGGTTGAAACAGTAGAATAAATACCTTAAGGTATTTTATTACACCTCCGAATAAGTGTTATACCTCTGAAGGCAAGGTAAAATACCTCTCAATTTTATTTATACCTTTTTTCAACCTTTAAAAATTACAGTGTAGTTATTGCAAATTCGTCCCAACATTTTTTGAGTACTGCAATAACCTTGTAGAGTTTAAATGCATTTTCTATCAGTCTGAGTAGCTCTCAAACATATTTTTTTTTTAATTAAAAGAAATTTAAATGGTCTCTGAAAAATGAATTGATGTATTCTACTTGGTCTAATCTATAATTGGTTTGAATATTTGTACCTATTTTTGATACACTCTGTACAATTATACAGTACACTCACCTAGTAATTTAATACAAAGAATATGAAAGTGCAAACAGCATTATTTTACGTTCTACTTTAAAATCATTGATTTTACAAACTATATACAGGTTATTTCAAATTGCGCGTAAACTATGGGCATCTCGCTTATTTGAAGAGATATGACGATGGTTAAATTAGAGTAAAGTTGTGGAATTTTATGCCGATTAATAATCTAAAAAGAATTTATAGCTATCTTACTTAGTTTCTGAATCAATTTAAAAAAAACTAAAACTTTGAATTTCAGATATAACTCATTTGTCATTTATATTAAATATTTCTAGTTAGCGCATTATTAGGACACTTTTTCATGCTGAATCTAAATTTTTGATCAGATTTGGTATAACTATTAATATTGCTCATTTTCGACTGTCAACTTTTTTTTTCTTATGGCATTTTAAATTTTTACATATTTAAATAGAGTTTTTAATTCTGATTTCAACGATGTGTCACACTTTGCATTTTGTTTAAGTTTTGAGCATTTTATTACAGAAAATACAAATTTCATAAGAGTGCCATGGAAAAACCACGTCATTTAATTTATTTTGAAAAAATTCTAGTAGGCCATGAACCGATGGAAGTAAAACAAAACTACTCTTATTTACTTTGGTCTTTAGATACATTAGATACGCGAACATTTCAACAAACTTTGTTTTCAGCGTAGGCAGCAGGTTATGTTATTTCTTATAAAAACAAATAAATGACAAAGTTCCTAACATACACAATTTACTGAAAATTCCACTTGCAGGTTTTGTTTGCAAGTGACATAACAAATTTTAATAAATACAACAGATAACACTAGAACTGCACTAATACAAACAATTATAAAAGAAATGTTCAAAACATTTGACCCCTTTGTAAAATATGCTCAGAAGCTTGTCTACAATAAACTATCTAATCTGTGTGTTAGTAACTGTGTCATTCATTTGTTTTTGTAAAAAATAACTTAACCTGCTGCCCACGCTCAAAACAAAGTTTCCTGAAATTTTCGCGTACCTCATGTATCTAAAGGCCAAAGTAAATAAAAGTAGTGTTGCTTTTGTTTTACTTCCATCGGTTCATGGCCTACTACAATTTTTTCAAAATAAATTAAATGACATGATCTTTCCATGGCACTCTTACGAAATTTTAATTTTTTGTAATAAAATGCTTAAAACTTAAACAAAATGCAAAGTGTGACCCATCGTTGAAATCAGAATTAAAAACTCCATTCAAATAAGAAAAAATTTAAAACGCCGACCATAAGAAAAAAAAGTTGACAGTCGAAAATGAGCAATGGTAACAGTTTAGATTCAGCATGAAAAAGTGTCGTAATAATGCGTTAACTAGAAATATTTAATATAAATGACAAATGAGTTATAGCTCAAAACAAAAAATCCAAAATTTCAGTTTCTTCCAGTTCTTACAGAAACTAAGCAAGATAGGTCTAATATCTTTTAAGATTATTAGTGGGCATAAAATTCCACAACTTTTCTCTAATTTAACCATCGTCGTATCTCTTCAAATAAGCGAGATCCCCATAGTTAACACGCAATTTGATACATCCTGTATACATATTGAGAATGAAACATATTTATAGTGGCCAATAAAATCGACGTTAGCCGGCGCCGGTGGTCTAGTAGTATGCACATTTGCCTTTCCATCGTTTGGTTCCAGCTCAACTTGCACCATCTTTCGTAAAAACTGTGAAATTGTGCAAAAAACATTGTTACTGATAAGAAAAAACATAATCTAGGTTCTAAAGGAAGTTCTGTAGACTTAGAAAACACTAAAGAAAAATTGTAAGAAACAAGACTGACAAAGATAGGGTTCGTATAAGTTTGCTAAGAGAAGAAGTACAGTGTTCGACTTGATTTATATGAAGAGGCGTTTTCTATATGAGTAACTATATTTTGTATGTTTCCAGAAAACAAAATTATATTTTCTAAAAATTAAAACAGACATTTACGTTTATAATTAGCAGCTCTCTTTCAAAGCTGAATTATGTTAAACTCTATTGTAGGATATGCAAAAACGGATTTACCGTAACAGTGCGATGCAATTTTAAAATATAACAAACGTATAACGTAAACACGTCATAAATCAATGTTTACTCGCCGAGGTCTTTAACAACAAATCGGCCCATGGAGCCAAGTCGCATTCTCGAAAAACTCCGTGCATGACTACTCAAATTACGCAATTTACGTAAACATGTTGCTCTCAGATACATTAAACATGCAGCACCATTAACATAAAAAACAAGCAGATATACATTGCTATATTAGCAGAGTATGATTGAAATATGTTACTTACGAAGGAGGTATTTCCCCTATGGATATCACACGTAGCAGCCTCTTGAGTGTGTTACAATATACAATATCTGCAGTGCACTCCACCAAAGACTGCTTGGCTCACCTAAAAACCTTTAAAATAAGAATAAGTCCGCTAATCACGTCAGATGCCGATTAACCGATTGTTAACTCAGTCAATGATACACTTTTTCAGTAACAACCTTATACGTTCTTACTAAACAACCACACATTCCGATCATCTTACAAAACTCCATACAATGACTGCAAAAAGTACAGTATAATAAAGCAAGTCGCCGCTCAACAAAAAAACTACAGTATCTTAAAAAAACATTTTCTTTGCATATATATTTTTTAATAGAAGCAGAGTTTTTAAAAGTTTCTTAAATCAAAGCAGTACAATCAACTTCTTCAATAAGAGTGTTTTGTCTATAAGCACAGCAGAACCGGAACTTTTAATCAGAGGTTTATCTTCCTAAATTTTTTTTCTTAAACTCAAATGCTTTTCAGTTATTAGCAGCTTCATAAAATTGCAAAGCAACCAGAATCTGAGTATAACGACTAATTATAATTAAAGTAAAAATGGTTTGGTTTATAAAAAATAAAATAATATTAAAGCACTTAAAAGACATCAAAAAATTATCATTTCTTTTTTAACCAGTTAAACATGTTTCGTAGGTACGTCATAAAAAATAATCCAGTTAATTTAATGCAACATTTGGCACAAGCTGTAGTAAAATAAATAAAAAGTAAGTTGGAAATGATATAACTTTTTGATTTCAATTTCAGATGTGCAGTTTTTTTTTAATTTTAAATATACAAAATAAAACGTTTCCATAAAAAAATGTACATTTATATCACACATTTCTAAATCAGATGTTCAATTATTTTCGATCAACATCACTAAAACATGTAAAAAGAATTACTAAGTATTTCATTTAAATGATTTACTAATAATAGAGATAGTAGCAATGGTCACGATGAAATGTTTTAATCTTCAGTTGCGAGAATTCACCATTTGTTGCTATATATTATCGCAAGTTCAAATAAAAGAATGTTAAATATAATACCAAAAGTAGATATTAAATAAATTATTGTAGATACATAATCACATGACGATAATGTATGAGTACAAGACTACAAGCAAAAAACGAACATTAATCAATATTCGAAGGTGAATGCTGAAAATGCACATTACATTAATTAATAAAAAGAATGTTACATTGTTTTTCTAATGATCGTTATAAATTCTCGACCTAATGGGTACTTATGTACCTACGAAAGGTATACGTAATTAAATGTTGTTATAAACAGATTTGTATTAATGTAATCGCTGTGGCATTTGCGTCATTTTCGTCGAAGTGTACGACTTTCGTGGAAAGTCTTTATATAACAGCAAAACAAACTCGACGAAATTTAAATTTAAATTCAATAAAATCAAATAATCTTCCTTAACAACTTGATTTGCAATAATTATCGATTCAAAGTAGCAACAATTTGCTCTTGTGACATTTAAGAGTTGCCATTAGGTCAAATGCGTGATGTAGAATTATGAATAACCAGCGAGAATAGCGTGATACACTTCATAATAAAACAGGTAATATTTTCGAATAAGGACCTGGTGCGGGGAAATGGCCGAGTACGAGGCTGGTACGGCATGGCACCAGCTCCAGCGCGACTCGCGAAGGACATATACCGCGGTCCCACTTACACCTAACATATATCTTGCAGTGCACAACACATATACATGATGCCGCGACATTGAACACCAACCCTGAGGGGGACCACATTCGATAAAAATATACAAAATTCGATGTCATTATATGTAAATTTCTTTTCTAAAGTCGTATAGAGGAGTGGGATTTTTCCCAAAATGAATCATTAATTTTTTAACAAATACGTTGTGTTTTATTTTCGGAATTTCTAGTACAACCAGTTCTTGAATAATTTTGGCTTATGGTACTGGTATGTGGAAGATTTTCTACATGTAAGTCTGTGCTTTGCGTCATTATGTAAAACTATAATAAGCAGTTGACCACTTTCTGCACTACAATCATACTTTTGGTTTCAGTTTATTATTCTGGTGCTCGAGATTATGTAAATACGATATTGGCAATTCAACAAGTTATTTCTGATTGTTAATAAAAGTAGTGAACTAATGTTTCAATTTTATTTTTAACAATAAAATACGGTTTGGCTTTCCGGGAAACAAAAAAAGTGCTTTTTAATAATGTTTGACTGTTCGTTCTTTCATATCTTCGAGATTCAGAAATTTGAGAATGTGTGTTGCCTAGTAATCTCACAAGCTAAATGGCATTTGTTGTTTGATTTTATTAATCAAGGAGATTAATAATCGCAAGTAATATAACTAGTGATTCTTATATTCTGATAAGTTTTTCACTTAAATCTGGACACTGACTTGCTTGGACAAGGAAGCATGTTTGAGTGCAAACCTAACGGATGCTGCAATTATTATATTGCCCGAAATGACAAGTTGAATTTTATTAACAAGTAAATAGCAAGTTGTTATTTATTCAACAGTTATAGCACGAGTGAGCGGGAGTATTTTTACTTTCCCATACCTTCGGTTACGGGAAGTATTAATTTCTTGAAAATTTTCAAAATCTAGATTTTAACGAAAATATCAGTTTTGGGGCTCAAAGAATCCAAAAAGTGGTTTTAAAAACGTCTGTCTGTGGGTGTGTGGGTAACGTATCTACAGGCGCAATTACTAAACCGATTTGGATGAAATCAAGAGGTATATCGGAAATTGCAGTTCTAGTTAAGCTTTTCAAAATCAGAAGTTAGACATGTTCTGTAGCATTTGATACCAAAACAAAATTTTGAAAATTTGAATCTGAGAGAATAACTTAAGGCAAATAAAAAACTTTTTTATCGAACTTTCTAGCTTTAAAATGGCGGCCGCTACACTTTTTTGAAAATCTCGACTTTAAGTCCCATTTAACCAAATAGTAGTGGTCTGATCAGGATCAACTACTACTTGTTTAAGAGACCTTTAAGGGTAGTGTACAATGAAATAAAATTAATTTCAAAAATCTGTACAAGATGGCAATGGCGCTGCTTCAAAATTTAGAAAATTTTCAAAAAGCAAATTACCAAAAACTGCTTTTACGATTTGTTTTAAACTTTCTGAGCCGATAAAGCTTGGCGCAATGGCGCTGCTTTAAAATTTTGAAAATTAAAAAACAAATTCTCAAAAACGATTCTTTTAATTTTCTGAGCCGATAGAGCTTGCATTGAACTACAAATTAATTTTTTACTTATTTCCCAAACCTTATTCTGACGCTTTCCAGGAATTTTTGAAACATTTGAAATTGATTAATTATTTATTTATAAACGCATAAACTTTTATCGGTTCGATAGACTATTTAAAATACTTTATTGTGATTCTCTAGAATTTTCAACTGTTTTAATAATTAAGAAAGAAAACGATACTTTTTAATATTAACTACGCCTTTTCCGGCATTTACGCGATTTTAACTAGGCCTATCAATTAGCTCTAGTAAAAATTTATTTTTCATTCTTTGCATATTTTTGACAACTCTTTAAATAAACCATTTATACCAACTTAGTATGAAATCCGAAGCGCATCTAAAGTACAAACAATTGCGCTTTTTTTAAATTTTGGATATTTTCAAAAAAATATCATTCAAAACCTGCCTACCTGTTTTCAATAAAACCCGAAACCGGAAACGGAAGTTAGACATGTATTTCTTTTCCCAAAACAAGATTTTGAAAATTTGAGCACGTAATCTGAAAAAATAACTTAAGGCAAAACCAAAACTTTTTTATCGAACTCTCTATCTTCAAAATGCCAGCCGCTACAATCTTTTGAAGATCTCCACTTTAACGTACATTTACATAAAAAGTAGTTGTCTGATCGGGATCAGCTACAACTTGTTTAAGAGCCCTTCATAGGTAGTATACGATAAAATAAAATTAATTTCGAAAATGCAAAAACGATCGCAAACGGCCCTGCTTCAAAGTTGTGAAAAGTTACAAAAAAATTTTTCAAATACTGTTTACATGATTTTTTTTAAGCTTTCTGAGCTGATAGAGCTTGCAGTGAACTACAAATTTGTTTTTTACTTATCTCCCAAATTTTACTCTGGCGTCTTCTAGGAATTTTTGAAAATTTTGGTATTGATTATGTATTCATTCAAAAAGTCAAACGCCGATCGTTATAAACTTTAATCAGTTCAATAAACTACTTTTTTTCAACTATTTTAAAAATTAAGAAGAAAAAATCGATACTTTTTAATAGCAACAACGCGTTTTCCGGCAGTTACGTAATTTTAACTAGCCTATCAGTTAGCTCTAATTAAAAATATATTTTCCATTCTTAGCTTATTTTTGATAACTTTCTAAACAAAGCTACTATAGCCATTTTTGTTCAAAATCCGAAGTGAAATTTGTAATTCGCCGAAGCGCTTCGGTGGAAGATTACCTTGCTTTCGTGCAGTAGTCGCTGCTTCTATGGGTAGAGTTACGGTACGGACTTGTTGCTTTACAGATAGTTCGAGTAATTTACTCCCATTATTTTTTAATCCACGAGTAATATATAATTATTTCACGAATAATATATCGAACTCTCATATTATTTTCTTTTTAATTAACAAAATAAAACAAACAAGTAGTTTGCAAAAAATATATATTGCTATGATATTCGGAGTTGTATGATTTGACTGGAGTATTGTAATTCCTGGAAGGCAGTTTTTGGGATGCTTGTTACAATTTAATTTACGATTGGAGGTTTGTCAAGACTGTAAGGTTTTGGCATTCAAACTTAAAAACTCAGGGTTGCGTATTATTGCTGTAGTTTCTTGTTTTAAAATTCAAATAATGTGATTATCTTTACATCATTTATATTTTCATATTTGTGAAGTTTTGTTTACTCTGAAAGAAAGAAGAACACAATCAGATTGATACGATTATTGTTTATGTTAATTTTAATTATAAAATTAGTTCAGAAATGTTTAAAAGGTTTAATATACAGGGTGAATAAAAAGTAAGGAACATCGATGCTACAGCCTTAAATAATAACTTTACGAAAAAAAGTTTCTAACAAAAGTTTCCTATCAAGTTTTTTGCGTTTTTCATTTTTTTTTCAATTGTCATATGTTTTAGCTATGACGTCATCGACATTTTTTTTAAATGGCAACCTATACTTTTTATGGCATGACCAGATAGTGCTTTTAATTTTCTATACAGCCATGTAAAAATATCATACAGTTGCATAATAAAAATTTCAAGAAAAATCACGATAAACATTTATTGTTGTCACTGGCAACATTTTTCATCAGGTACACTTATTGCAAGATAAGCAAACGACAATAGTAGACAATTGTTCGAAAATGTTTAAAATTGAACAAATGCAAATCTGTAATGTCAATTCGGTGACAGTTAGCATTAATAAGTGATTAAAATTTAGTCTGTGTCCTGTGTTAAATACGAATTTCTAATCATGGTACGTTTAACAGAAACTGAACGTATCGAAATTTTGATGATGATCGGGTACGGTGATAACAAGAGAACTCACGACGATGTGTGCCCTTTATTTAATACCGTACATCCAAATCGTGAACCTGTTACGCGGTCCACTGTAACCAAAATTAACAGAAAATTTAGAGAAACGGGCCACGTCAAAGATTTGGATAAAATTGGCCGTCCAAAAATAGCAACAGGCGATAAAATGTTGGACATTGTGCTTACAGTTTCCGAAAATCCTCATACTTCAACTCGACAATTAGCCCTGGATAATAATGTTAGTCAAGGAACTGTACTGAATGTTTTACATAGGTACAGAAAAATTTCATCCTTAGGTTAAACTTGTTAAAGAATTAGATCAGATGATTTTGATAGAAGAATTCAGTTTTGTGAAGAAATGATGGACAGGTTCAATAACGACCCACAGTTTGTGAATTATATTATCTTCTCCGACGAAGCCACATTTTCTTTAAATGGAGCTGTAAATCGGCACAATTCCCGTTATTGGTCGCAACATAACCCACATTGGATGGAAGAATTACACACACAGTATCCACAAAAAGTAAACGTATGGGCGGGATTTATAAGAGACCGAATTCTTGGAACTTGTTCCCGCATTAGCCGTTTTATTTCCAAAATGCAGAAAATCCGGACACGCCGAACGATAGAATTTGGTTGCAACAAGATGGTGCTCCACCTTATTATGGCATTCATGTTCGTCAATATTTAGATGGAATTTTTACAAATAGGTGAATAGGAAGAAGAGAACATATTGAGCGGCCAGCGCGATCTCCGGATCTAAGCCCTCTTGACTTCTTTTTATGGGGCCATCTTAAAAGTAGAGTGTATACAAACAGAGGCAGACCAGACAATTTGGAAAATCTAAAAATTCGTAGCCGCGAGCATACACGAGCAATATCACCTGCTACAGTTCAAAATGCAGTTCGAGGATTTTCTTATCGTATTGCCCACTGTCAGCCAGTGAATGGCGAACAGTTTGAACATTTGCTTTCTTAAATTGATGTTAAATATGATTTAAAACTAGTTTACTAATTTGTGGACCTACTATTGTCGTTTGTTTATCTTGCAATAAGTGTACCTGATGAAAAATGTTGCCAGTGATAAAAATAAATGTTTATCGTGATTTTTCTTGAAATTTTTATTATGCAACTGTATGATATTTTTACATGGCTGTATAGAGAATAAAAAGCATTAACTGGTCATGCCATAAAAAGCATAGGTTGCCATTTTAAAAAAAATGTCGATGCCGTCATAGATAAAACATGACAATTGAAAAAAAATGAAAAACGCCAAATTGTGGCAAAAAAAGTTGATAGGAAACTTTTGTTAGAAACTTTTTTTCGTAAAGTTATTATTTAAGGCTGTAGCATCGATGTTCCTTACTTTTTATTCATATATACCTTTCTATGTAAATATTATTTAGGATATGTTTAAAAGCAATATTTAATATTAAGTTGTATATTAAGCATCCCCTAGTAAAAAATATTGTTACGGCTTTGGAGTCTTTAAAAATTTATAGCAATAGACCGTGGTATCGCGTGTATGGGGGAGCTCTGTATAGCAAGACATTTTTAGATATGTAAAACTATATATATCAAATGGTGATAGTGATTCAGAAACCAAGTATATAATTATAAATAAGAACACTGATAAGGGTATTGTGTTTTCCTTTTAATACTAAATCTCTAACTGTCTCATCATAACACGACGACGGGTTCTTCCATCTCGGTACATCTTATTTATAATTCTGAGCGATTGTTTATGTGCCAGTTACATAAGGTGGCGCGGCATATAAAATAATGTCTGGTATTTTATTTATTATTTTATTTCTTAATTTACTAACTAAGTCGCTACTATTAAATTTTGTTTTACAGATCAAACAATTTTGTTCACGAACTAGGAAATTATTTGAAACAGCACAAGTAGCAATTTTTGCATTACAAGGGGAAAATTACAATTCAAAACCCTCATAAACAGAGACGCTTTAAGGGAAAAGTATGTACAGTTTTTTCACCGCAGGTAGGTAGAAAGTTTAGTAAGTGACGTTGGTAATAGATACTTGTAATCCCTACTAACATCAAAGAAAGAATAACACAGTACTTGGTGCATAGTATGAGAGGTGAAAAATACGAGATACTTAGGTAAATTATTAAAGAGAAAATCGAAGGAAAACGATCTGTTGGGAGACGCCAAAACTCCTGGTTAAAGGACATGCTTAGATGGTTCGGCTACACATCCGTAGATAATTTCCGAGCACCAGTTTCCAAACTTTAGTTAACCAATTGGATCGCCAACCTCCGAAGGGAGACGGTGTACTAAGAAGAGGAATCCCTACTTACCTGTTACAGTACAGCCGTGAACCTTAATATCGTAATACGTACAACGGCTACTGGCTTGCTGTAACAGGTAAGTAGGGATTAAAAGTATCTATTACCAACGTCACTTACTAAGCTTTCTACCTGAATTGCGACAATTCACTGTGAAAATACTACGCATATGTTATTTCTTTTATAGTAACTTTGAAAAACATAAGATTCGACGCTCGCCGTTTGGGTTGTAGAATGTCAGCTGCAGCTGCAATGCTAGCAAGTTGAGGCAGGTCGAAGAGATCTGAATTTAATATGTAGGATTACAGCAATCGCTATAGGTATACTGTGTCTATAAAGTAACCTTTGTCCCCCAAACTAACTTTTGAACGACTTGATATTTTACCACAAAATTTGATGTGCTTTAATGGGAAATTAAATGCTATTTTTTAGCTAATAATTAAATTTTGTATCATTCAAAATGGCGGCTGGGCGCCATATTAAATTCTTTTTTAAATGGAAAGGGGGGTCGAGTGACACCTCATTTGTTCTGTGTCTGATCCTAAAGTTTCAAAGAAAAATATTCAGCCGTAACTTCACATCGGTATTTAAGATTTAATTCTAATTTTTAGTCCAACATTACAGATAGAGCTTATCCTGCTTATCTGCAATTATAAATTATAACATTATAAAACATAAAAATCAGAGAGGAAGTTAAAAAAACAAACAATGTTATCAAATTCAAAATATATGGTGTAGGTGGTTTTGTGTAAGTGCATGAAATCCCTGCAGTAATTGCCAACTGTGCCTTTTAATGTGCAGTTTTACCTTGATTTTTCAAGCCATTGTTTCTAATTTTTATCACTAAACCTGCCTTCTTTTTGTAATGGTTCCTAACTTTCTTAATTAACATAATTTTTAATATGCAAGTTTTCAAATGTACATTCAGTAAACAATAAATGAAAATCAAAATTTCAACACAGAATGTATTAGGTATGTAGTTTTTTCTTTGGTTACTTTGAAATTAAAAAAAAATAATTGAACGCAAAAATAGTCTTTTTAAATAACAAATTTGACATAGGTGATTATAAGCTGATATTGTCGTTAAAATATAAGAAGTGATAACGACGTTGATAAAGTTGAGAAAAATAAAATAGTATATTAAAAAACAAGTTTCATAAGACATGATTTTAGAGCACGCGTCCAAGTTAGAAAACGAGCCGCTTGCGGCCAGTTTTCTAATGGACAAGTGCGCTTAAATGTCTTATGAAACGTGTATTTTATACTATTTTTTCTATTTTGGTCCAAAAAGTTAAAAATTACCTTATTTTATATTTTAATTTAAAAATATAATCGATTAGGAAAATTTTTGGTTTTTTGTTTTTGTTATGTGGCTGTTGGTAACATTTAAAACACATTTCAAACAATTCAAACTACTGTCAAATTAAAATTTAGACAAACAATTTGAAAGTGATTTAATTTTTACCTAAGATTTGAAGATAAGATGGAAGAAGAATTATCTTGCACCCCACCCGAGCTACGCAAAGTAGCGGAAAATACGCTAAATAATCTTTTTTAGAACTTACAATTTGAAGGTTATGTTTATAACGCGTGAAGGTTTTGTTGTCACATGGTTGTCACCAACCTAACAAAATAAAATTTTGAATTCTTTTAGGAGTTGCTTTATGAAATCCAAATGAGTTTCATAAAGTAGTCAGTAAAGAACCAAAATAGAAAAACATTTTTTTATACATAATTAGTTAATTAGTTAGGTATATCTTCTAAAAATTTGAGACTAGTCAGTGCATGCTTGTAGTTTATTGCAATGGCAAAGCCACTAAATAAAATAAGGCAAACGTAATTATACATAATTATTATACACATAAAATGCGTTCATATGCTATACTGGGTAGGGTCGGCGAAACAGCGGTATTCAAAGCCCACTTGACCTTTTTTTTGAGCACCCACAACCTTATCTATGACATTTATTTATAATTTAAGCTTGTTGTTCTTTTGGATGAGAAAAAATGTTCTATAACAGATAGTTAAAGCGGAGAACTTATCCTGCAACATGGTACAGCCTCTTAGAGCCAGTGCCACGTAGAAACCGCTTAACTGGCTACAATCAGCACTACTGAACGCGACACCCCACTATCCCTACACCCATCATGCCCATAATTTACGGACAGCTTAACAATGCCATAATATCAATATGATGCTTGTTTGTAATTTACAATTAATTACTTCAAAATACAATAAAATTAATTTTGAAGAAGTGGCTGTTTTTAAGTTGCCAGGGTCACCCCATTGCCTTACTTGCCCCAGTCATCACTGAAATATTAACAATATCAAAAATGTACTATTTTTATATTGCAATAAGTAATTCTCCTTCTAAGTTCACTCAAATCTTTTTAAGCAAGCAAAGTATTGAACGCTTTGATTTTTAAGCATTGATTTTTCTTAATAACACAATTAATAAATAATACATAAACTTTTGATAAGGGTAGATATTTTCTTGTAAAATTACAACTTACGTCAGAATTGCGCGGCTCTCATATTTTGGACTAACCCTGTATATTAATGATGCATAGAAAGAAGTTTGTTTATTTTACATTTAAAAATTAGCTATTACACGTATCTGGTTTTGGTTTTTTAACGGTATTTGGTATGTATACAGGGTGCAGAATTGACAAGGGGAAATGTACGTAATTTTTTAATGCGGCGTTGTTATCTTCCCAGTGCAATTTAGTTTAAATTGGTTTATTAATCAATGCACAAAATTGAAATACAGATACAAAAGTAGAGCAATTTGGGTAATTGAACTCATATAAAACAGTATAAAAAGCCAAAATAGTTACAGGAACGGAGGTTGTCACTTTTATCGAGCGATGAACTAACAGCGCGGTTAAACGGTCACGTAGCTCAGTTAGATGTGCGCTGCTAGCCACAGTGCAGCCACCGCTTGGATCACGTTCATTTTGATCACAGGTTCAAATGTCCAGTTGAAAATTCTAGCAGATCCTAATATAGTGTATTAAGTATGGAGAACGGTAAGGGAGTTTTACTGTTCGAAGACAATTGTTTCCAATTATTGTCTGAGAACGGCAACCCTTAACGTTCGACGTGCTTATAACGTTTTTTGCACGATCGGAATTTAAATCATACAAAACAGGTACTTTAAATAGTTTATCGCATAAATAAAAGTTTACAACGATCGGCGTTTGCGTTTTTGAAAAAATAATTAAAGTTTGGGAGATAAATAAAAATAAATTTGTAGTTCAATGCAAGCTTTATCGGCTCAGACAGTTTAAAAAAAGTGGTGTAAACAATTTTTGAAAATGTTTTTTTAAACTTTTCAACATTTTGAAGCAGGCCTATTGCTATCGTTTTTGGATTTTCAAAATTAATTTTGTTTCATCGTATACTACCTATAAAAAAACTCTCAAACAAGTGGTAGCTGATCCCGATTAGACTACTTTTTGAGTAAATTGGCGTTAAATTCGAGATTTTCAAAAAGCTGTAGCGGCCGCCATTTTGAGGATAGAAAGTTCAGTAAAAAAGATTTCGATTTGAAATTTCATTTTATGCTTTTGTCTTAAACTTAAATATATTACCCCTTTAATTGGATGCATAATATTGTTATAAAATTCAAGAGTATTATGCAATACACTGATTAATATGTTCCGCCTGTGCGTAACTGCAGTAGAACAGCAAAGCTTATTATGACTTCGCACGCCGCCATTTTAATTCAATGCGGTGGCTTGATCTATCGTAAGCCTTTGTTCGGCCATGTGATCAAAACTAACATGATTCAAGCGATCACACTTCAAGGTCAGTAGAAATCAACTTTACTGTGAAAGATAGGTCATCGCATTCATAATATTTGGCCGCCATTTTGGAGCTACACTGTTTCCCGCGCAGTCACTTCATCGCGCGATAAAAGTGACAATCATCGTTCCTGTAACTATTTTGGCTTCCTATACTGTTATTATTATTTCAATTAGCCAAATTTCCCTACTTTTGTATCTGTACTTCAATTCTGATCATTGATTGATAAACCAATTTAAGCAAATTTGCAGTGAGAAGATAATAATTTCACATTAAAAACTTTACAAGCATTTCCTCATAGACACCTTGTCAATTCTGCACTAGTATATCTTCATATTCTTCATAAACAACAAAGACGCCGCGCCGTCCGCAGTTCGGTTGACAGTGTATGTGTAATATCGTATAGGGAACATATTTTAATGTAGAGAGTTTGTTGTGTAGACATTTTGTCCAAGTATCATTTTGAGCATGTACTAAAACAGCTCTGAACCACGCATGGACAGTCGTTTCGTCTGCATTCGGACGAAAACTTGCGGACATTTTTTTAATTACATTAAACTTTTATTATGTACATGGTGGCGTGCTACTGTTTATGCTACCCTGGATGTTTTTAGCGATGGGTGAAGCGCCGCTTTAATGTTCTGTGGTAGCGCCGTTAGGCATTGTAGGTGTGCGTGTGGAAAGAATTCTATGAAAGGGTTTCCGAAACATCCGAATGTAGCCGAAATGTGTGGCTCAGAGCTCTTTCAATACTAGCATGCGGCGCGGCGACAACTAAAAGTATAGTAAATTAGCGGCACCTATAAAATTGTATACAATTGTACATAATTTTAGTATATTTATTTAAAATAAGGAAAAAGGTATTTTAAAATTGCGTGTTAACTATCCATAAAAAATGCGGCTTTTAAAGCCAAGCTGGGTAACTCATGAAGGTAAATTATTAACTTTAATGTTCCCTAACCTCAAAGTTTTTAATTTCTTATTTTTGTTAGATGATAAACCAATTTTTTCAATCGATATACATCCTAAAGGAGGTAGATTTGCAACAGGCGGACAAGGAGGACAAGGTGGTAGAATAGTAATTTGGAATTTAGCGCCAGTATTATCTGAAGAAGATGAAGCGAATTCGAAAGTTCCAAAGATGCTATGCCAATTGGATAATCACTTAAGTATGTAGTAAATCTGGATTATGGTTCTTGTAACATTTTATTATTAATTATTTAAAAATAAGCAATTTTGAGTAAATATTTATTTTCAGGTTGTGTTAATGTAGTGCGTTGGAGTTGCGAGGGTCATCTTTTGGCATCCGGTGGTGATGATAAATTAGTGATGGTTTGGAAGCTAACAGGGGAAGGAAGTTCATCTGTTTTTGGAGGTGGTGGAAAAATTAATGTTGAAACATGGAAATGTGTAACGACTTTGAATTCACATAGTGGAGACGTTTTAGATTTAGCTTGGGCTCCCCATGATGGATGGTTAGCTTCAGGAAGCGTTGATAATACGGTTATTATTTGGAATGTACAAAAATTTCCTGAAAAGGTGGCTGTACTTAAAAGTCATACTGGAATGGTAAAGGTAAGCACAAAACTTACCATCATTGGGTCTAGAATAATTACTTTTTACTTTCCCATAGTTTTATTGACGTAAGGAAAGTTATAATTTCATGCGAATTACCGAATTACAGATATTAACGGAAATACACGTTTTGGGGTCCACCACACCCAAAAGAAGTGGTTTTTAAAAAATGTCAGAAATTAGACTTTTTTTTTCTGGTATAGATTTTTTTATAAACACTATTTAAAATTTTGAAAAGATACTGTTGTAGTGAATCTAATGGCAAATCAAATGTTTTTTTCCCGAATGCTATGTCTTCATAACTAAGGCTGCTATAAATTTTTGAAATTAATTAACTTTTATTAAAAAACGAAACCGCCTATCCTTATAAAATTTTAACAGTTCAATAGCCTGTTTAAAGTAATTTATTAGGATTAACAAGAATTTCCAATCATTTTAAAAATTTAAACAACTTTAATATCAACAATGTGTTTTCTGGAAGTTACGTAATTTTAACTATGGCTATCAATTAGCTGTAGTTAAAAATATATTTTTTTTATTTATACTTTCCAGCTTTACTTCGTTAAAGTCCATATTTAATGAGTATCTGTATCTAAAATACTTAATTACTTCAACAATATCTATTTATTTTAACCTTATACGTATTTCGGCATGTTTACATGCCATTGTCAAGGGTTATATAACCTTTGACAATGGCATGTAAACATGCCGAAATACGTATAAGGTTAAAATAAATAGATATTGTTAAAGTAATTAAGTATTTTATATACAGATACTCTTTATATTTTTTTTTGCATATTTTTGATAACTCTTTAAATAAAGTTGTTATAACCATTTTTGATCTGAAGTCGTGAGCACTATACCTAGCTAGCGCCTTTACATAGCTGTGCTGTGGCAACGCTTTGGGTTTAGAGCGGTCGGCTTGTACAGGGTGTAAAAGACTGGACGTAAATTTCAATCGCTTATTGGCTCGCGAATATTTAAAACGTAAAAAGTATGGGAAAGTATCAGCGACTTGTTTTGACCATTTTTGTTATAATGAAACAGTGTAATGTTTCTAAAGGGTGTAGCATGGGATCCTATTGGTAAATATTTAGCAAGTCAGTCGGATGATCGTTCATTAAGAGTTTGGCGAACAGCTGACTGGGCACAGCAGGAGGTTGTAACCGACTGCTTTGTAGATTGTTCAGCTACAACTCATGTTCTACGCCTTTCATGGTCTCCCGATGGCCAATATTTAGTGTCTGCACATGCAATGAATGGAGGAGGACCCACTGCACAAATAATAGAACGGGATGGGTGGAAACAAGATAAAGATTTTGTTGGGCACCGAAAAGCTGTTACATGTGTAGTTAGTATTATTCACCATTTTTCTGTTTACTATTGAAAGTTAATTCTGTATCTTTACAGCGGTTTAATTCAAATATATTAAAAAAGGCACTTCCAGGCAGCTCTAAAACCCAACAATATTGCTGCTGTGCTATTGGTTCAAGAGATCGATCTTTAAGTGTGTGGTTAACTTCTTTGAAACGTCCTTTGGTTGTTATTAAAGATTTGTTTGACGACAGTGTACTTGATATATCGTGGAGCAGTAATGGTTTAAATCTTCTGGCTTGTTCATGGGATGGAACCATTGCATGTGTAATATTTTTGCCACAGGAAATTGGACAACCTTTATCAATTGATGAAAAGGTGGGATTCTACTTGTAGTTTACATTTTTTTTTAATATTAAAACAGATATTGTTCATTTATTTTTATTATGCAGTGTTCAATTATTATAGTATACATATATTTTATTTAGAATGCGCTTTATGAACGTATGTATGGTAAATCATTGCAACGAAATTGGAATCAAAGTTTCACAGGTAGCCAGATTATTGAAAATCCAGAATTATTACAAGCCATGGAAGAAATTAACGACAAGTGCAGCAAAGAGATTGCAATTAAAGAAATTCCTAAACCTGTTACACCTGAAGTTCCAGAGTTTGCAAAACCGTCTGGTACTTTGATACCTGCTAATAAACAAATTGAAACTAGATTACCATCTGGTAAAAGAAGAATTACCCCAATGTTTCTAACACCTGCTCCTGTAACTGCCAAGTGAGTATTAGGATTGTTTGAATGTTTTGATGTAATATGGCGACTCAAAAGTTTTCTGGAAAGGGTGGTTTGCTGTAGGTCCCCTCTATTTTAGATGTTACTGTTCCACATGAACTAGATAAAGGTCAGAAAAACCCTAAACCAGGCATGGGCAATTTTTTGACTAGGTGGGGTCAACTGAACATCTATTTATGTATCATGGGCCGTAAATAAAGATAAATAAAACTTCACTTTTTGGAAAGATATTTTAATGAATGTTATTAACAAAAACAAATTCAAAAAAATCTATATATTTTTACAAAAACAAAAATTCAAAAAAGTAAACCAAATATTTCAGAATAAAGCACTTCTTTTAATGTGACACTTGGCTCTGCTTATTTTTAGCAAGATAGTCCCAAAGTGTTTTCTAAATGAGTTTGTAATTCTGATCTGTTTTTTGATTTAACATGAGCATTGTTGTCTCGTGTGCAATGGTGCCCTGTATTTTGATCATCTACAGAAGAGTGGGGGCAAAGACACCTTGTACACAGCTAAGCAACATAGCCGTCCTGTTTTGGATGCTGATTGCGGACGAAAAATGTGTTACTATCATTTCTATTCATATTTTTTAAGTAAATTCTCATCAATTAAAAACAAAATTATCCCGAGTTATTCGAATTTTTCTCTCAGAAATAAAAAAATAATGTGTTACTGTCTATGTTTATTTGTATCAGTTTAAAATAATAAACAGTCTCGCTGATTGGATTAGTGGTTAAATGAAACATGTCCCGAGGGCCACAAAACAAAGTTGTATGTGGGCCCCACATGAACCATAGGTTGCCCATGCCTGCCCTAAACAGTTTTCAAAAAAAAAGGGCACATGTATACACACATTTTGTCGTAATTAGTTTCTTACTAAGAAATTTTTCTCTGTAGGGATGCTTTAGAAGTTCCTGCTGTAAATGATGCTTCTCCAACATCTTTCAGTAGTTCATCACCTACTAAAAGCAAAATAATTGTTGAGACTGTTAAAGAATCTGTTCCTGCAAAAGTGATAACTCAAAGTTTTCCTCAGACAAGGTATGCTAACCCATGTTTAGTTTCTAATGATTCTGAAGTGTAAATCTTCTTAATTATTTTTAAAGTAGAAGTGCACAAAGTTTAAAAACTGTAAGTCAAATGGCAGCTGTGCAATCACCGGGTGTTCAAATAAACCAACTTATGTGTTCTGAAGTGCCTGGAGACCAACCAATAGTTCATTTTATTAATATTCTAGAACCACAAAAAATGCCTACTGGTACTACAGTAACAAAGAAAACTGACAGAATTAAAATGCAGGTAAGTAAAAGCCATTTGTCTGTTTTTATGTGCACCATAAATTTAAACATTTCAGATTACAAATGGCTGTAATGTAACGTCTAAGGCATCATTTGCAAAAATCGAAGTTTTTAAACATTTAGACGACAATCAACCTATTTGGGAAACATTCTTAGGTAAGTGTTATTTTGCTTAATAATTGTTATAAATTTAAACACGGAAATTTTGTAGGATCTACGATAAGATGTGTTGCAGCCAATCGAAAAATAATTATAGCTTGCTGTGATGATCTCACCATAAATTGTTTCTTTGTAAAGTCAGGAGCTAGAGCATGGCCCTCGTTGTTAATCGAAGATCTAGCTGTTAGTCTAAGTCTTAGCGAGGAATGTCTTTGTCTTGTATTAACTAGAACTGGTCTTCTTCATATGTGGAATTTTGAAAATGGAAAATCGGTATTGAATCGTGTTTCGGTGCGCAGCTTATTATCCAATAAAGGTATAAAGAAAATCTACTCAGCTGTGCTGTTTGTAATATCAATTTACAACTTTTGTAGCCTCTGTGAGTAGCTGTAGCTTAACTGAATCGAATCTGCCACTTATTGCACTAACTGATGGACGAGCTTATTCTTATAGTTTGGATCTTCAGACCTGGTGAGAATATTTAAAAATCTTAGCACACTTGAGCATTGGTGCCACTCACACTGTTCTAAAATTGGGATTTCTCTGAGGGGTCAAGCACTGCTAAAAAATGTGTACAATTGATTGTTATTTGTAATAATTATGGCCCAATCACATATGTTCCTACAAAAAGTATGTGTTTTAGGTATAACCAATGGTTAATACCAATTCTAAAGCGCCAAAAGCTCTATTTAGCTATGTAAAAAAAACTAAGTTATGGGCAATTATTTTTAAAAATATTTGCACCCTTGCAATAAACTCTTCATATAACCATTCAACTTAAAATATCTGGAGGATGGTACACGATCTTGACTAATACTTGACAGAAAAGTTTCTTTAATCTATGGAAAGATTTTATTAGCGAGGTCTGCAAATGTCAAATTTTTCAAAAAAAGATGAATAACTAAGCTGCAACAGAATTTTAAAAACAAAACATATTCAGAAAGGCAATAAAAGCTGAATAATAATATGCACAAATATACAAGGTATTCTATTAAAAAAACACAGATTTCTAATAGTTGTACTAGATTTACGACTCCAGCTTCTAAACAATGAAATAAGTGAATCCGACCGGTCATTTTGTACGAGGTCTAAATGTCAAATTAAAACCCATTGTAGCCCGAGTACATTAACTTGGCAAATGAAAAGTACTATTCCACTGGCAACATATTTTGCATTCTATACAATTCTTGTGAGGCATATGAAAATTGAGATGGAACTGTATTATTTCTAAGACGTGGAACACTGGTTCCACTTTGTTGTAAATAACTGTTGATTGTAAATGAATTTCTGCACATCTCTGTGTATTGTGTATGTTTTATTTCTACTTCAAAAGGTTCAATCCGAGTTAGCTCCTTTGAGGTAGACGAAATAAATGCTCGCTCTCGGAGTTCTACTGGTAACATGTCTTGCTCTCTGTATAATTCTTGTCAGGAACATGAGAATACAGATGGGATTGCGTCATTTCTGAGACGTGGAACAATGGTTTCAGGACGTAGTAAATAATTATTGGGTGTAAAATGATTGCTGCAAATAACCGTATATTGCGTAGGTTTAAAATCTTGTCTGTTTACAGCTTCTATTCATTTGTTTAAACGTTTTTTGTTTGACAAGGGCAAGTAACACAAAGAAATTTAAGTTAATATCAACAGCTGTAATAGTAGTATTACATATTTTTTAAAACTATCTTATTATTGTCAAAATTGCATAATTAACCTAATTTTTGTCACCTACCTAAAAAACTGCTAACCGTCTCCCTTTTGCTGTCGATTTTTACAACCCACCGCACAACACGCACAAAGCGAAGTTATTGTCAATATCTTGAAATTTAAGATTCGAAATCTGTGTAAAAAAGTGTCTAAATAATGCAAAACCTCTTTGCGCTATCTTTGATAATAACCAAATTATACACAAAAAACGAAAACTGAAAATTTTAGTTTTTTCAGTCTGTACTGAAAATTAAGCAATAATTCTCGGATTTGAATGTGGATCGTAGTAGTACTTGAGATGCTGAACAATTATTCTCATTTAACCGAATCTCTATCTCATACCGTTTACGAGATCCTCATGCATGCACTCCTTATTTTGGACACCCTGTATACAATAAAAACTCATAATATTTAATAAAACAACAACAAAAAACAATATAGCGCATTAAAATTAATAGAAAGGAAGAAAAGGCTCAAAACATTAATTCAGACGATACTCTTTTTTGGTGTTGAATGACGACAGTATACTCCTCGATGCTGTTCTTGATTTAATAAATCCATCTCTTTTTGACGAACCACATACAGCATCAGATACTTTTGTAACAATTTTGACACACCTTTTGCCTGCTTGAGTGTGTCACGGAAAGCGAGTCAACTCGGGTAATAATAAGATAGCTGTCTGTACTTTTTTCCTTTATCACCATTAAAAGAGTTTTTTACTTATTGACTTTGCTATTGGTGGCTGTGTTGTAGAAATATTTTGCCAACCTTCCAGTTGAATGTAATCTATGGCAGAAAAATTAAATTTTGGTGGTGTGAATTTTCGTATAGACGTATATTACAAATCTCATCCTGAGATTCAAGTTTTGCCTCTTTAAAATTATCCTTAGAGCTAATTCGTTCAAGCTTTGCCTCTTGTTGAACAACAGAGCTAATAAAATATTTTCTTGGTGGTGGAAAAAAACATTTCTTTCGATGACCGGCTCCATAATTGTTTTCAAATCTTGAGGCAAGTATCTTGATAAAAGTATTTATTGTCACAAATGTTTAGGTCCGTTAAGTTACATAGGTCATGGTTGCCGACATTTATTATGCACGTTTGTAAAATAAAAATAATAAATATTAAAAATAATTTACAGTGCTCAGTTGCTAATTGTTTAAAAATGTTAATATGAGCAATTGCGGTAAAATAATAAACCACGCAACTATGATAATAGCTCCACGATTTGCAAATGAATCAAAGACATGACGCGCTAGTTTCAAAGGCGACTGCGATTATATTTTTATTTGATCTCTGTACAACCAAATGTGGATTTTCTATGTTCCAGTATCTGTAGTAAATATTTGTCAATTCATTTTACAGTGCTTCTGCCAGGAACAGGTCTACTTCCATAGTATACACTAAATAAATCCTCCGTTTTTCTGAGACTGTTTCTTCGATGAAACCATGAAACATAATGAATTTTTTCTTTTGTAGAATAAGCATTCATTATAGATCTTTAATTCAACAATTATTACTACAAATTGACTTAAAGAGTGTAGTTTATGACAAACAAAATAGTACATTATACACTAAGGGAAAGAAACGTCTTATTTTTCCTGAGGTGTAATTTGAAGCCCAAGGGCTACAAATACATCGAGGGAAAAGTGGCGGTCAGTCCCGAGGTGTATATACTATTTTTTCCACGATTGGGAGTAGAAACACTTAATTTCATAAATAAAGAATTATAATAAATCAGAGCGAAATTACAATATTTAGAAGCGTTTGGGATGTTTCCAAAATAAATATGAAATGAAATAAAAACTCCCCTAGAGAAATTGTTGTCTTATTTCGTCCCTAGAGAGTAAATGCTTTACTTCTGTCACAATTTTGATGCCATACAAAACGACTTCTACTCCCGGTCGTGGAACAACTTTATTATAGCACTTGATTGCATTCCTTTATTAAAAGTTTATTTAAAAATATTGAAATGTTAAATTCTTTAAAAATATTTTAGAGTAATTAAAAAAAATTTTCGATCTATTATCCATATAAGGCACATATTCGTATGATATCAGGGTTCCCACTGACCCTGGATAACATGGAAGTCATGGAAAAGTCAGGGAATTAAAATTTTAACCTGGAAGTCATAGATTTCATGCAAAATTTGGCAAAAGTCTTGATTTTCTCTTGGTTTACAGTAAAAAACCTGATTTTCTTGCAGTAGTGTTAACATACTTTAAAAAAATTAAAAATTTTCTTTTTGAATTTTTAAAACTGCCGCTTATAAAACTTTTGCTGCTGAAGGTTTTTAAAATATCATTGAGGTACTTTTCTTTTCCTTGTTAAATTCCAAGGAACGTAATATGGCTTATGATTAGTTGCAAGTAAGACCGCCATATACTGTCTTGTGAATTGATAAAAAACGCATAAACGTGACTATTTTTGCGTCTCCAATTTTGTTGGTTGTAAGTATGATTTTAGGTCATGGATATCCTGGAAAAGTCATGGATTCTAATTCTTGATAGTTAGTGGGAACCCTGGATATGCTGTATATCGTCCCAGTACAGTTTTCAATGCAAATAAGAGGGGGTTTACACTATTTGTTTGTATTATTGGAACATAATTGATCGTAAAATGTAATAAATCACAGGTTTGATTGCTGAATATAAACAAAATCCAATTATTGTTCAAGATATTAATGCATTAAATAAAAAATAATACCATAAAATATAAAACAAATGTTAAATTTATACCCTTCTGGCTTTAATTGCAGCAGAATCATATATAATTCGGTCAAAGTTAATATTTTTAGCTGGATCACGTTCAATGGACAGAATGCCTGTATTAGATCATTTGTACTGTTTTAGAGATGATCTTAAATAATTGTTAATCACAATTATCCAAAATCATCTACAGTAGCGTTATGTGAAAGAAGCTTTAGCAAGCTAAAGCTTCTTTCACATGATGTTACTGTAACGAGCATTGTTCAAAAATTTGTAAGGCCAATTCAAAGTTCGGGTAAGATTCTCGTAAACTGTAATGGTGGATTTCCTGTAAAAGTCTAGAGCAGATGCTGGCATGATATCGGACTGTAATGTATGCAGCATTCAAATGTTTTTCGTATTTTAATGCTAAATCTATTTCACCTTTTTGCAGCTCCAAAACTCCATGTTGTTTTTTGAATTTCCAAATGAAGATCTTTAATTTCAAGTTAAAAAAAATTAAACAAGCTATTTTCTGCGCTTTCTTCAACTTTTCACCTTAGAAGGTCGACTCGGTCCCTTGTCCTAGTTGCTGCCCTGCATCTTTTATAAGTAATTGCATCACTCGTTTTTGTCCTTTTTTTTAGTTCATAATAATTATTTGTTTCAAATGCTTCCATTGTTTCTTAAAATTTCTTCCTGTTTGCTTATAAGTAGGATTGCAGAAGCAGCTCGCGCGTTTTCATTTTTAGATCAGTATTTTTACTAGACGAGACTTTTACTAGCCTATATTGCGTAGTATAACACACGATATTTGAACAGTGCATTTTATTCTGTTGATTATTATTTAAGTTATTTTGACTGTTCCAATATTATAATCGTGCGCATCTTTTAGTTATTATAATTATTGTATTATTGAATAGTTATTATAATTTACTGTTGCCGTCATATCAATTTATGCTTGTGAACCACCTTAGGCGTGTTTTCCCAGTGGTAGTATTAAGTTATTGTTTGTGTTGAATCTCGTAGTTAGTTTTGGTTTGGGAGTAAACAGACGCCAAAGTGGCGTCACCCAAATAACAAATTATGATGATTTTCATAATTATGTAATTTACTAACTATTACCCAATTAAACTGTTTAGGTAAGCAACCAAAAGGAAACCCCTTAGAGGTTTTTTCTCAATGAAATGTTGTTTCTATTGCCATTTAATAGGTTTGTACCAATTTTCAAGTGAACATTTTTTAAAAACAAAAAATGGAAGGTAAATATTGTTTTGTGCAGATGAACTATTAGGTATGCATGGAATACATATATGTGCTTTTTGCTAGGGCGCCTATAGTTAAACTAAGGTGCCTATATTTAAATAGAACACCCTTCCTTACCCCCCTTTTTTGAAGGACCAACCTCATAATTATGAAGCTTGTGATGTACCTCTTTGATTTTTCTAAATTAGGATTTTGTAGTATTGTTGATTCTTTTTAAAAACACATTTTTAGGGTGCTGCTTTCAAATCCCCTAGATCCAGTTAGTAAAGCAGGAGGAGGTGCAACTAGGGCTTTATCTAATACACTGCCATTGTCATCTTTACAAAGAGGCATACCAGTTCGTGGGACTAGTGATACATTGCCTTCGGGAGTTACATTAAGTTTTCTTGAGTCACAAATCACTGCTAGTTATATTTTACGTTCTCCAACTGAATTTAAACATTGGCTGTTGGCTACAGTGATTCATTTACTCGAAAAAGGTAAAGTATATTTAAAACAGCTATATATGGATGAGTTATTAATGCAATTAATTTACAGGACCCGAATGTAGACTAAGGTCGATTTTAGATGACTTAATGGGTTCAACATATTTATCTTCTAATGCAAATAAAAAAGTAAAAACCGAAACAATTTTAGTAAGTAATGTGGTTTATGTTCTTCATGTTTGTAGTACTAAAATTTTCTATTGTAGAATTTATCAAAGCACAATCTTCTCAAGGAAATTTTACAAATAATTAAAACGAAATTGCCATGGCAACGGTTGTATCAAGAGTACAGCGAACAATTAGTTCTTGAAAAGTAAAGTAATAATGATTTTTAAACTAAAAATAACTTATTTGTTTACGTGTGTAATTTTTTTGTTTCATGATATTCATGAGAAGCAATATAAATTTTATAATTATAGTTTTACTTAAAATAAAACTAAAAATGCCGCTGTATAGTTAATTAAGTATTCTAATATAACAACCTTTTTTATTATATTTTAATTTCATTTTTTCCCATCAGCAATGAATAATATTTTGTTAATATGCTGATTTTATTCTTCAAATTACGCCATACAAAACTGCCTTGTAGTGAAAAGCCTCAATGTAATCGTGTTTTCAAGCAATAGTAAATGAGCCAATAGGATGGTTTGATTTTTCAAATAATGCTAACCAAAACCGCCTTATAGTGAAGCCTCATGTCATCTTGTTTACATATGGCAGATATGCCTTGGTTTTAATAATTTTTTGTTTTGACGTAAACGTCAACATGATGTTTCTAGGTTCATATAGTAAAATAAGTGATAATACAAGTTTTGGGAGTTCCTCCATTGAAACAATAAATGAAAGTATTCTAGAAAGTACGGTAAAGTATGTTGTGTTAGTATATATTGTTGAATAGTCTCCAAATACCACTCGCGGTCATAATTTTTTAGGAGAATGTTTTCTATTTACATGCAAATCATTGCAGAAGTAATGTCGAAATAGTAGTTCTGTGTATAGATAGGCAACAAACTTTTCAGGCAGACGTGAGCAATGACAAATGTTACAGAGCAGTTGTATTTTTAGTCTTGCAGTTTAAAAGTCTTACATTTAGTAACCTGACTAATCAGTTGATGTGGTTTAGGGGCACTTGGAGCTTATCATTCAATTTGGGGTTTTTATGGCTCAGGTTTGTAGTTCAGTTTTGCAATTATTTAAAAATATATTTGAAATGCTTCAACGTAAAGTTGTCTACTAATTATACATCGTGGTTTTGCTAGTAGAGGGGGCATAAAAAAGTGGTGGTGTTTTTATGTCCTCAATTTTTACTTTCAATATACTCTATATATTGGTTTCATGAAAATTTTGGAAATCGAGATTTTGACGGAAATACATGTATTTAACCTCCAGGGACCCAAAGAAATCGGTTTTAAAAAAATGTCTGTCTGTGGGTGGGTGGGTGGGTGTGTGGTGGATCATAATTATCGAACGGATGGTCGAATTTCGATGAGCTCTGGAATCTGGGGGTATATCAAAAATTCACCGGCAAAATAAGCTTTTAAAAAAGCTGAAGTGTGGACTTCGAGTGGACATTCCCATACTAGATATTAATACTTACCGTATTTGCAATAGTGTAAATTTTAAAATTATACCGTTGTACATTTCACCGCCTGTTAGATTTCTAAGAAAGCAAGCTATATAGGCAACCCTGCATTCCATCCATCCAAATTCGTAGAAAGCGCCATTAACAGTGAAATTATGGCTTTCACAAAAAAATCAAATGTAGCCAATCTTCCGTTCTAACAGCCTACAAAGTTTAAAAAAAATCGTGTGGGCAGTTAAGAATAAATTTTTTTTTTAATTTTTAAAATTCTGAAGAAGCGCCATTGCAATCATTTTCAAATTTATGAAATTAATTTTGTTTGTTCACTAACAGAGAAATTATAGCTTTCAGAAGAAAATCAAATTGTAGCCAATCCTCCATTCTAACAGCCCACAAAGTTTAAAAAAATTGTGTGGAGAGTTTTTGAATAAATTTTTTTGAAAATTGTTAAAATCTGAAGAAGCGCCATTGCATACTCATTTTCAGATGTACAAAATTAATATTGTTTCATCGTATACTGCGCATGAAGGGCTCTCAAACAAGTTGTAGCTGATGCCGGTCAGACGACAAAATATTGTAGCGGCCGCCATTTCACTGTATGTTAGATTTCTAAGAAAACAGTTTATATAGGCAACACTACGATGTCGCATACCGCATAAGAATGGTAAAAACGGAACCGCCCGCCCTACAGTTACGTGCGATTCAGATTTCGGACTAATAGTCGATATAAATCATTTAAAGAGTTATTAAAAATATGCAAAGAATGAAAATTATATTTTTTAACTAGAGCTTGATAGGCGTAGTTAATATCACGTAAATGCCAGAAAACTCGTTGATATCAAAAAGCATCGTTTTTTTTCTTAATTTTTAAAATACTGAAAATTCTTGCGGATTCTAATAAAGTACTTTAGTCTATCGAACTTATAAAAGTTTATAACAATCGGCGTTTGTGTTTTTAAATAATTAATCAATTAAAAATTTTTCAAACATTTCTGAAAGGCATCAGAGTAAAATTTGGGAGATTAGTAAAATTAAAATTTGTAATACACTGCAAGCTGTCGGCTCAAAAAGATTAAAAAATCGTTCGTGTGAACAGTTTTTGAAAAATATTTGTTTGAAAATTTTCAAAGTTAATTTTACTTTATCGTATACTACTCATAAAGGGCTCTCATACAAGTTGTAGCTGATCCCGACCAGACAACTACTTTTTGAGTAAATGGACGTTAAAGTCGAGATTTTCAAAAAGTTGTAGCGGCCGCCGTTTTGAAGTTAGAGTTTGAAAAAAGTTTTTGATTTGCCTTAAGTTTTTCTCTCAGATCCCGTGCTCAAATTTCCAAAATGTAGTTTTGGAAAAAAACGCTACTCAAAAAACATGTCTATCTTCCGTTTCCGGATTTCGAAAGTTATCATGAAATCAAACTTCCCTATACCAAAGATATAGGAAAGTAAAAAAATGCGGAACCGGAAGCGGAAGTTAAACAAGTTTTTTTGGTAGTATTTTTTTTCCTAAACCAAATTTTATAAATTTAAAAACGTAATCTAATAAAAGACTTTAGAGCAAATCTAACGCCTATTTTTCAAACTTTCTATAGCTTTAAAATTGTGGCATTACGAATAATTGAAAATTTTGATTTTAGCTCATTACTTAAAAACAGGTTGACATATCGCGTTCAAATATTTTATTGTAATAGCCCTTTAGAGACACAATGTTACTGTGCATGGAAAAAATTTTGAAAACTAAAAAAAATATTGCTTAAAAACTGACTACACGATTTTCTTTAAAATTTGTAAGCTCATAGAACCAAACTTGGGCTACAATTTGGTTTGTGTCTCAACACGCATATTTTTCTCTGACGTTTTCTATGTATTTTTGGAAATTTGAGTTTAAACGCCTATTTACTCAAAAATTAGGGTTTTGTGATTATGTCAAAACTGGATTAATATTTTAAGCTCAGCATAGACACACCTATATATTTTTTGGCAAATAAAACAATTCTTAACTTCAACTGCTATTTATTTTAGCCTTATACGTATTTTGACATGTTGGCAAGTCATTTCCAGAGGCAAGATTAAAAGTAAACAGTTGTTGTTGCTATAGGAACAATGAATCTTCGTAACTTGATTGTGGTTTTCTACATCTGCGTTTAGATGATTTGATTTCTCATTCCAAAACGTCCAATAATGGTGAATTTAAGAGATCAATTTGCTCATTCAGTAAAGGTACGGATTTTAAATGTTCGTGAATTTCAAATGCTTCTAGTATATCTAACTTACGTTTATCACAAAAGTGTAAAAATTGTATACTGTTATTAGATATCATTGAATGATTGTGTTTAGCATATGAGTGTTAGCGAATTAGTGTTTAGCGTATTTGGATTTATGTGGGTGTTTATATTTGTAACAACCTACGTGTTTCTTGTACCTAATATCAAAATTTCTAATTGTTTGTCCTATATAAACCGAGTTACAGTGCGAGCAATTAAATTAAATTAAATTTAAGTACATGCCTGATTTTAGTACATTGTCTGTTTTTTCTTTAGCATTAAACAAAGTGTTTAAAATGTTTTTTGTTGTTTTAAAAATTATTTTACATTTATTTGTTTTGTTTATAATTTTAGCAGTTTCTTCTGATTTATTGCCAAAATATGGAATTGACGCATAATTCATTTTATCTGATGAAGTATAAATAAATTTTTTGAATAGATAATTTATAATTTTTCTCTTTAATTAATGTATCAATAACTTGAGTATTATAACCAATATTGTATGCAATTTGTTTAATAATCGAAATTTCTCTATTTTCATTAATTTTACCTAACGGAATCGTTAAAGCGCTATGTATCATGAACCTGTATGCTGCTAATTTGTGTTTTATGATGACAAGAATCGTGTGGTATTGTAATGTCTGTTTGTGTTGGTTTTCTATGAACAGACTATTCAAGTTTATTATTTGAATTAAGTTTAATGTTTAAATCTAAAATGTTAATAGATCTATTTAAAAAGTTAATAGACCAATTTTGTTCAGTTTAGTGTAAATGTTATTTTTGGGTGCAACCTGGTAATAAAAATTAAAAATTCATTGATTAACTCAAACTATCAAAACATGCTGAAATGTCATCAACATAACGAAACCAAAATATAACTTTCTCAGAATGGTTGGTTGGATCTTCTAGATTTCCACTAACTAACTTGCTTTGTGGTGGTAAATGTATGTGTATGTGTATGTATGTGTATGTAAGTGGGATTACTATTTAAAGTTTTTAAATTTGAATTGGTTATGAAATCATTAATTTTTTGTAAGTGAATGTCATTGGGTAATATAACTAACTGTTTCCTTCATCTACTTGAACAAAAATCAGGTTATTTACTGAAATTTTTTGTTTTTAATTTAAGTTATAAACTATTGTGGTTATTTAATTTATTATTTATTGCTGGTTAATGACATCTCTTTTAATAAATTTGAAATTTTGCATAATTGAAATGTCTTTCTTTAAGAATCATTTCAGAATTGACTGCTAAAATTTCATTAATATTATTAGTAAACTTTGGAAAAGGGGAAAATTTAAATTTCTTATTTGGGAATTTTATCGGCTAGTTATTGAATTCTATGTGTGATAAATTTAGAAAACACAGATGAAAATTTATTGTCAGGTTTAGTGTGTGGTTAAAGTGCACATGTGTGTTGTTCTAATCTTAGAAGTTTATTCTTCTGTATTGTATATTTTTTAAATTTTACTGTCCTATCTCTCTAATGTCATTGTCAAATATGTCCAATTCAATTTGACGTAATTTGTGGGTGAGTTATGTGTAAAGTACCTTTAAATAAATGTGCAAATTGTCTCTAATTCTAAACCATCTTTTTGATTCTTCTTTTAACCATCTTTGTTCAGCATTTCTGATTATCTTCTCTGTTATGCTGATTGTGGTTCTTGTAGATATTGTAGTTTGGAATGAGTTTCTTTTTCTGACACTGCTGATTAAACCAAACGTTCTGTGTTGCTACACCATGTTTGCTGCGTGTGTGTTTCTTTAAAAATAAATTTTTGTGTGTATTCTTTTAAAGTAAAGTAATACATACATTTTATTCTTTGGTTTATTTCCACTTACCCTCATTTGAAGAAAATATCATTATTAATAGATTATATTCTGAAGCTCATGTCTTGACGATATAGAATGTTAATTATTAATTTAAGTAACACAATGAAAATAGCGAAATTATGTAAAAAGTTAAGCAAAAGTAACAAAATAGATAATACATTTTTCGAGTCACCGAAGATTTCTACTGTATAACTTTCAATAATAATTATACTAAATGACAATTTAATTTTTTTTATTCAAGGAATATTCTAAAAAATAACACTCGTGAATTAAAAATTATCTATAATTCTGTCTTTCATTGACTCAATTGTGTTGATGAACGGCAACATAACAATGTAAAAGCGCGACTTAATAAAAGTCAGTGGCAGTGGTAACAAAACAGTCTCGGGCCCTCCCGCTAAAATTTCTCAGGGGCCTTCTGAAAACTATTTAGAGCCGTGTGATAAAAATTGTATTGCGTAAGAATCAATTATATAATAGTATATTATAATACAAGTGTATAAGCAAGCAGAGTGCCTTTTAACGGATCAGTGCTTTAAAGGCTCTTATACACGTGTATTATACGCTATTTTTTATTATACCTGCATCTGCATTTTTTTCGCGTGTTTGTAATTTGTTGCTTCAAAATTGATGACGTCATTGTTGCTTAGCAACTTTAAAACACCGGGGTGTTTTAATGTTGGGTTTACGCACGCTTTTTGGTTTGTTTTACAAGGATTATGATGCAGGTATAATAAAAAACATTATAAACAAGCATTACAAAAATTAAAACAAGTTTTGTCTGCGAACATTTTTTTGTGCAAAGCTATCTAGTATTTTATCTATATCTAACACATGTGCTGTTATATTTTCAATAATTAATATAGCCTAAACGTATAATCTACTTTCTCTGGATTCTGGATTTGGAATTGGGAGTGTGAGTTACCAAACGCGCACTTAGGCCACAATAGGTGGACCCATTGTACTACCTCCCCAGCAGCTCTCCACATTGGACATCACCCAAGCCATCCAACCTTTTGGATGTACTTGAGGAAATCCGCAATTGGAGTGTTGCTGATTTCGGCCATGTTAGGCCAGAAGTCCCCCAGCATGGATCCTCTGGTTGTTGCTGGTGACATAGGACATGTTCTGCCGACTCGTCGTCCTCGTTGCATGCACAACAGTTTGGGCTGTCCGTCAGTCCCATCCTGTGCATGTGTTGCTTTAGGGTGCAGTGTCCAGATAAGATGCCCACAACTAGTCGCAAGTTCTTTCGGGACAGTTGCACACAGTATTTGGCTGTTTTTGGCGAGGGTGTTTCTTGATGTAGCATAAAGCTTAATGTCTTCAGGGATATGAGAATTACGGGTTCTGGCCCCCAGAGAGGTTGTTCGGAGGCCAGTCTCGCAATCTCATCAGCCTTTTCATTGCCGTAGGTTCCGTCATGTCCTTTCGCCCATACAAGGGAAACGGCATTATCTTTTGAGATATCGTCGAGAGCTTCACGACACCGCAGTACCACTCCTGAGGTGATTTTGCAACTGCCTAGGGCTAGTAAAGCGGGTCTGCTATCGCTGTAGATACCAATACGTTGGTTCTTGATTTGTCGTTCAAGAATTGCATTTGCACCATGCATTATTCCCACTACCTCCGCTTGGAAGACAGTGGCAATTTTGTCTAGTGGTATACTCTGGCGTAAGTTTAGGTCATCAGAGAAAATTCCGACACCCGTTCCATGCTTTGTTTTAGATCCATCGGTGAAGATGGATATGTCCATATGCTGGATTGGTCCAGCATTCGCGTAGACACTAAAGTGTCTATTGTAAAGGAAGGCAGTCTACCATAGCATCCAAAAGAGGAGTCTTGACGATTGCCTCCTCCAGGATGCGGGTGTGTCTGCCTCCCTTGCCTACTGTGTGCCACAGCCCCTTGTGGCGCAGCCTCAAAGCAGTCCTCACAGCTACTTCCTCCACAAAGAGATCAAGTGAAAGAAGGCATAAGATCACCTCTAAGGCGGCCGTGGGGGTTGAGCGTATAGCACTTGTAGAGCTGAGACAAGCGAGACGTTGCACGTGTCTCAGTTTGGTTGCTGCCGTAGCCTGTCTGACCCTGGGCCACTAGACAAGTGCTCCGTATGCGGCGGTATACAGCCACAAGGTGATTCTAGGGGAAAGTCCCCAGGATTTACCTAGAGCGCGGCGACACTGCCAGAAAGCCATGCATGCTTTGTTCGTTTTAGCTTTCAGGTGTTTCTCTCAGTTCAGCTGTTTGTCAAAAATAACTCCCAGGTATTTGACATTATCTGAGAATCTGAGAGAAGCGTTGAATAGGAGAGGTGTACGTAAGGGTCCAAACTTCTTTTTCTTTGTGAAGAGTACCATCTCTGTCTTCAAGGGGTTGACAGATAGGGACTGTTCATTACACCATTGTTCTGTTATTCGAAGAGCCGTCTGCTTTAAGGTGCAAAGCATGCCCTCAAACTTCCCCGTGATGAGGATGGTGATATCATCCGCATATCCAATGGTATAGAACCCAGCACCATTGAGTGAGCTTAGACGGCTGTCCACCACTGTATTCCATAACAGTGGAGACAGAACCCCGCCCTGTGGGCAGCCTTTCATCACAACACCTCTAATAGAGCTGTCTCCTAAGTTAAATTGCACTGCTCTCATTGCAAGCATGTGCTTTATCCACTCACAAAGAGTAGGTGCAACATCAAGTCTGCGTAAGGCAGAATTTATACTTTCAAAGGTGGCCTTGTCAAAGGCTCCTTCAATTTCAATGAAAACTCCCAGGGTAGACATTTTGTTGTCTAATGATCTCTCGATCCGATTCGCTACGGCATGTAGCGCCGATTCGGTAGATCTCCCTGGGATGTAAGCGTGTTGGTTTAGGTGCAGTGGGTGTGAAACAAGCACCTTCTCCCTTATTTCCCTGTCACAAAGTCTCTCAAGAGTCTTTAATAAGAAAGATGTAAGACTAATGGGACGATAAGATTTGGCCAGAGTGTAATCAGCACGCCCTGGTTTGGGTATAAAAACTACCTTCACTTCTCTCCAGCTCTCCGGTATATATCGAAAGGCAATACATGCCCGGTAGATGCGCACCAGGTGGGCAAGTATCAGGTCCAGACCCCATTGTAATAGGGCTGGGAAGATACCGTCCACTCCTGGCGACGTGAAGGGGAGAAGGGAGTTTATAGCCCAGATTACTTTGTCGCCCCTTACGACCCGGTCCGCCACTTCCCAATCCTCCTCGATGGGAGGTGGGGTGTCGGGCCTTGGCCGTACACAATCAGGGGTAACAATGCAGCCTGGGAAATGTGTTTCAATTAACACTTGTGCTGTCTCTTCGGGTTTGGTTGTAAGAGAACCATCCCCTTTCCTGAGCCAGCCCGGTTGTTGGTTGGGATCTTTGGAAATGATCCATTTTAGTCTTGCCTCTGAGGTAGTGGTCTCTATGGAACTGCAAAAAGTTTTCCAAGAGTCCCTCGGCCTCCGGCGGATTTCTTTTTTATATATTCGTTTTTGGTCTTTCTAGGCCTCCCAGTCACTGGTAGTTCTAGTTTTCTTTGCTTTATTAAGGAGTTTACCCAGCACTGATCTCATCCTGTCGAGTTTCTTGCACCACCAAGAGGTTGTGCGACTCGCCTTGGGTGTCTTCAGGGGGCATGATGATTCACAGGATTGTAAGAGCGAGTTTTGCAGAATGTCCACACTGGTCTGAAGGTCCTCTACCCAAGCAATCGTATCCGGGAAAATCGACTCCGCCAGGTGGGCTTCCAGATCTACTTTATAAGATAGTCTGTCGGTCTGCCTAGGGTTCCGATATTGTTTTGGTATGGCCGTAGTTCCAGATAATCTGAAACAGAGCCATCTGTGGTCTGACATGGATACAATAGGTGATACATGCCAGCCCACAATATTATTGGAAATACCTAACGATGCCAGGGTGACATCAATCACCGCCTGGCTGCGCGTTGTGACAAAGGTAGGTTCACATCCACGGTTCAGTATTTCTAGGTTTGTACTTACTAGGTACTCAAGTAAAGACTTACTTCTGGTGTTAATGGTGCTGCTGCTCCACGAAACGTGGTGAGCGCTTACATCACAACCAATAATTGTTTATTTTTCCTCTCACAGTAATCCACCAGTTCGATCAACTCCGCGCTAGGTGGAGAGTCGATTGAGTCACCGGGAAGGTATACCGATGCTAATATTACATCTTCTTTTCCTTCGTTAATGCTGCAGCTCACCTGTACCGCCGTAAATTCACGCGTACAGAGGTGTGGAAAAGCGAAGGCTTGTAAGTGTTTAGGACAGTAGATGCACGTCCTTGGTTTCTTTTGGGCGTTATCTGTGAAGACAGTACCATTATTATTACTTAATCCACAGATCTCAGATTTTACAATCCAAGGCTCTTGTATTAATGCAACAGTGTCCTGCTGACTGTCGAGATGTCTGCGTAGAGTGACAGCAGCCACTCGACAGTGTTAATTTGTATAATATTTAGTCCAGGCTGAGTGGACATGGGGTCAACAGAAAAAAGTTAGTCGGCCCCGGTGTCTGACCCGGACACCAACAGTATCTCCATTAGCATCCTCTCCTCATCACAGATTGTATCCATGGGGGTGGGGAGTTGTGGGAATTCCTCTTCGGATGGCTGCTCTGGTAGCGGCACTCCGGGGTTGAGGGGTGTCCGTAGACGCTGGGTTGATTTTCAGAGGCTGAAGGTGCATCTCCAGGCTTCTGAATTTTTATGTTTAGGGTAATAAACTGATAGTGCAGTTTACCTCCTTTGCTTTTGATGGCGGTCTCGGCTTCTCTGCTTAGGCCAAAAATTAGGAGTCTACCAAGTGGCTCCTTCTTTTCGGCCGTGTGGAAGAGGGGCCAGTCCACAGCGCCCATGCCGGGGTTCTGCACTGCCAGTCGACGACAGACAGTCTCCGTATGTTCGAGTTTCCCCGGGACCCACAGAGCTGCCTTCGCCAGTCTGGGCAGCCGATCTACCTGGACGGCGCTAAGGCGAGCACCCTCTTATAAGGGAGGCAGGTTCGCGACCGCGTCCGTCAGCCACTTCAGGGTCTGGTCGTCCTCACAGGTAATTCGAAGAATCTCCCCGGAGTACTGCCAGCCCCTAAAAGTGGGTGCGATTTGGCCTTCAACTAGGGCGAACATGTAATTGTCCAGAGCCACTAGTAGTTGGGCTTTTATTAGGTCCGCTTGGACCTGGGTGATTTTGCCGAGGGGGGTCCTGAGATCCACGATGGCCACGCGGAGATGCCTGGTAAGGGCCTCTTTGTAGCCACCTGTCCTCTCGGTGACTATAATCTACTTTCACTGATGGTATTTTTTAAATAAGATTTAATTAATTTTAATTTTGAGAAAGACCTTTCTGCAGTTACTGAAGTTACGTGAAGTGTAAGGTACAACAAATATGCGGTAAATACATCCGGAATGCTATGATATAAGCAGTGATATTCGATGAGCAAGATTTTGGCAGCATCATATATGAATAAAGCTGTTTTAAGTTGCGCCTTTAAAGATGTCTTGAATTGTAAAATTTGAACTAGAAACCGTTGTGTTAGTTTATCCGGATATGTTTCTAATAATTCATATGCCTGTGTGAATGTCTTGATCTGAATTATAAAGCAAATAATTGTGTTCTAATATTATAAATCTGTTTGATATAAATTTAAAACTTGAAAATCTACATTCAATTTGTCGAATGATGATATCTAAATTTTGATGAAAGATGTTAATTTTAAATCTCCTTTCGGGATTCACAAGTCTTTCATCTTCGCATAATTCATCATAATGTTTCTTAATTCGTATTGCCCGCTTCGATTTAAGTTGATTGCACTACCCCATTTTATTACAATAACTTTAGAAGCAGTTAAAACCGCTTCAAAATTATTTCTGTAATCTTGAAGTTTTTCTTGTACATTATTTAATAATGTTGCAGCTCATGTCAATGTTTTCAGATTGTAGATGCTTTGACACCACATTAACGCATTCTAATATTTTAAAATGGGTTTCTGTAAGAAGTATAATAACTCAAATGTTTCCATTTTATTTTTTAAATTTACAGCAGTTCTTTCTCCTACGTCTCTAGTGGTTAATACAATTTTGAAAAGAATTTTTAAAATAATACATAATTAAAACGAAGCGAAGAAATTGTGTCACTTCTAGAAGACCATCTAGTTGAACAAAGCTTTTTAATTGTAATGTTACTCCCAGTTTGTAGTTGTGCTGAACTTAAACATTGCCAGTGTTTAATGCTATGCGCGAAAAATACATATAATGATGCTTGAACAATGTCGAAATATTGCCGAACCTCCGAAACTTTACATGATGCATCGTTTAATACCAAATTTAGGTTATGCGCGGCGCGGTGCACATATTCTCCATTAGGTTGTAATTGTTTAATTTTTGCATGTACACCAGAATATTTGCCACTCATGTTAGCTGCCCCATCATACGCCTGCTCTCTACATTTATTAATTGATAAGCCATGGTTTTCAAGAAAACTGGTTACATAATTTGCCAAACTTGAACCACTTTGCGATGTCACTTCATGGAATTCCATAAGAGACTCTCTTATGTTAATACATATCGGTGAATTGTTGTGTGGGTTTCGTTCTATTATTACGTATCGAATAATTATTGATAATTGATTTACTTTTGATAAATCTTGTGTTGAATATTGAAGTATTATACTAAAAGTGATTTTTTTTATTTTCTCTGCAATAATATGTTTTACGGAATTTCCTAATGTTGATATAATTTCATTTTGAATCTTTGGACTTAGATATTTTCGCTTTTTATCTGTAAAAGTTTCTGCAAAACTACATCGTACTTTGGAAGCAAAATAACAATTTGGATTTGGATTTATCATCAAATAGCCAACCGGCTCGCAGTATGCAACATTTAATTTTCCAGAATAACACAACCAAGCGCGTGGTATTTTTTTCGCGAGATCCAGGTTCATTCGTGACATAATAATAATAATAATCGGAAAAAACTTCCATTTAATGCATCTTTTGCGTACGGCCCAGGGGTTTTTAAAGGGCCTTGACGAAAAATCAATTGTATGATGGTAGTAAGATCCACATCAGTATAATTACCTTCATCGGATGCGTGAGACCATGCGTGATTATTTCGTTTCATAGTCTAATTCTAAATGCGAATTTTCACTTTTGATGATTGTGGTGGCGGCGATGATTGTTGTTCCATATTATTATTATTATTATTTAAATATTAAAAAAAAGTCTTTTTCAGTTTTTTTAAACTACTAATATCACACACAGTATTTAATGTTCAGTCGCACAACTAAAAAGACAGCGAGAGGAGCAGTTAAATAAAGAATGGATTTCAACAAAACACTCGGAACACTGGAAACTCTCACCTCGACAGAGACAAAGCAAAGCTATGATGGGCAGCCATCCCCATAAGCTGACAAAACCAGTCCTGCAACTTAGCAGGACTCACATCAGAATAGTGACGGGACTCCTAACGGGACACTGGCACTTCAGAAAACATCTGCATAACATAGGGCTATATAATGAAGATCCCATATCCAGACTATGTGGAGAGGAAGAAGAAACAGCCTCCCATATAATATTCGAATGCGAAGCCCTAGCTCGCAGAAGATTCCAAATCTTTGAGGGCATCAACCCCAATGAGATACAACCGCCAGCCAGTCTGATCATCAAACTTCTAGACCTGCTAAAGGGGACGGATGTACTTGACAGCGACTAGCGACCGAAGGGGATACACAAGAGGCCGCAGTGTTAAAGGGCGTAGTAAACCCTCCCCGTTTCAAATCAATAAATCAATGTTCAGTCAGTTTGTTTTTGAAGCTGGTACTTTCGGATGATGTACTTGTTAAAAAAACGCGATATTTTTGGCAATTTGTTTTTGCTTTTGTGCTCCACTAGGGTATTTTCTGTTCATGTTATTTCCGAATACGGTAAAACACTACTCACTTTCTATTATTTAAAGAAAACAAAAACACTAACGACAATGACGATAATAATACGTTTGCTGTAGTGGGCAAATCGAAATTGGGCAAATCGAAATTGTAAACGTAATGCAAACCTCCAGTCGTCCACTGTTAGAAAAGTAAAACAAGCTCGATAAAATTTGAAGACAAAGAAAATAGAACACTTGCAAGCCATTTTTACAATGAGACATACACCAGAGAAAGGGCCAGCAGGACCCACAACGCGGGCGGACCCGGCCAACATGTGCATGTGCATTGTGCCAGTCAGCAAGTGATATTAACATCTAGTCATTTTGCACGCTCCTAGGATGAACATCCGAGCCGAGAAGTATAAGCCGAAGAAGCAGATTTGTGATTTATGTGAAACTGAAACATAATGTGTGTAGTAGTAGGGGTAGGTCTTCACTTCAAAACTAAATTCCCAACTGGATGCTGCAAATTCCTCAACAAGTTCTAACCTGCAGATCGTTTGGGTTATCTATTAAGCGGGGTAAACAAAAAACACTCCAAGGGATGAAGGACAGCAACGAAGGCCACGCCTGGTCAGTCCGACACCCGCACTCGTGCTAAACGGTAGTTTGATTTTACTTAACAGCATTTCGTCATTTCGTGTATTGCAATATTGCACATTGTTAATGTTATTAATAAAGGAATATATAAACTACGCAAATTTAATTTAATAATTATACAATTAACTAAAATTACAAAATGAACAAACAGCAGAAGAAAAAAACTAAAAGGTGACGCTATCAAAAAATATAATAATTAATCAACCAAAATAAAAGAAGAACAGAATAGAAAGATACTTAGAAAAAGTAAAGATTTACATAACAAAAAAAGTGAAATAATATATAAAGTGCAACCTAGGTCTAATTTAAAAGTTTTTATTCTACACATTAAAAACAATAGATGAAAGAATAGAAAAATTAGGAATACGTTTATTATTTTGCTATAAGTTCATATTAGTTTAATTCATTGAGTAAAATCATAGTTACTATAAAGTAAATAATAATTAGGTTATAGTTTTGTAAGTAATTGTAAAATGTTCCCATGCCAGCCATTTATGTAATAATACATGTTTATATAAATAAAAAAAATAACAAAAAAAATTTAAAAAAAAAGTTCTTCCCACTAAGAATTGAAAGCCGGGACCTCCGCTAGAATACATCATCCACAACCGCTTCTCAAGAAAAACATTACAACACGTTGTTGTTACTGTTTTATTAAAAGGACATGTCCTGGATTCATTAATATTTATTTAAATTTATGCTTAATTTTAAATGTAAAAATATTTTTTTTTAATTAAACGGCACTAATAGCAATAATACAGTTTAAATTCTTAGCTAAAGTATTCTGGAGACATAAAATCTAGAAAAATCTAATTTTGCATATCATAATTCTACTTTCCTGGGAAACGGAGTATATTTTTGTCAGCACCTTAGTAAAGTGTTATAATATCCTATTTTATAACAGTCTCTGAATTTAAGCTCAGGTTAATTTTGTGCAACAAAAAAAGGGTTGAACTTGCTTATTACCGGCCAGCAGCGAACATGTTATGGTAGAAAATGGCATCGCCCCTTCCCCGTAGCTGCCTTAATGCAACTAAGTTACTTTTAAAAAGCAGGGCCTGGTACTTATTTATAGCCTAGGGCTACATAAAATGTCAATCGGGCACTGGTAGTAGCAACCATTGTTTTACTTAAACAATTAAACTGGGTCAGTCCAGCACACATACAATCTCTCTCTTGAAAAGATACTGTTGCTTTATAGTTAAGTAAGCTTGGTAGTTGTTACAAATTTTAATAATTTTCTTTTTTTTAATATGCATTATTACCAGGGTTGTTACCTCATCTAATGAGCACAAACATAAATATCTGTGACAAATCCGGGCTCGGTTGGTTGCTAAGCAGATACTCGTCCATTTGGCCTCTCATGTCCTCTATTTTGATATTTGATTTCTAATGAATAGGCTGCATTGTGAATGATTACAGGCACTTTTTATTTTAATGTAATTTAAATACCTATACTGTTAATGTGTGACAGATGCTTGTAGGTAAACGTGATAATCAGTCTCTTATCTCCTATTATCTACAGTTTTGTTACGAGTATGACCCTCACATCGCTCATTTAATTACACATATTATGTCATTCAGTAAGAGAAAACGCAGGTTATCAGTACTTTAATAATTGCAGTCCTTAGTCAACATGTCTACAGAATCTAAAAGAGTTCTTAATTTAGATAAACTCAACCCTAATGTGAAGAAAATGGAATATGCGATTCGAGGGCCGGTTTTTGTTAGAGCTGGAGAACTTGAAAAGGAATTGGAAAAGGTAAGTAACATCAAGTATATAAAAAGTTTTATCACGGTGTTTTTTATGTTGAATTTAAATTTTGTATCAAATTTGAACTTGAAACTTGAACTTTGAACATTCTACTACTTCGATGCCAACTTAAAAAAAAATGAATGTTAGTGTTATACCTCAAAAACTGTGCAAAGTATCTGAGTACGCTAATGTAATCTGTAGAAGAAAAATCTAGTTACCACCTATACAGCATTTTTTTTTCGAACTTTGGAAATAAACGAGTTATAGCCCATATTAGTAGAAATGGTTCAAATTTCACTTTTTGCCGTAGCTCAAAAAAAAAAGATTTTCAAGTTTTCTTACCACCATTGAATTCTTTCATTGGCACAATAACATGCAAATTTGTTTTTTTCATAACTTTAATATGGACAAAGTTACCCGTACCTATATCAAAAAAAGGTCAGTTTGTACGTCATAAGTAGGTATTCTTAAAATTTAAAACTTTATTTTTATTATTTTAAATCTAATACAATAATTATTAAAATATAATATAAAACATGTTATAGGGTGTTAAAAATCCCCTTTACCGAAATAATAAAAGCCAATTATGGTGACTGTCATGCCATGGGCCAAGTTCCTATTACTTTCATTCGTCAAGTATTAGCCCTCGTCACCTACCCTCCACTGTTTGATGATTCAAGATTTCCAGAAGATGTAAAAAGAAGAGCACAAACTATACTTAGTGTCTGCAAAGGTGGGTCAGTGGGTTCTTACAGCGATTCGCCCGGAATTGAATTGATTCGTAAACACGTGGCAAAATATATACAGAAACGAGATGGTGGTATTTCATGTGATTGGCAAAACATTGTTCTTAGTGGTGGTTAGTAGTACTAGGAGATATAAGTTGTTTTCCTAGTTAATATAGGTACTGTTTCTAAAGGTGCTGGCGATGCTATTAGAAAGTTACTAAGGCTCTTCATTAGTGAGGAAGATGGGAAAAAAGCAGGTGTGATGGTTCCAATACCGCAGTATTCTCTCTATTCTGCTATTGTAACTGAATACGGCTTACAGAGAATTGGTTATTATTTGGACGAATCACACGATTGGGGATTAAGTATAGCTGAGATGCAGGTAGGTGTTTAATAAAAATTTTAATTTAAATTTACTTAACCACAAATTTTTGATAGAGATCAGTAGATGAAGCTAGAAAAGTGTGCCACCCAAGAGTTCTTGTTGTTATTAACCCCGGTAATCCAACTGGTCAAGTTCTTTCAAGAAAAAATATAGAGGATGTCATTAAATTTGCTTACAAAGAACGACTTTATCTACTGGCAGATGAAGTCTATCAAGATAATATTTATGCAGAAAATTCCAAGTTTCATTCATTTAAAAAAGTAAGTACTTAATATTTATTAAAATAGATATTTATTTCGCATGAAAGCTACTCTACAATGATAACGCCAAATTATCTTAAATAATTTCTCACTTCTTGTTATACATAGTAACGTATCAAAAGTCAAAATTACTTAATTATTTAATCTGAATATTTAGATAATAAAGAATGGATAGATTTTAATTGAAAATGTTCCTCCTATAGGTTTTAATGAAAATGGGTGAACCTTACAGTAATATGGAACTGGCAAGTTTTATGTCATGTTCGAAAGGATATATGGGTGAATGTGGTATGCGTTGTGGTTATGCTGAGGTCATTAACATGTGCCCTGAAGTCAAAGCCATGTACTTTAATGCTAATACTGCTATGTCATGTCCCAGTGTAGTAGGCCAGGCCTGTTTAGATGCTATAGTATGCCCTCCAGAAGAAGGTGAACCAAGTTATGAAAATTTTATGAAGGAAAAGAAAGATATACTAGATTCATTAAAGGTTTGTTTTTTTTATGTTAAATTATTTTTTGGGTAGATTACCTCTTTAGATATAATTATACTATATATAGTAATTTAATTTATAAATATTTTATTTCAGCTACGAGCTAAAATGGTGGTAGATGCTTTTAATTCATTTGAAGGATTTAGTTGTAATGAAGTACAGGGGGCAATGTACGCATTTCCTCAGTTCAAACTTCCACTAAAAGCAATTGAAGCTGCTAAGAAAGCGAATCAGCTTCCAGATGTATTTTATGTTTTTCAGCTTCTTGAAAACACCGGAGTTAGTGTAGTTCCAGGGTCTGGATTTGATCAGCAACCCGAAACATACCATTTTCGCACTACTATATTACCTCAACCTGAGAAACTGAAACTCATGTTAGAGAAGATTCAAATATTCCATAAAGAATTTCTTAACAAATACAAGTAGATTAACAGCAACGGTATGTTTGTTATGTATTACAGGATATTTTGTTGTATTATAAAATTCTCTATAGTAAAAATATGATATATGATGATAACTAAAAAAATGATATAGAAAAGCGCCTTCCCTGTTATGTATAGAAATATTTTAAATATATTTTGAAGTTCTGGACTTGTTGAATTTAATTTAAATTCAGAACTTGTTGAGTTAACTTACAATTATTAAATAAAGAGTAATTTATTACAATAACTTTTATTAAGACAAAAGCATGAAATCAGTAGCAAGACAGTTCTAAGACTGGTTACATTTAATGGGTACAACCTATTTATATTAAAATGTTGATGTGTTTAATAATCACGAGTTTTATATGAATAAACAAATGAACAGGATGATCCTGAGTGGTTTTGGGGCCCGATAAGGGACCTTACATGCATTACTAATTATTGCTGATGATCAGGGTAGCTCTTCATCTTGATAAACAAAAGTATCTCCTTTCACATTGTACACTGGGTTTAAACTCACTGTTGGGCTATGGGTTAACGGTGTTCTGGCACGTATACTGCAGAAATTGTAAATCTTAGGACAACAAGGTCCATGTCGAGGATCATCTCCGGAACTGGAATTTTTCAGGTAGCCTATGAACTTACGGCAAAGGCCACACTTGCAGCAAAGTACGTAGAACAGAACAAATGATAATAGGACAATTGTTATAATAACAAATGTGCTGAGGTGTCTTGAAGCAAATGTTTGTTTTCCTAAGGAATCTATCTGCTCTTGGTATTGGTTTAATTTGTGTTCTGCTATCTTGAGATCATCTAGATTGAAATTATTCAATTTAAGAGGAGTTAACTTTATCTTGGCAACATCTTTATGGTTGAGATTAAGACAACAATCAAATGGGATACTAGGAAATTGAATTGAGTGAGTCCATTTGTTTAAAATCCGTCATTTTGTTCTGGCTGAATATTTTCTTTTGAAACTCTAGGATCAGACGCAGAATTAAAAGACCTTTCAAATAAGGTGTCAAAATTTTTAAATGGCGCCCAGTCGCCATTTTAGATGATACAAAATTTTAATATGGTCTGAAAAATAGTATTTAATTTCCCATTACAGTACACCAAATTTTGTAGAAAAATAAAGTCGTTCAAAAGTTAGTTGGGGGGGGGGGGGACACAGTGTATAGTATCAGAAATGTTTGATGTTTTTTTCTTCATTGGCAATAATTTGTGTAGTACCAACATAGGCACTGCATTTTGGTAACAGCGACAAAATTGAGTTTTCTTTTAGGCTGATTGTTCTTGGATCGATGCCAGGACAAGTATAAGTCAAGGGTAGTTGTTTTTGTAATACAACCATCCATTTATTGTTGTTAAGTGGTTGGAGTCGGTATCCATCTACAGGGTGTTAGGGAAGTCGACCGAAAAATTTCTAGGGGTGAATCGGGGCGCAAAATGAAGTCGAATATTCCTTTGCCATTTTTGGTTTAGATGGATGGTTTCCTCATAAATCCCTGTTAAAATTGGTGCCAAAAGTTTTTAAGACTGCTGAAATTAAACTTTGATAATGCACGGCATGTGAGAAGGGATGTGAAAAAATGGATCGATATGTTTTTTTGTTGCTAGATTCGCTATCAATTCCCATTAACACCACATGTAAAACTATCATCAATGTTTGAAAACTTTATTTTTTAAGAACAACATGTAAAAAAATAAACAGTAAATAAAAAATTAATTAATACAAAAATGTCCATTAAAGAAATTGCTCAAAGTGGGCGCCGTCTGCCCTAATACAAGCTCTGCGCGTTAAGGACTCTCTTATACTCGCAAGAATTTCGACGTCGTTGCGAATACTGTCAGCAACAGTCATAATGCGTTGCTGGAGATCTGCAGCATTTCTTACAGGTGTGCGATACACACCAGCTTTCATGTGTCCCCACAGGTAAAAATCGCAACTATTCAGGTCAGGTGTTCGGGCCGGCCAAGCAATAGGTCCATTTCTGCCAATCCATCTATTTGGGAATGTTATGTCCAAGTGGTCACGAACATCGCGACTAAAGTGAGCTGGGGCACCATCGTGCATGAACCACATATTTTGGCGTGTGGCCAGTGGGATATTTTCTAGCAGATCGGGTAGATGGTCCCTTAAAAACTGCAAATAGTGTGGACCGTTTAGCCGAGCGGGTAACACGAATGGACCAATTAGAAAATCTCCAACAATTCCTGCCCAAACGTTAATAGAAAAACGACGCTGAAAATTTTTCTCGCGGACTTCATGTGGATTTTCATCCGCCCAGACATAGGTGTTATGAAAATTGAGTATTCCATCCCTGGTAAAACAACACTCGTCTGTCATAAGCAGTTTGGAAAGAAATTCTGAATTTTGTGCAGTCTGCTGCAAAAGCCACCTGCATAAATTAATCCTAGGGGCATAGTCATATTTCTCTAAGCTTTGAACCCGTTGAACGTGGTATGGATAAAGAAGGTTCTCATGTAAAGTTCTCCAGACGGTCCAATGGCTTACACCTACTTCTCGCGCTATTTCGTGTGTGCTAACTGACTCATAATTTTCAACACAGTTGAGAATCTCTACTTCCGCATCTAAGACACGCACCTGTCTTTCTCTCCCTGCTTCGCGTGGTCTAGGAAAGACAGATTTTGTCTCTCTAACCCTTTGTGCCACCGCTGTGAATGTTTCTCGATGAGGTATTCGACGTTGTGGAAAGCGCTCTGTATAACGCCGAACTGCAGCAATTGCATTTCCACCACATTCCCCATACACAAAAAGCATATCGCCATATTCTGCAGATGTAAATTCTACCATTTCCGTTGAATAAATACACCGAAAAATGATTGACAGGTTATTCTACTGATAACGTAAAATTTTTAACAAAAACTGACATATTAAAAAAGTATTGCAAGTAACATGCTAGATTTCAAAAAACAATGCATTATAGAGATTTATTCAACAGTTCCAAAAATACGCGGCACCAATTTTAACACGGGTTTAGGGGAAAACTATGCATCTGGGCCAAAAATGGCAAAAGAATATTCGACTTCATTTTGCGCCCTGATTCACCCCTAGAAAGTTTTCGGTCGACTTCCCTAACACCCTGTATATTAATAAGTAAGGGATGACATCTAGTAGTTGCAAGATTTAATATCAAATCCACTTCGCATGGTGCGTCAGTTACCGAGTATGGTAGGGTGGCTTGACATATACCCATTTTGGGTTGTAATAGTTTCCATGAGTTTATATCATTAATTCGTAAATACTGTCTGTTATTTTCAGATAATCTCACATATTTGGATTCAGGAATAATAGTGTGAAATAAGGTAGAATTAGGGTCTTTTGTGGGCAAGGAATATAAGTGATACAAGGTATACGTATCCCTTTCGACAAGAGGTATTACAATTGTAATTGTAATTATAATTGTAATTGTAATTATAATTGTAATTGTAATGTAAAATAAAGACTAGTCTTTGAGAAGTTGGTACGCAGACATTGATATGACATTAAACAAGTTTGGCAAGGTTTCAATGTTAGGAGTTAGAGGTAAATTGTTTTTTTCTAAATTTTGTGCAATAATCTTAAGGTGAGTAATTAAATCAATTGGTTTAACAATGGAACTATGAATAACTCCAAGTTTAGATAACGTTATGCTTTCAATTGTTTCAATTAATTCTTGTTCAATATAAATCAAGGATTCCAATAATTGCTCACAGATATCCATTAGTTTTATTTGATCATCAAGGAACGTTTCTCGGCCTAATAGATTATTTAAATTAATTTGAATGAGGGCTATGTCTTTATTAAAGGTTTCTTCGTCAACTTGAAGCTTATGAATAGTATCATTAAAATTGTGAATGGTAGAGGTAATGACCTGAATTTGGTCTTTCATGAGATTTTGCAGTGCCTTGTCGTCCTTTTCCAGTTTATTAATACTTTCGTCATAAAATTTACCATCTGAAGCGTCTAAATTTCCGGTAATGAATTTCCATATGGAACCTAATCCATCAATGGCTCCGCGTCTGATACGTGTTGGCATGGAAAAGTTTATTTCATCAAATTTTGAATTTATTTTATTTTTAAAAGTATTTAAAAACCGAAGGTGTGCTTTTAAGGATACACCAAAGTGTTTAGTACGAAGGGGAAGGGAGCTTTTAAGTGTTTTAGTACTGTCAATAAAGGTTTCTAACGAATCAAGGGTACGGGTTGTTTGTACAAAACTATTTTTTAATAATGTGAGGTCTTTGTAGATTATCAACTTCCAGTTGTCATTTGAAATTTTTACTTGCATTTCTCGTTCATAAAACAGTCCAATGGTGTTACGTAAAGTGTCATAGGGTAGTCTGTATTTTTCCTACAAATTGTTGCTTGACTGCATATTTCACAAGAACGGATTACTTCAGTGACATCATTTTGCATATTTGGCCAATGAAAGTTTTGATTTAGTTTCCTAAGAGTTTCATTTATGCCTTTATGATAATTGTCATAAGAGAGATGAGCTTCTCTAATAGTTTTGATGCGATTCTTTTTGTCTACGAATTTCAAGGTGTTGTGGCATATAACGAATTTGAGCTGTTTTTCTTGGAATACAAAACTAAGAATTTGGGCAAGGCGAATTTTATTGTTTTCAAAAATATAATAAGTGGTATTATTATCAAAGGATTCTTTGTCATTTTCAAATAAACGATAGTAATCTTCGATAGTAGCATGAGAAGGTCTTTTAAAAATATAAAACTTTTGATCTTTATTAGCTATACTACTTCTGACTTCAAGTTTGTTAGTAAACGTAAAATCTTTACCGTTGGCTATGTTATCTAGGATACAAAGGGTAGTTTCATTTTCTGCATTAGAAGGAACTCTTGTTTGATTGGGCAGAAAGAAGTGAACAATTTTCTTGGGTTCTTCATAGAACAGGTTTTGTTCGGTATGTCTAATGAGTTTATAATTAACAGGGTAATTTGTTAAGAATGTATTAGAGGGACTGCTGGTTAAGGCATTAATTTTTATTCGAGAAAGGGCATTGGCATTAGCATTGATTTTTCCTGATCTGTATATAATTTCGTAATCATATTCCTCCAAGATAAGCTGCCACCTAGCTAATCTAGAACAAGGGTCTTTTATAGAAAACAACCATATCAAAGGTTTTTGATCTGTAATTAATTTAAATTTTCTACCATTAATATAAGGCCTATAGTGTTTGACAGACCAAATAATGGCTAATAGTTCTCGTTCAATTACAGAATAACGAGTTTCAGCAGGGTTTAGGGTTCTGGAAGCATAAGCAATTGGTAAATCGTTTCCTATTTCTCATTGAGAGAGGACTACACCTATTGCAAAAGCGCTGGCGTCAGTAGTGAGAAGAAATTCTTTGGAGAAATCGGGGCATTGTAAAATAGGGGGAGTAATTAGTAGATATTTACAAGTTTCAAAAGATTTGTTACAATTTTGGTCAAAGTTAAACATGTCGTCCTTCTCTTAATAAATTGGTTAATGGTTTAATTACTTTTGCATACGAAGGGGCAAAGCGTCGGTAATAACCACTAAACCCTAGGAACATCTTTATTTCTTTAGGGTTTTTGGGTTCAGGAAAATTTTGAATGGCCTTAATTTTATCAGGGTTTGGTTTTACACCATTTTCCGTTATTATGTGACCTAAATACGCAACTTCCTTTCGAAGAAACTCGCATTTATCAGGTTGGATTTTTAGATTACAATTTTGAAGTCTGGAATAAACATTTTTTAAACGAACTAAATGTTTCTGAAGAGTGGAAGAATATATTATAATATCATCCATATAAATGAGGCATTGCTCTCCCTGTATTCCTGTCATGATGTTGTCCATCACTCTTTGAAACGTTGAGGGAGCATTTTTAAGACCAAAAGGCATTCGTTTATATTCAAAATGGGCATTTATCTCCTACAGTGATATCATTTAGTTTACGGTAGTCTATTACAATACGCCACTTTTGAGTACCGGAGGCATCTAACTTTTTCAGGACTACCCAGACCGGCGATGACCCGGGGGAGATTGAAGGTTGTATAATACCTTGGTCTAACATTTGTTGTACCTGACCTTTCACTTCTTGTTTGTGTACCTGAGGATATCTATAAAATTTTACAAAAATAGGATTATGATTGTTTGTGTTAATTTGGTTTGTAAAAGAAAGGGTATCTCCATTCAAATGAAAAATATCCGAGTAGTTTAGGCAAAGTTGAGAAATTAAAGTTTGTTCCTCTTTGTTTAGATGTTGAAGTCGTAAACTGGAAAGGATTTCGTCATCTCGTGATGTATGTTGAAATTGTAAACCGGAAATGATTTCATCATCTTGTGACGTCAGAGGGTTATCAACATTAAGAGAATTTACTGAAAAAGTATTTTTAATTGATTCTAACTCGATAGGGTTAAGCTTTATTTTATAAGGGTTTGTTCCTATATTCACAATAGAAGTGATAAAAGATTTGTTCTTAATTTGAACAAGGGCATCTGGAATGCGAACATGTGAATTAAAATTCATGCGAGGACAAATTGCACTAGAATTCTCTTTTGTAGAAGTAGGAATAGAAATGTACATAATAGTACGAGCAGGAATAGTAATTTCATTATTAAGTTCCGTATTATACAAATCAGTATTTGTTTGTACAGGGACTAATTGCGATAAACACATTAAACTATCACTGTGTATATTCACGTCGTTATTACTAATAAATAATGAGTCACTGACTAGCGAATTATCATTAGTCATATCGTCATCATTGCTAGAGTGCAAAGTAAGAGTTTTAAAATTGGTTTTAAGAATTTTATTTGGGATATCAATAACACACTTATATGTTTCAAAAAAATCGATTCCCAATAAGCCTCGTAATCAATATCGATGTCTATTACAAACAGTTTATGAGGAATTCTAGCATTTTCATGAGGAAAGTAAGTTATGCTTTTAGTAACAGGAATTTCCAGTTTGGAAAATCCATGAATGGAAATTTTTTTCATCTTGAAATTCTGAATTAGGTATTAAAATGTGGAGTTTACAAATTGAAATGGAGGCACCGGTGTCTAACAAGAAACGGTATCCATTCTTATTGTACACGTGGTACAGATTATTAGAGGATATATTTAAAAGTGTAAATTTTCGATTTGTTCTGTCAGGTTTTCTGGACAGGTTCCGTTGAAAGGAGCGTGACTGTCCTGTTCGGGCTCCAGTTCGGAGTTTAAATGGTTTACAGGGTGTTGGGGATTATGTTGTATAACCGAAGGTCGGTTTTGATTTAAATTTTGAGTCACGTTCGGAGGTCTATTATTATAATCACTAGTAGAGGGTTGATTATTGTTTCCTTGGGAATTTTGGCGTGCATAACAATTTTCAATTAAATGTCCTGTCTTTTTACAGTACCGGCAAAAACGAGAACTAGAATTAGGTGCAGCACTAGTTACGTTAGTAGAACTATAATTTTCTTTAGGAAAAGTTCTTTGAGTTTGTTTTGAAATAATTGTAGTTTTAGATTTATTATTTTTTAAGTAGGCTGTATTTTCTTCTTCTAACATAAATTGTTCAGCCTGATCCAAAGTTTGGGGTTTTTGTGATCTAATTATAGAGCCGAAAGGATCTGTTAAACCAGAAAGAAATGTTTTTAGAGCAATTTTTTCATGGGACCTGTTTAAAGTAACACGATCTACATCATTAAGGGTAATGTCAATAGCAACACTATTTCGTAATTTTGTTTTTAAGGCTTCTATACGTTGAACAAAAGCACGAGGTGTTTCATTGGGTTTTTGGAAAGAAGCTGTTAAATCTCTGAGTAAACCTTCAGTATCTCTACAATCACCAAAATGACTAGTTAAAAGTTCTTTAATACTGTTCCAATCTGGCAAGTTACGTGAAGAAATAAACCTTTTAGCCTTTTGAGTTAATTTATTTTTTAGAATAAAAATTAGAGCGTTAGCGTATTCATCTGGGCAATTATCAGAAGCAAATTGACAAGCTGCAATGAAGTCAGCAAGGGTTGCTTGATCTCCGTCATATTCAGGAATCATGTCCTTTAATTCTTTTAGAGTATGTTCAGTCATGATAAAAGGATAAGAATGGACTATAAGAAAGGATTTCAAATAGCAAAAGAAGAATATGTGGTTATCTTACTTACAACAGCAGTAGTTGTAGCCACATTCACTTTCTTTGGAATCCCAAATGTCGCAAAGACGTCTTGACGAGAAGCAATCACAGGAGTCCTGGATGACTTTCTTGTAGTTGGTTGAGGTGTGGGATGAGAAGTTCAGTCCGCAATGAAGTGTTGGAACACACAATGTTTAAATTTCACAGGAAAGGGGCCGCTGTTAAATTTTAAAACACCGTTGCAGAATCCTCCAAGCTGCGCCACTTTTAAGTTCTGGACTTATTGAATTTAATTTAAATTCAGAACTTGTTGAGTTAACTTACAATTATTAAATAAAGAGTAATTTATTACAATAACTTTTATTAAGACAAAAGCATGAAATCAGTAGCAAGAAAGTTGTAAGACTGGTTACATTTAATGGGTACAACCTATTTATATTAAAATGTTGATGTGTTTAATAATCACGAGTTTTATACGAATAAACAAATGAACATGCATTACTAATATTTATATGTTTATAATAACAGAATCTGAGCAATCTAGTGCATCATATTCTGATGTGTCATAATAAAACTAACTATTGCATCATGATAGTGAAATTGCTAAATTACAACATTAAAAGTAATATAACGTAGAGTAAATAAGGTATAAAATACATAAGTAAACGATTATAAACTATGTAAGTAGACAGGCATGAAATACATAGTGAATAAGGCATAAAATACATAACAATATACTTCTTGAACACTTGAACACCGCTGAAACAGCAATACGTTTAAAGCTGTTTTCGTCTTTGTTAATATTGTATGTTGATTTCTATTTATTTTCCCAGAGTATTAAAGTTAAACAAAAAACATTCAAATATCACTATAAAGAAGTTATACAACGAAATGTTGGTTTCTATTTTATATTGTTGTAGGATATTTTATAACAAACAAGACGACAAAGAAAACATAAACTGTATTTAAGTAAAAGAGCAAATCATTAACATCTTGAGAGATTAACAGTATTTTATTTTGCAGACAAAACTATATGTGAATAACATTTAACATGAACAAACAGAACAACGTTAAACAAATAGACTAACTCAAGAGTAGGTATTTACAAAGAATAAAAAATAAAAACAGTTATTTAATTTAAACGAACAAGTCGTATGTAAATAAATTACTTCAACAAACAAAAAACAAGGGGTAGAGATATGTCCCGGAGGTGATCCTTGCGGGGCGCGGTTTCGTTTGAGAAGGAGAGCGTGGATATTTTTGTTAAAACTTGGTGTAGCCGCTGCTGCACTCTTGAAAGTTGCAAAAGTGTAATTTTTATAATTATAACGTTGTACAGTTCACCGACTATTGCCCAGGTAGAACAATTCGTTTCTGTAGCGTTACTAAAACAATTTTTCGAAACTTTGAATCGTTCATGAAAAGCCACAGAAACGTAGAATGTCTGCCGTCAGAAACGAATAAATGAAACGTTTTCGGGAAATAATTCAAGTTCTTTTGACAACGTTTCAAAAATTCGATTTTATAAATAAATCTGTACCTAACACCCAAATCCACCTATCCACAGACAGACATTTTTAAAACACAACTTTCTCAACTTTCTCCTTGAGTTCCAAAACGTGGATTTCCGTTAACATCTAGATTTCTAAAAGTTTCATGAAATCGATGCTCTTTTGTACCAAAGGTATGGGAAAGTAAAAATAGTAATCATAGGCTATTATTAGTTTAAGTTTAATGACAGAAAATATAAAAGGTTTGCTTTTTAAACCTGAGAATCAGAATGCTAACATTTGCAAGTAAAAAATATCTAAAATAATGTTATAGGGCAGTTGGCAAAGCTTGTTTTGCGGAAGCAATTGGGGGTAATAGCTGGAATTTATTTTAATCTCCTTATAGTCCAGTCGTCAGGTCAGAAAAAAAAGCTTTATCTAGAAACAGTTCAAAGAGGAATGAAACCGGGTGCATTTGGTAGGGTTAGAGAGCCTAATTAACACATCCATTTTGCGACCTCAAAACCGGCGAGGAAAATTGTAGAATTTTTTTAATAGCGCTCAAAAACTGTTTTTAAAAATATCTCGGTACTGGTACATCCTAGGCTAAAAATAGTACTGTACAAAAATAAAAGGAGCTACATTTTCTACAATTTATGTTCTATTCATTTTTGGAATATTGAATATTTCAGTTGATAGTGGCAGCGCGGTAAGGGTACCTTTGGTCGCTCACTTAAAAATTAATCATTTTCACTTGTAATTGACTCCTGGCCACTTTTTGTTAATTTTTATAATTGAAAATTCTTAAAACGATAGTCCTATTAACGTGAGCTTTGTTTGCAAGGAAATTACTCAGTGGCGTAACTAGGAATTCGAAAACCTGTTGGGGCTCCCCTACATACAGGATGTATCAAATTGCTTGCCAAGTAGTGGGATATCGCTTATTTAACGAAACACGAAAACAATTCTATTAGAGTAAAGTTGCGAAATTTGGTGCTGACTAATATTCTAAAAAGATATTTTGGTTCTTTTCTGTAATTATTAAGAACCTTTTGTATGCTCATTCTTTTATCGGATTTGATCAACTGTTAATTCTCGACTGTCAACTTTTTGTTTTCTTACGGTCAACATTTTCTCCATTGTTAAATAGACTTGTTTTTTACCCTAACTTCAACAATGTATCACATTTTGTGTTTGGTTAAGTTTTGATCATGTTAATTCAGAAAATTTAATAAGAGTGCCATGAAAATATGAGGCCATTTAAGTTATGTAAAAAAATAGAATAGCCTATGAACTGGACATTATTAGGAAAATTAAACAAAACACCACTTGTATTAACTTCTAAAACTGTATGAAATAGAACAAAAACACGTGAATATTATTAAGGCAATATGTACAAAATAAAATTTCTTGAAATTTTCATATACATTGCTTGTACGCTATGACATACAGTATATTTTTGAATACAGGAAATGTACTTACTCTTTTACACGTCCATCACTTGCTACAATTTGCATTTAAAACAAGAAACTTTTACACGTTACTTTAAAAATAATTCGTTCACAGCATTCACTCATCTGCTTATTTACCACAGCGAATCAGCAGCAAAGCAGCACCGTCCGCCAAAGCACATCACAAGCTACAATACACAAATGATATATTGTTGCATTGTACAGGTTATGCGCACACGTAACCATACATTTAATTTTACAAGAATATTTTTATATACTGCGTTCCGGGCCTCCAAGGGCCCTCGCAAGAAAGTGACATTTTGCCACTCACGCCACCCCTTCGTTGCGCCACTGAAATTACACCTTTCTACGCAACCTTGTGGTAGAGTAAACGGCACGTTTATAATAAAATTTTCCCAGTAGGCCTAATCCACAGAGCGAGTTTCATTGTTCTTCCTTCGCGTCTTATTTGCCCATGAACAAGGTTTGCTGGGATCTTCAGCATCTGAAGGTTTATAGTCGCTCTCCTCATTCGACTACATTTCGTTGTCGTCATTATTCTCGTGAATAATTTCTTTCACCATGATTGAGGAGTGTCCTCTCCTCGTTGACAACACCGCAAATGATGAAACATTTTAAGCCGGTTTTCTTGCAGCCACGAAATGTGTCTCAATAATTTCCCTGGAGTGGGATTCTTCAAAGTTGTGACTGGAAGAAGTAATCCACTCTTGCTTCTTTTCCATTCTCATTCTTTGCAATTTCCTTTAACGCCAAGCCAGCATTGAACCTGATGGCATGTCCCCAAGAAATGGTGCCGTGCTGCTGTTTCGGTCGGGGGTAACGAGGTAAGATTGGCTTTGCTTTTGGTGATTGAACGTATAAAACAGCGATACCAATGCGGGTTTAACAAAATTTTCACATAACTTTGATTGTTATGGATGCTACGTTAAAACTGATCGAAAAAATCGAGACCCTTCAAACGCAGTTAAATTTCTAGCGTCCTTTTCTTTCTCCCTCCTATGAACATTTGTCGTTTAGTTGTTTTTTGGAGCTCAGGAGTTTAGCAGCGATGTTCTTTTTAGTCTTTTGAAAGTGTTTCTAGTATTTTTAGATATCCAAAAATACCCTAGTGCTCCCAAAGCTACTACCTACTTCAATTTTACAAACACTTAATTTTTTCTTAACTGTTCCGTTTATAACTAAAACAAAGACGATGCACTAAGAAAGGGTACAAAAAAAAAGGTAAGTATACTGCTGCTGATGTGGTTTTCGACGACTTCGGGGTTCCTACTGTTTCACAGAAGAAATTTTTGTCAACTGAGTCGAACAAGATTCGGTTCATTTCGATGCTAAAAAAGACATTCGAGGATGCGAATATAACTGTCAAGCAGGCAACTGCGGATGCTGACACCGATTATCAATACAGCCATCGAGAAATCGTCCACATTTGACTCCGTAATAATAGTTGGGAAGATTTGGATCTTCTAGTTATGTTGACAGCGTTAGGTGCTGCTAATCCGAATGTATATCTCCTGAAACTGGGAATGGCAAGAACTGTACAAAAAATGTACTCTTCCTTAAGTTTGTAATCGTAAAAAGCGGCTGCACAAAACATATTGTTTCTTCACTCATTCAGTTGCTGTAACACCACTTCTGCCATCTTCAAACAAGGCAAGATAAAATTCTGAATACACTCCGAAAAAACGAGCACATGTTACAGTGTTACATTATTTAACAAAATGAATGCTGGAGAACACTTTCTTATGTCATTGTAAGGCGCACAAACTACGGACGCTTTTTTATACACGCCTCTGTTTTATGCGTTAAATCGCCAAAATTAAAGCCAAACTTACCTCGTTACCCCCGACCGAAGCAGCAGCACGGCAGCATTCCTTGCGGGTGTACCAAAAGGTTCAATGCTGGCTTGGCGTTGAAAAAAATTGCAAAGAATGGGAATGGAAAAGAAGCAAAAGTGGTTTACTATTATATGAACACATTATTGATCAAAGTTTTCTATTTGAATATTCATATCTTTATTGTCACTTAAATCATCAATGGCCTTCACATTTGAGCATGATGTGTCTTAGCATTAGCCACACACCACCGAGCAACGCAAAACTGCTTTTCAGCAACCACCAGCTACGTTGCAGCTTTTTGCGCATTTACAAGAAATGAGTTTTAATAATTTCCGAGGAGCGGCTTCTTGTAAGGTGGGGATCGGTATTAACCCATTTTTGAAATTTTTATCCTCAATCCAGAAGCGATGTCTCATTTCAGTACTGGATTTGGTGGTATAGTCGAAAGAACTTTAACTTGGCAGGTACAAAGTTAGGTTTGTATTAGTATGAAACAAGTAACGACTTAATGTATAATTATCGAAGGGTACTTATTGCAGGCAAACGAGGGTCGCGTCCAGCAGGTAGTACGTTTGCGGAGTTGAAACTTGCGCTGATAAGTAGGAGAGAAGTCGGTGGTTTAAAACGTGTTAATGCTTTACTATTTTTTCCTGGAATATTATAAAATATTATATTTTAAGATTTTGATTCGCTTTATTTTTGTAAAATAGATTAACTAAACCGAGTTTATTAAATATTCTAAAATGTGTAATTTATATTAATTGTCTATGAACCAATCAAAACGCATAACTTACCAGTTAGTAAACAGGGTGATTAAAATATAATTAGCACAGGCGGATATGAAGTGTTATCGTTTGTTGGCGACGGCGTAGTTGTGATTGCGCAAGAGTTAGGTGTTTTGCATTTGCAGTCTAAGAAATTAGCCCTTAATTTAATTAACTATTTTCAACGAGAGAAGGAAGCCGGCGGTCGTTTGATTTCAATTAGCAAAGTGCAGGAAAGAGTTGTGGAAGCATGAAATATCAGTTTAAGATCAGTTAGGAGGCTCTCAGGTGATGTTAAAGTTAACGTGCTTTGCGGACCAAAAAAACGTCGGTGCGCAAAACCAAAATCTGTTAATGTCTGTGAAGGGGTTAAAATGGCAGTGCGGGGTGTGATTTATAACTTCTACAGTACCAACGCCCAATTTTGATTAAAACCTTTGCTACAAGCTGTAAACGATCGGGAAATTATAAATATAAGTTTAAAAACGTTTTCTAAACTTTTAAAGAACATTGGTTTTATATATAAAAAAGACTGCAACCGGGGGTATCTTTGTGAACAATCACACATTTTAAACTAAAGGATACATTTTTTAAAGTCATTTGTACGTAATGCTGGTTCATCAGACGGCTTTATTCCAGAGGCAAGTTTAATTTTTTTTCACACGTTCAAAAGCGCGGATTACCATGGCAACACGAACAGCGAATCTTTTGAAAAATGGATTTAAGAAAAGTTGTTTCAAAATCTAGAATAGCCATCTTTAGTAGTTATGGATAACGCATCGTATCACTCGCGATTGATAGAAAAGGAGCAGACATGCAGGTGTAAAAAGGCAGAAATCGCGAATGAGTGTAATGACATACCGTTTCCACCAAACGCCTTGAAAAAAGGGTTGCTTGCCATTACAAGAACACATAAAAAAACAACAAAAATATGTTGTTGATGAAATGATCCGCGAAGCTGGCCACACAGTGGCGAAAGTGCGTGGAACATACGAAGAAACTAATTCAATCTTGGTGGCAACGTGAGATTATAGTTGATCATATTGATCCTATAATAATAAACGTAGGTGAAGATTCGTCGGATAGCTCAAACCAAGAAAGCGGCGATTCCTCTAATTAAATGTATTTACTTCTAATTAAGTTTTTTTATTTTAAATCATTTAAATTTAATATAGGAAAACTCAAAATACAAAGATGGATTTCATTATGACAAATAAATTTTTAATATCATATCCATTCATGAAAACCCAATAATTGCTTCCGAAAACTTCCATCATCTAAACCGTATCTCTGAATGACTCGGTAAATGGCGTATTAAAATAAACGAATCTAAATCGGTCCATGTAACATTTACCACACGATTTAGTGTCTGTCCGCCAGTCAGTATTAACAACAAACCTATACCCGTAAAGACGGAAACCAAATACTTGGGGCTACACCTGGATCAGCGACTCACATAGCAGAAACACATCAAAACCAAACGCCAACAGTTAAATCTTAAATTCCTCAAAATGTACTGGCTTACCGGAAGAAAGTCCAAACTATCCTTAAGCAACAAACTGTTACTGTACGAAACAATGCTAAAGCCTATCTGGACTTACGATATACAGCTGTGGGAATGCGCCAAGCCAACACGGATAAAAACCATCCAACAATTTCAATCTAAAACACTCCGCGCTCTGGTGAATGCGCCTTGGTACGTTTTCAATCTGACGATACACGAAGATCTCGGTATTCCATTTGTAGTCGACGAAATCCAGAGATTTGCAAAGAACTACCACCAGAACCTCCAGGCACACAGCAACGAACTAGTCCAGCAATTATCCTACGACCACTTACTTGTAAGACGCTTAAATAGAAAATGGCCTCGTGATCTGCTAACAGCACCCTAAGTGGAAGGAGTACTACAGGAGTACCATCGATGGATGGGTTCTCCTATCAAGCCTGTCAAACGTCATCACATTTACTTAATACTTAATAAATACTTAATAGATTGTAAATAGTCTTTAACAGAAAAAAAAAACAATAAAAAAAATATAAAAAAAAAATTATAAATAAAATAATCAATACTTCAACAGTTTTATTTTTCTATTATTATACGTATTTCGGTATGTTTACATACCCTTATCAAAATCTTTTTTGTGAAATTCTAACACTGCACGAAAACACTATGTTTAGATGTTGAGAACTGCTGAGTATTGGTTCATCTTAGTTCGGACGCAGCGTTTGCTGGAGGCGACCTGTGTACCTGCCAAGTTAAAGTTCTTTCGACTACACGTACAAACGAGTGCAGCCAAGCTGCCTGTTCTGTTGGGGGCAAGGATGCTAGGTTTGGTAAACTTTTAGTTATAGATTGCACAAAGTACCGGTATCTATATTTATGTAAGGATATTTTTCTGCTTTTTGCTACGTAAAGAAGAAGAAGAAGAAGAAGAAGGCATTTTTCTCCTGCTTTTGCAACGGGCTCTCTAGAAGCATTTGGATCCTTAAAAATTCTGAACGGCCGTTTGTAGATCTTTCTCCTTCTTTAGAAGCTTAACGAATTTCATTTTATACAGCGCGGATTTGGATTTGGTAATTAAGGACATTTTGTTTCTACATGCCGTTATTGGCTGCGATACCATTTCCGCATTATACAGGCTGTGTAAAATCAAATTCGTTGAGCTTCTAAAGAAGGAGAAAGATCTACAAACGGTCGTTCAGATTTCTAAGGATCCAAATGCTTCTACAGAACCCATTGCAAAAGTAGGAGAAAAATTCCCTCTTCTTCTTTACGTAGCAAAAAGTAGCAAAGAATCCTTACATAAATATAGATACCGGTACTTTGTACAATCTATAACTAAAAGTTCACCAAACCTAGCATCCTTGGATGCATTCGTTTCGTACTTACCACCAACCCAAGCAGTGGTACGGAAATAAGAAATCGTCTCTAGATCGAGGATAGAAAACTCAAAAAATAGGTTATGTCAATTACCACCTTAAATAAAACCTGCCGACTACCCTATTACTTCGTCATGGAATTTTGAAATCTAAACAAATCTATTTACTCACTTTGCAGTTATTTGTAATTTTATATAAATTAATTGCAAGTTAGCAGACTGAAAATTTTAATGCTATGCTATTTCTAACCTGCATAGTCATCCACGTCAATGTAATCAATTCAAAAAGTCGGAGTTTTTTATATTGGTTCTCTCCTACCTACTTATTTGAGTTATTAAGACTTTTTCAACACTGAACGAATAAATGAATTAAGACGACCCTTTTTAAAATAGATGAACGTATTTTAAATATATAATAATTTTAAACAATGATATTTCTGATTAGGATAGCACAATAAAAAGATGAAGCACATTAAACCGAAAATGAAAAAATATAAATTTAGCAACAACGATACTCTAAATATTTAAAATAAAGCGTATAATTACAAAACATATGATTACTGCAGATAATAAATATGACGACAACTTTATTATCTCCTCTTATCGTTATCATTCATTATGCAACTTGGTTGGCTTAATCTATTTTTGCGTTATTTTATAAGGGAAAGTCAGTTGTTTGCAATGAGGTACTATTTTTGGATACTGCTGTCCGTGCCCAAGGTTTTTAAATCAAAAATCTTAGTCCGCAGCATGGCTACACAGCCTCAATATTTCCTTAGTTTGGAAAATCTCAACCCAAATATAAAAGTGATGGAATATGTGGTTCGTGGACCGCTTGCTATCAGAGCTGGAGAAATAGAAAAGGAATTAGAAAATGTTGGTAATGTACAATATCGACTAAAGCATGCTGTACTAAATATCAAGACTTGTAATATTACTGTAATAGATATATTGTTCTTAGAGATTTTCATGTGTGAAATTATGAATGATCAAATAGTATATTACACAAGGGACTAAAGTGCATTTTTTAGTAACGAGTGAGAAGTTTATTTGAATTATCACACGAGGAATGAAATAGCTATTTCAGTGACAAGGGAAGAAAGTGATTTTTTTCCGGCGGGTGTACACCAGGGAAAAAAAGACACCCTTTTCCCGAGTTTCAAATTTAATTTTTTCGTCGACCTTGATAAATGTCTTAAAAGACATTCATTTTCAAATTGATCTAAACTATATTATTTAATTTAATAGTAAACATTGACTTTTGCAAGTAAGAGTCTTTGTTATTCATGCTAACCATGGTACCTACACAAGACGTATCCAAGTAAAATAAACAAAGCTAACCAAGATTCGCATTTAAAACCGGAAGCAAAGTTACTTTTTGCACGACCTGTATATAAAGCGCTTTTTTATTCCTGCAAAAACGGACCCAATTTTTCTTTAATATAAAATTCATGTTTATCTATTTCAAAACAGGTTGGCAGATTTGTTCTAGACACAAGTTTGGTATAAAAGAAATGCAAAAACATTACGCTCCAAAATCTTCATATTTCAAAAAATTGTTATTTCATAACATATATTTCTTTTGAAATTTTAAGCGTGGAATAACTCATTGGTTTATTTAAAAAAAAATAACTTGATTGCAAAGAGTATGAAAGGTGGTTTCAAAAATTTAATCTTAATCAATTTGCGTTGTATACATTGGATAACCAAGAAAGAGCAAACGACTTCATCGCTTTATAAGAGTGATAATACCGGATGGGGCAATAAACCGCATATTAATTTAAAATTTTAGGTGGGTATTAAACAAGAACTAAAAATAATGCAACTCAAATTTTAGTCTTTAATAAAAAAAATTAGCAGTAACAACTTAAAGCTAAGTATATGAAAAACATTATTTATAAATTCTAGCTTTACTTCGTTAAAGTCCATATTTAATGATTATCTGTGTATAAAATACTTAATTACTTTAACAATGTTTATTTATTTTAACCTTATACGTATTTCGGAATGTTTACATGCCATTGTCAGAGGTTATATTAGAAAGTAAACAGTTAGTGTTGTTATAGCAATAGAACTTGGTGACGTGATCTCGGTAATCGTCTGCAGATGACTTGATTTCTTATTCCAAAATGTCCAATAGAGGAAAAATCAAAAACAGACATTTGGTAAAATCAGGCAGTTACAAATTAAATTGTTCGCATTGTAATTCGGTTTATACAGACCAGACAATTAGAAATTTTGATATAATGTAAACACGTACGTTGTTACAAATACAAACACCCACATAAATCCAATTACGCCAAACACTTACTAGAACACAATCATTCAATGACATTTAATAACACTATAAAATTTTTACACTTTTGTGATGATAAACGTCAATTAGATATACTAGAAGCTTTTGAAATTCACAAACATTTAAAAACTGCAACGTTAATGAATGAGCAAATTGATCTCTTAAATTCTCCTCTGTTGGACATTTTGGAATAAGAAATCAAGTCATCTGCAGACGATTACCGAGATCAAGTCACCAAGTTTTATTGCTATAACAACACTAATTGTTTATAAATATTTAACTATTAAAAAATTAATAGTTTATTAATAAAATAAAACTCTTGGTAATTGTTTAACAATTTGTTGGTTTTTATTTTCTCGACTTAAGTTTCAACCATCACGCTTATCGTTAGGAGTTTACAAATCAAACTAAAACTAAAACTTAAAGATGTACAATACTAACCTACCCATTTCCGGAATTTTGTCGTCGCCGCCCTGACTCTAAGTGTTAACACATGTATTTTTATGCTTTGTATACTGTAGGTCAAGGAGGGGTGAATTGCCTAAATCGGTGTGGTCGTTAACTATATTTTTATTATTATTTATTGCGTTTTTAATTTCTAAATTTTCCAATTTATTTAAACGGTTGTCCTTGTTTTCTACGTGTAAAATTTTTGTATTTGTGTACTTGAAAAAATGATTGTTTGTAATACAATGTTGGGAAATTCCGATTGATTTATGATTATATTTAATTGATCTGATATGTTCTTTAATTCTAGTATTAAAACTGCGGCCAGTTTGTCCTATATATATTGCATCACAATTAGAACAGTCTATTTGATAGATACCCTTTTTTGAATATTTTTCTATTGTGTCTTTATTGTTTACTAGATGTTTATGGAGTTTGTTCGGATTGTGCATAGCTACGTTAATATTCAATTTTTTGAGCCTGTTAGAAACTTTATAGCTAACTCTACCTATATAATTGATTTTTGACCATATTGTTTTTTCAATTAATGCCTTTTGTTCGTTGTACAAAAGATGTTTTACATTTTCTTTTTGTTTTTTTCTTTAAAATGTTATCTACAAATTGCTCCGTGTATCCGTTTTTTAGGGCTATAAATTTAATTGTGCTAAGTTCTTTACTGAAATTTTCGGTAGACAGTGGGATATGAATCGCTGTGTATCATACTATTGAAAGCTGCTTTTTTAATGTTGACTGGTTGTTTAGAATTTGAATGTATGACCATGTCTGCACTTGTGGGTTTTCTGAAAATATTGTACTCTAAATTGTTCCTTACTCTTTTCATGCTTAGATTTAAAAGGTTTGGGGTATTGTTGTTTTCTGTTTCTATTGTTAACTTAATATTATTATGAATTTTATTAATGTTATCTAAAAATTGTTGTATTTGTCTGTCTGTACCTAACCACAAGCAATAAATATCATCTACATATCTAATCCAGATTTTGACATTGTTACTAAAATTGTTGTTTGAATTGAAAACTTTTTCTTCAAAATTAGCCATAAAAATTTCTGCTAGTAGGGGTGAAAGTGGGTATCCCATCGGTAGTCCTTCCTCTTGCTTGTAAATTCGGTTCTTAAATTGAAAATAATTTTGTTCTAAGCAGGTTGCGAGCATGGTTCTGAGTTCTAATTTTTCAATACTCGTCAAATTACTATTGTTTATTTTATTGAACGTTATTTCTTTTGCTTCTTTTATTGAAATTGATGTAAAGAGGTTGCTAACATCAAATGAAATTAATTTTGCATTAGTGGGTATCTGAAAATTTTTTACTTTGCCTATCAATTCTAAAGAATTTTTTACCGAATACTTTGAAAAACAGTTTATGTGTATAGGTAATATTCTATTGATTTCTTTACACAGCTTATAAGTGGGTGCGTTAATGTATGGAACAACTGGTCTAATTGGTTTTTCTTTTTTATGTAATTTTAAAAGTCCATATAAAATGTGGGTATGAGTCTCGTATTCTGTTATCCAATTGATCGAAAACTATTTTGCGAAATCGATCAATTGGATAACAGAATATGAGACGAAGTCCAAAACGAAGTCCTTATAGTTTTTTTAAATCTTGACCTTCCATGTAAAGCCGCTGTGGGATGCAATCACTTTTTCTTTTTGTGGAATATATTTGATTGTTTTGCTGGTTCTGAGATACCTAAAGGGTAAGATCTTGTTCGTCTTGAAAAACAAGCCGACGCTAGGTCATCATTAAAAAATCTTTGATATAGTTTTGATCGAACTGATCGACGTTCTTCAGCACCTGCAGAAATTGGCGATGTTTACAACTTTATTTAAGTCCTCAACCTTTGAAATTTCTTCCTACCGAATATCTAGATATCGTAACTCTAGTCGTAATTTTTCTTTGGAACATATAACTTCTGGCATTGTTTTGTTGTAGTTTATGCACTTTTCTGGAGTAATGTCTAAGTTTGTTAAAATCACTTGCTGACTTGCACAATGCACATGCACATGTTAGCCGGGGCCGCTGCCGTGTGATTAAGGAAGGTTACCATCTCTGCGAACGACGATAGCTATACAGACATTCCAGCTGCATGCCGCAAGTCATGAAAGTCTGAATGAGGTAGGACCGGCTGTTAGCCGAACTCACCAGACGCTAGTACTACAGCAAACGTATCATTGTCGTTAGTGTTTCTGTTTTCTTTAAATAATAGAAAGTAAGTAGTGGTTTACTGAAAAAGAAATTTTTTTTAATAATAATTGTAATAATATAAAACAACAATCATCGCCGCCACCACAATCATTAGTTGAACAACGACAGCATCAGGAAAGTGAAATTTCGCATTTAGAATTAGACTATGAAACTTAGCGAAATAATCACGCATGGTCTCACCCATTCGATAAAGGTAATTTTACTGATGTGGATCTTACTACCATCATACAATCGATTTTTCGTCACTGCCCTTCAAGACTTTCTGGGCCGTACCCAAAAGATGCATTAAGTAGAAGTTTTTTCGATTTTATTATTATGTCACTAATGAACCTGGATCTCGCGAAAAAATACCACTCACTTTGTTGTGTTATTCTGGAAAACTAAATGTTGCATACTGCGAGTCGTGTTGGCTATTTGATGATAAATCAAAATCCAGTTATATTTCTGCTGGGAGTGATGAAATAAATGATTGGATAAGTATTGCTAAAAAAATTCTTATCCATGAACAGTCTATCATTCACCTAGAAAGGTGTGTAAGTTAGGAAGTTAATAAAAAGTGCAAAAAATACTTGTATTAATATTAATAATCAATAAATAATCATAAAAAGGAAGTAAATTTTTGGCAATAAGTTTCACATAGAATAATACACATTATTTTAAACATGGCAATATGGAATTTACTATTTCGAGGGCATAGGGAAAGTCTTGAAGAAGAAAATAACAAAAATGAAAATATTTTAGGAATTGTTAATTTGCTTTCAAAGTACGATGTAGTTTTGCAGAAACTTTTACAGAAAAAAAGCGGTGAAACTAAATATCTAAGCCCAAAAGTTCAATTTAAAATTATATCAACATTAGGAAATTCCGTAAAACATATTATTGTAGAGAAAATAATAAAATCACGTTTTTTTTTAGTATAATACTTCAACATTTAATACAAGATTTATCAAAAGTAAATCAATTATCAATAATTATTCGATACGTAATAATAGAAAGAAACCCACACAACAATTCATCGATATGTATTAGATAACATAAGAGAGTCTCTTATGGAATTCCATGAAGTGACATCGCAAAGTGGTTCAAGTTTGGCAAATTATGTAACCAGTTTTCTTGAAAACCATGGCTTATCAATTAACAAATGTAGAGAGCAAGCATATAATGAAGCAGCTAACATGAGTGGCAAATATTCTGGTGTAGGTACAAGCAAAAATAAAACAATTACAACCTAATGCAGAATATGTGCACTGCGCCTTGCATAACCTAAATTTGATATTAAATAATTCATCATGTAACGTTTCGGAGGGTCGACAATATTTCGACATTGTTCATGTAGTATATGTGTTTTTCGCGCATATTATTAACCGCTGGCAATGTTTAAGTTCAGCACAACTACAAACTGGTAGTAACATTACAATTAAAAAGCTTTGTTCAACTAGATGGTCTTCTAGAAGTGACGCAATTTCTTCGCTTCGTTTTAATTACTGTAATATTTTAAGTTCTTTCTAATATTGTATTAACCAGTAGTGACGTAGAGTCGTAGAAGACAGAAGAACTGCTGCAAATTTCAAAAATAAAATGGAAACATTTGATTTGATACTTCTTACAGCAACCCAATCTAAAATATTAGAATGCGTTAATGTGGTGTCAAAACATCCGCAATCTGAAAACATTGACATGATTAAAGCTGCGACATTATTAAATAATATACAAGAAGAACTTCAAGAATACAGAAATAATTTTGAAACCGTTTTAACTGCTTCTAAAGTTATTGCAATAAAAGGGGGGTAGTGCAATCAACTTTGAATCGAAGCGGGCAATACGAATTAAGAAACATTATGATGAATTATGAGAAGATGAAAAACTTGTGGGTTCCGAAAGGAGATTTAAAATTAATATCTTTTATCAAAATTTAGATATCATCATTCGACAAACTGAATGTAGATCTTCAAGTTTTAAATTTATGTCAAATAGATTTATAATATTAGAACCCAGTTATTTGCTTTCTAATTCAGATAAGACATTCACACAAAGGCATATAAGTTAGTAGAAACATATCCGGATGAATTAACACAACAGTTTCCAGTTTAAATTTAAGACATCTTTAAGGGCGCAACTAAAAATCGCTTCATTCACATATGAGCTGCCAAAATCTGGCTCATCAAATACCACTGCTTGTATCCTAGCATTCCGGATGTATGTACAGCATATGTGTTGTACCTTACACTTCACGTTACTTCAGCAACAACAGATAGGTCTTTCTCAATACGCGCCTACAAGCAAAAAAAGTATCGGACCGATTTTGATGAAATTTTAAATCAAGAGGTATGTCGAAATTGTAGTTCTAGTTAAGCTTTTCAAAAAAAACCAAAACCGGAAACGGAAGTTGGACATGTCTTTTTGTAGCGTTTTTTTTTCCAAAACAAAATTTTGAAAATTTGAGCACGGAATCTGAGAGAAAAACTTCAGGTAAATCAAAAAATTTTATACCGAACTCTCTAGTCTTTAAAATGGCGGCTGATACAGCTTTTTGAAAATCTCGACTTTAACGCCCATTTACTCAAAAAGTAGTTGTCTGATCGGGATCAGCTGCTACTTGTTCGAGAGCCCTTCCTAGGTAGTAAACGATGAAATAAAATTAATTTAAAAAATCCGAAAAATATCACTGCTTCAAAATTTAAAAAAATTTATTTTCTTAAAAACATTCTACACGATTATTGTTTTTACTTATTTCCCAAATTTTACTCTGACGCTCTCTATAATTTTTAGAAAAATTTGAAATTGATTAACTATTTATTCAAAAACGCAAAACGCCGAATCGTTCCTTCATATTCTTTCCAAATAAAGGAGTTCAGCCATTTTTGTCCGACATCCGAAGCGGAATTTGTAATCCGCCGATAGGCACGGCGGCGGGCGCTTACCGTGCTTTGGTGCAGGTAGTACTTCTATGGGTAGAGTTACGGTACGGAAACCAATTGAACAGACTATCGCAAGTTCAAATTCCCGCTGCTTTGGTTTCTTAGAAATCTAATACTCGCTGAACTGTACAAAGTTATAATTATTATCGCATCACTCTTGAATAATTATTGTTTTACAATGCTGCCATATGTATTTTTTACAATAATAAGTTAACGAAGAAATGTTTAAAGCACGCTTTTTCGACTCAGAATTTTATGACCAACATCGCCACGTGTAGTTCTTTCGCCAATTTATACACACCCTGTATAGTATTAGGTACAATTTGTTTTTTTAAAGTTATAACTTCACTGTGGCGTTTTCTATGAATTTGGATGGATGGAATGGAGGGTTGTCTATATAGCTTGCTTTATTAGAAATGGAACAGTCGGTGAAACGTATAACGTTATAATTATAAAATTTACACTTTTGCAAATACGATAAGTTTTAGTATAGGAAAGTCTACTCGAAGTCCACACTTCAGCTTTTTTGTAATGCAATGTTTACGCAAGAACAAAAACATTTATTGTAAAATCTTATTTTCGCAATGGTCAACAATTATGTCATCTTAAATGACGTTTTGTTTGGGGTTAGATTGCATCATAGATAAAAAATATAATACGATTTCATCAAGATAGTCAAGATATACGTTTTAGAAGCCATAGCCGCCCAGGACTGAAAGATTATTTGGGCTCTCGTTTTATCAACTTGTCTCTATATAAATCGTTTTTATTAAAAAATACTTGCGTTAAAAATTTCCACGACAGCTATACTTGCTGTTAACGAATTATTATCGATACCAAGTAAGTTGCTATATTTTCGTTTAAAGCAACAAAAAATATATCAATTATTATACATATATTGCATAATTTTATTATGCACCAACCTGCAGCTATAAAATTATTTAGGTTTTGATACATCCAACAAACACTCGTGAACATTTCGTCGTTTTTAGATTTTTAGATACGAATGTGCTCCTACTAACATTTTGGATTATTCTTTTGATATGGATCAGCACCTACTAGATCTAGTAGGTCCTGGATGAATGCATAAACTAAATTTTTCTCATTAAATTACTTGCAAAATTGTCAACAATACTCAATGATTTTGCTTCTTCGTGCTCAATACTATACCCAGCCACACAGTTTTGTTTGACGTCAGAAAATGTTTTTACAGCCTTAAAAGACTTTTGCTGACATCCAAAAATATTTTTTAATTTCAAATCTTGACAAAATTTATTTGTGATGTCAATAAATAATATTTGACGTCAATACTTGGTGTTTTAGCGTCACAAAATCAGTTGCATACGTCTAAAATCATTTTGTTAAAATAAAAATTGAGTTTTTGACGTCTAATTATTGTTTTTCTAGCGTAAAGATTAAAAAGCAAGTATTTCAGTACTAATAAATTAATTAAACGAATTTTTTGATGTCGGTAAATAATTTTTTCGCTTAAAGTAGATGTTTTACATGAAAAAATCATTCGTTGACTTTTGGAAATGGCTTACGCAGTTTAGAATTTAATAATAAATCAAAATAAATGCAATTTTTTACATAAATAATTACTTTTAGACAGTATTAATTGGTATTTGGCGTCAAAAACAAATTTATTGACGTCAAAAATTCTTTTACTAACATCGGAAAATAAGTTACTATTTTTCGTAATTTTTCCGTTTTTTTACTATGTTATTTTAAATTGCCTGAACGATATTTAGATGCCACAAAATATATTTTTGATGTCATTAAATGAATTTCTCGAGGATTTATAATTGCTAGTGTTACCCCGTCGAAATACGACGGCAGGCATATTTGAAAATGTAAGTAAGGTTTCATATGTTACAGCACCTCCTTAAATACTACATTGAGAGTGCTATTCTCTTTTGGAATTATTTGTACTTTCAAATTGTCGAACGATCGCACTCGAGACATTGCTACGTACAACTGGCCATGGCTAAATACAGGCTGGGGTAAATAAATACCAACACGATCAAGAGTTTGCCCTTGCGCTTTGTTTATAGTCATACAAAAAGCAAGACGAATAGGAAATTGGCGTCTTTTGAAAGAAAAAGGAAGCGTTGTATCTGATAGCGTTAAGTCGATTCTAGGAATCAAAACTCTTTGACCCAGTCTTTCGCCAGTGATAATTTCCAAATCCAAACAATTGTCGTACATATTTCGAACAATTAATCTGGTAACATTTAAGAGCCCCTGGGAGGCATTTAGGTTTCTTAACAGCATGGCAATAGCTCCAGTTTTCAATTTAAGACCAAATGACACGAACGACAATGCATTATTATATTGTCGAATATTATCTCGAAAATTTTCCGATATCTCGTTATTCCCTGCAAATAATTCTTTTATTTCATCAGGAATCCGAAATTCCGGTAATTTGAACTTTTTCTTACAACAACAAAGCCCAAAGTAGCCAGACGAATTTTTTTCACATGAAAAGTACCGAGCTGAACAATAACTACATATGTTGTTTAAGTTACCCAAGTTGAATGGAGTTACATTTGAAATATTATCAGAAACGGCACATCTATATCGAATCGTAAAGCATGTTTTTTCTTCGTATTTTATACGTTTTTGTGTGCGTTCACGTCTCCTTTCCCTGCCGCCAGTTAACGTCTTTTTTATTTTTCTTTTTTTTTGAAACATTATGTTGCACAACATTGCAGATTGCGTTTTCCACATCCGCATCATTAGTGACTGAATTGGACTGAACTGGACGAAATTCCAAAACACTATAATGCCCTGCATCAACATACCAGAAAAAAGTAAATTAGAAATAATATTTCCAGTACCATAGTCAAGAGTTTCGTTATTGTCATTTCTATACACTCTAAACAGATGATCAGGAAACAGCTGACTAATACAGTGCAATTCGACATGTCCGGCGAACTCACCATCTAAAGATAAAAAATTTTCATAATCAGTGGAATTAGCAATCGGCAACCTATACGATGAATCTCCAACAATAAAACCTTCATAATATTCCCATTCATTTTTAATTTTTTCGACGACTTGCATGCGTATTTCGCGATGATGTTCGTCATTATTAAATACACAATGCGAAACAGAGCGAAATAAACAGTTTTCGTCACCTATAATATAAACAATATGTCGCTCCATACTCAAAACCGCACAATTCACTGACAGACAGCGTTGACAGAACCGGCGAAATGTCAAGTCACGTGATGCATTAGTTCCAATAAGGACACGCGACGTTATTGTAGAGGGCGCCCCAAGTGATGCGCGTCTAGCCGACCGTCATATATATTATAAATTAAAATAATTATTATTAAAAAATCGACGTAGAATAAAAATATAAAAATGTTTCATGTTCCATCTGTGGATAAAGACCTTTCATTTAAAAAAAAATGGTCCAAATTGATGAAGCGGTAGCCGCTGGAGGAAGGGGAGAAAAAAACCTTTGTGCTTTTATATATGTATGGATATGGATATGCAATATACCTCATTTACCAAACATTAGCAAGTATCCATGCTTACTGCTGTATAAAATGTTTTGTAGGTACTCGTTGCTCGGCAGAATGTTTACAATTTATATCATGGTCAATTTTATTGTATTTCAAGTGACAGTTGCACATAATTTAACCTGTCTTCTTTGTTGATATCAAGCTTTTATAATCAAATTTGCACTATTGCTGTTCATCTGCTTTTTAAATAGGTATTTAAAATTTTATATGCACAAATTTAGGTCCTTCATCTATAACCACAATTTTAAGTTGATATCTGTACCCAGTTGATAGGTATCAAGGTCCATAGAAATCAACCAGCAAAATTGATTTCTTCAATAGTTATTAGTTTTCAAACAGCATGCTATTTTTTGGCTCACCCGGTATGTTAAACATATACGTATTTTGGGGGTTACCTTATTTTTAGTGATAAGCTGTGAAAAATATATCTGTATACACTTCTATATCCATGCTCATGCGTTGCTTACCTGAACAATTTAATTGAGCAATTGCCAAAAAGACATAATTTCTTCAGCAAATCGATTTTCAGCTTTCATCCGAAATATGACACAATTACAAAGTTCTAGATATCATAGAACCAGATAACTACTTTAAACAATAAGAGGAGGGGTGCTCTACTTCAATATAGACGCGCTTGAAACAAAAGCTTAGATTCGTATTTTAAGCATATCGAATAGCCGATATGCGCAAGAGCAATCTTCCTACCACTCTTCGGTCACCCCCATCGCCTCTTTGTTTTATCAAAAATGCGCGAATTTAACTTCAAAATAGGTGTATCAACATGTTAAATGACAATGGGAACAACTTTCCACTGAAAACACCTTTGGGAGGTGTCCTTTTGGTCGTCGACCTGAACAGCTTAATTGGATAACCGCCACAAAATTGGTCAAATTAAATAAATCATTAAGTATTCTTTGCAATTAGAAAAATGATACTAAAAATTTAAAAATTTCTTAATTTTCAAAAGGTAAGACTAATTTTTCGAAATGTTCAAACTTTTTAATTATTCCATAATTGTTAAACAACTCAATATTGCTAAAAATGATCAAATTGTTTTAATTTTTCGAAATATATATATTTCAAAAAATGTTGAAAATCGATTTTGGACTTTAACGAATAATTATTGTATGCAATTACAAAATACCAAGGGTCAATAAATACCTAAATTTTCAAAATAATGCACTTTCAAATAGTTAAAAAAATTTGTATGAACTCATAATTTTTAAAAATTTCCCAATTTAAAAAAAAAATTCAAAATTTTCAAAATATACCAAATGTTTAAAATTCCATAAATTTCAAATTTTCAATAATTTTCAAAAATGTTCAAAAAATTGAAAAACTATTCAAATTATTATTTTTTAAATGCAAGAAAGGTACAGTAGCGGTTGCCCGGCAGCTTTTCTTCTTCAGCTAGCCTCCTGTGTTAGTTTTGTCCGACATTTCTATCCTCTTTCGCCTTTTCATTTTACTTTGTCAAAACTGTTAGTCGTCTTTTGATTTTCTTCTTTTATAAGTTTAATAAAAGTGTTAGCCTTGCTTCCATCCACTATTCTACAAATATCTACAGAAAAATTCTTTGTGCGTGTTAAAGGCAGTTGTTTGCAATTAATAAAATATTATATTTTACTCAACAAAACTTATTTATTTTAACCTTATACGTATTTCGACATGTTTTCATTGTCAAAGGTAATATTTAAAAGCAAACAGTTGGTGTTGGTATAGGAACAATAAAACTTGGTGACTTGATCTTGGTTATCAACGTTTCCAGATAATTTGATTTCACATTTTAAAACGTCCAATAAGGGTGAATTTAAGAGTTCAGTTTGTTCATTCATTAAAAGTACAGTTTTTAATTGTTTGTGAATTTCAAATGCTTCCAGTATATCCAATCGTTATTATCACAAAAGTGTAAAAATTTTACAGGGTTATTAGATGTCATTAAGTGATTGTGCTCAAATTTGTATTTTTATTTATGTATTTATCTTACATTTTATAACTTGTATTACAGGGTATCAAGAAATCCTTTACCGAAGTAATAAAAGCAAATATTGGTGACTGTCATGCTATGGGTCAAACTCCTATCACATTTATTCGCCAAGTATTAGCTCTTGTAGTTAATCCTCCCTTGTTTGATAATTCAGCATTTCCAGAAGATGCACAGGAAAGGGCTCGAACTATCCTTAATGGTTGTAGAGGTGGCTCAGTAGGGTCTTATACGGAAGAGAGTGGAATTGAAATAGTTCGTAAACATGTAGCAGAGTATATTCGAAAAAGAGATGGTGGTATTCCTTGTGATTGGCGGAATATTGTGATCAGCAGTGGTGGGTATCAAGTACTAGAATAGTATATTCTGTAACAAGTTTTGAATATGGCATATTCCGCACGAGTGGAAAGTTTGTCACCCGAGCCGAAAGGCGAAGGAGACGGTCCACGAGGCGGAATAGCATTCCAAACGTTGTACAGACTATACTTTTTCGACGTCTTAAGAAAATTTTAAGTTTTCTATCTAAAATATCAAGCGTCTACAGCCTGACCATTCTGCAGGCGCAGTCTCATAAAAGTGTGATGACTGCGCAGTTAGCATGCCGTCAATCTCAGTGAGTGAATGCAACTTTGTTTCGGTATTTTTTCTTTTAAAAATATAACTGTTCTTTACCATAACCTCGGACAAACCGCAAAAACCAACACTGTTTAAAAAAAACAATAGAAAAAATATTGACCCCAACCGAGATTCGACTCCTCAACCATTTAAATGCAGTAAAAAGCTGTACACCCGCAGTTCTATCTGTGCCACGACAACTTGTAGGATATCGTTAAAACATGTAATATAAACTATCCATTTATTCACGAAGAATGCTGCACAGTCCGATCATGCAAGCAACCTGCAGAATGGTCAGGCCGTAGACGCTTTTTCTAAAATACGCTTTGCTTGTAACTGCCAAGAAAACAAGAAAAACGTTGATAGAGTGTTAGAATGAAATATTCTATAACAAGTGTAAAAACGTAGTTATTCCGTAATTAAAAATTGCATCAGAATGCTTATATTCTAAAATAGTCGTTCTAAAATAAATTATTTTTTTTAACAAACGTGTGCTATTATAACGTTTATAGGTGCCAGTGATGGAATCAAAAAAATATTAAAATTATTTGTATGTAATTCAAACGGAAAGAAGCCAGGTGTTATGATTCCCATACCGCAATATCCTCTTTATTCTTCTACGCTAGATGAGTTTGGTATTATAAAAATTGAATATTATTTGGACGAATCGCAAGGTTGGGGTTTAAATATGCAGGAATTGCAGGTATATTTGCCTAATAGTGTGCTTAAATTTGTTTAAGTATCAATTTTTAACAGAGATCAGTAGATGAAGCGAGAAAAGTATGTCGTCCACGAGCTCTTGTTGTTATTAATCCCGGCAATCCAACCGGACAAGTTCTTTCACGGAAGAATATAGAAGAAATCATCAAGTTTGCTCATAAAGAGCATCTTTACCTTTTAGCAGATGAGGTTTATCAAGATAACGTTTATGCAGAAGATTCCGAATTTCACTCTTTTAAAAAGGTGCGCGGAAAATAAGTTTTCTATTTTTTGTAATGATTTCTAATTGTAGGTCTTAGTAGAAATGGGTGAACCTTATAGTAATATGGAATTGGCAAGTTTTATGTCTTGTTCCAAAGGTTATATGGGCGAGTGTGGATTGCGAGGTGGTTATGCTGAGGTCATCAATATGTGTCCCGAAGTAAAAGCTATGTATTTTAAAGCTAATACCGTTATGCTTTGTCCCACTGTTCTAGGACAGGCTTGTCTAGATGCTGTTGTACGTCCTCCAGAAAAAGGAGAACCGAGTTACGAGCAGTTCATCGCAGAAAAGGAAGCTGTGTTGAATTCTTTAAAGGTCTGCTTCACTTCATTTAAAAAAATATAAGCGAATCCGAATGATATTCTTTCAGCTACGAGCAAAAATGGTAGTAGACTTATTTAATTCTATAGAAGAATTTAGTTGCAATGAAGTGCAAGGAGCGATGTATGCATTTCCTCGGATTAAACTTCCAGTGAAATCAATTGAAGCCGCTAAAAAAGTTAATCAAGCTCCTGATGCGTTCTATGCTTTTGAGCTTCTTGAAAACACTGGCATTTGTATAGCGCCTGGTTCGGGATTTGGCCAACAACCAGGGACATTCCATTTTCGAACTACTATACTACCTCAAATGGATAAACTAAAACTTATGCTAGAGAAGTTACAGGCATTTCATAAAGAATTTGTTCATAAATATAAATAATGTTAAATTAAACTAAGGTATTGGTATTAGTTTTTTTACCTGCATCCATGTAAATCCTAAATTTAAATAAAATAAAATATGAATCTATTTACTTCGTAATAGAGTAGCTAATTATCTAGAAATAAATACAGGTAGAGAAATACTTAGATCTAAGACAATGTTCAGTTTATCCAAACGGTTTTTAGCTTTGATTACATTTAACTCGGCATTCACGAAAAAGCTTGACCTAGTTATATAGGAAGTACAAGTTAATTAAAATTAAAACAATGAGATTTGGATAAAAACATAATTTTATATTGATCTCTGCAGTAGCAATATACAGCGTTATTCCAATTCGAACCTCACTAATGGGTTCTCGGTTATAATACGAAATAGAAATTCGGTTAAATTACGGCAAAGTTGGGAATTTTATGCTAGATTAACATTCTAAAAAGAAATTTGATCTCGCTGTTTTTGTTTCGGCGTATGGACCAAAATCGAAAAAATCGATTTTTTGTTATATGACGCCATCTTCTGTATACACAAGTTTTGAAAATTTGAAAGCGCTTTCCTGCGGCAACTTTTTGTGCTACATATTATTATTTTAATCAGAGTTTATATACCACGTTTTGTTTTTCTAGAACCACCGTCAACTTAATTTTTTTAAACAGCGTATATACTCTTATATCCTTCAACAATATTTACTTATTTTAATCTTATACGTATTTCGACATGTTGACATGTCATTGTCAAAGGTAAGTTAAAAAAGTAAATAGTTGGTGTTGCTATAGGAACAATATAACTAGATGGATTGATTTTGGTTATCTATGTCTGCAGATGACTTAATATCTCATTCCAAAACGTTCACAAAACTTTTCACAGCGTGTCGAAATACGCATAACGTTAAACTAAATAAATATTCTTCTTCTACTGCTTTTTTCTATTGCTATAGGTCAATGCCCTGTTTAATACCTGTAATATTGTCGAAGTAAAATAAAGTATTTTATTTATAAATCAATATAAACTTAAACAAAGTAAAGCTAGAACTTATAAATACTTACTTATTGTTTAGAGTTGCCGTTGCCGGATGTAAAGGTTTTGTTAATCGGACAATTTTCATTGAGTTATACCTATTTTGTCTATGCACACAAGATTTTTTTTAATTTTATAAATGATAGTCTTACTGTAACTAATGCAAAATAGATACTTGTTATTAAAAAAATTAAAACTAAGTCTTAAAAATATTAAATAAGATATACAGTGCTATTAGACAAACAACTTTTATTTTTTTAACCGAACAAAAGTATTCAATAGTTTCCGAGATCCCACGCTGCGCTCGTTGTATGAGACACCATGTATATTTGTGCATCTGTAAATATTAAGTTGTATTGCAAAAACATGAAAACACGGTCAATTCTTTGTAAATTAAGGCACTCTTTTGGGTCACCCGGATATTTTATGTCAAACTTGGACATTCCGGGTCAAACTCGGACGTCTGGCAGCCCTATATTGTTACTGAGTAAATTAGGGTTCATTATTTTACATTAGTTTCTAAATTAAGGCTAAAAGTAATAAGACAAGCATTTTCAATAAAGGGTTTTGCTGAAATGAACAAGAGCTTTTTAAATTAACATAAAAACTTTGCTGTGCTGTTTTAAGCTTTTTACCTTCCTCGCTCGAGGAAGGTACTGTTATTGTCAAAATGACCTTGACATTCTGACGGAAAGTTTTAGGATACGAGAATACCGAAAAACCAAGTTAGGTCATAGTGTGAGTGCATGCAGGCTTGTGTATGTGTGTCTGCGTATGTGTGTGGATGTGTGGATGTGCCCAGACCCAGACCCCTTAACCCTTAAAGCCAAATTTAGGTTTAAAAGATTGATAATTACAATGAGATTAAACCGAAAGTAGCGAGATGGGTTCGCCCAAAAAATGAGATGGTGGAGACGGGTGTGATACTTCAATGTAGACGCGTTCGAAAAAGAAGCTTAGATGCATATTCTACGCATGTCAAATAGCAGATTTGCAAAAGCGGGATCTTCCTACCACCCTTCAGTGCGCCTAGGACATTTCGACGAATGCCCAAAACGCCGACTTTATATTTTGTATGTCCAAAACGCCGATCGAGTCCATAACGCCGCCTGCTATTCACTTTTCGCCGACCGTGCCCAAAATGCCGACACGTATTAAGCCGTTCCACAGAGATCAATAAATTAGCGTCAAAACGATGTAATTAGATAACAAAAAAAACCTATTTTGTTTTTAAAGAAAAGTAAAATTATTATATTTTTCTAAATTTAGCTAGGTACCTACTTATTTTAACATTTCAAAATTGAAAGCGTTGCGTTGGTTTGCACGTAAATAGGAATAAAAATTACCGTACAAAAGTACATTCTAAATCTACCTTTTATTAATCAACACGTATTAAATGAAAATTTATTAATGTTAATAAGCTACCAGAAGCACTTCCACAAAAATATCTTAACTTACGTCACGCATAAATGAAAATACGAGATTCAAAATTTTTGAAAACTGTAACAATAAAGAACTGCTCGAATTAAAAAAAAATATACTTGACGTTGCGCAGACTTTTGAAAAAAATTACTTACATAAAATCAAATACATTAAACCTCATGATGTTATCTTCTTTATCGGGAAACTGCGTTTACTGCTACCTATGAATGAACTATTACAAGTGCATGCTTATTTCCGCTATGTTAATTTATGTGTATTATCTCGTTTACGTTATTTTCTCTGGTTCTGTCGGCGTTTTGATCAGGGTCGGCAAAGTGCCCCTTACGAGCGTTCAGCATTTTGAACATGATCGGTGTTTTGGCCAGACTGCTCTGTCGGCGTTTTGGTCAAAGTCGGCAAAATGTCTCTTGCGAAATAATCGGCGTAATGGACACGCATGGTTTGGCCGTTATTCGGCTTAGATGCTAATTTATTGATCTCTGTGGTCTCGTTTAATAAATGTCGGGTTTTGGACACGGTCGGCGAAATGTCCAATGTACGTTAGTCGGCGTTTTGGGCGTGTCGGCGCAATGACCCTTGAATAGTAGTCGGCGTTATGGACCCAGTCGGCATTTTGGACATCCAAAACATAAAGTCGGCGCTTTGGGCGTTCGGCGAAATGTCCAGACCCCCTTTCAGTCACCACTAACCATTTATGGTTTTTCTAAAATATACGAATTTAGACTTCATAATCGGTCGAACAATTGAACATGTTAAATAACAATAGGAAAAACCTCCACTGAGAAAAGGTCTATAGGTTGTTTGTTTTTGGTTGTTTACCTTAACTGTTTAATTCAATAATTTCTAAAAAAAAACTACAGTCATTTATACTTTCGAAAATCGTTTTTAGCTTTCATTGGATAGGTACTTCATGCAATCACAAACACCAGATTGCATAAAACCAGGTAACTCTTTCAAAAAATAATAGAGGTGGAGCGAGTTTTTCTACTTCAATAAGGAAGCACGCGAGAAAAAAGGTTAGATGGGTATTCTACGTGTGTTGAATAGCTCATCTGCGCAAGCGGGAACTTCCTACCACCTCCCCAGTCACCCCACTATCTATTTATCGTTTTTCTTTAATTTACGAATTTCTATTTGAAAATTGATATCAACATTTTAAATGGCAATAGGAACAACCTCCAATTGAGAAAAAACCTTTGGCTGTTTACCTTAACAGTTTAATTAAATAATTTCCAAAAAACGACCATCATTCATTTTCAAAAATCGATTTTCAGTCTTCGGTGAATAAACATTGTTTGCAATTACAAATTACTAGATTGTATAAAACCAGATAACTCTTTCAAATATAAAAGAGGTAGAGAAGAGTGCTCTGCTTCATTATAGACATACTAAAAAAAAGGCTTAGATTGGGATACTACGTTTGTCAAACAGACAATTGGCGCAAGCGCGATCTTTCCACCACCTCCCAGTAATCCCCACTAACGATTTTTTTCCAGAAATTTGCAAAATTTGAGTTGAAAATCGATATGAGTCAGTTAAATGACAATAGGAACAACCTCCCACTGAGAAAAGATCTATAGGGTGTTTCCTTTTGGTTGTTTACCTGAACAGTTTAATTTTAGAATTAAATTATCTAAATATTAATATTATGTTTGGATTCTTGTATATAATAATATTATGTCCGCCCTATACCTAAAATACCAAATTTTATACCGATCTGTTAACTTGTTTGGTTTGCTGTTTAAATCTAAGGATCGGAATGTTAATACTCGTAATTTGTAAAAATATCTAAATGCATATTACGTAGTCATGGAATTTTAAGAACTAAACATATCCACACAATTTGCAGTCTTCTAAAATGTAAACTATATAAATTAATTTCAAGGTAGCAGGCTGCAAATCTTAATGCTATGCTATTTATAAACTACGCCGTCATCCGCGTCAATATAATCTATGCAAAAAGTCGGAGTACTTTTCTATATTGGTTTTACCGCACTTATTTTAAATACGATTTTTAACACTTACAGAATGAATGAATTACCTATAACCTGTTTCAAAGAAGATGAACGTAGTTTAAAGACATTAATTTTAAATAATGAAACTTCTCGTGAGGATGGTACAATAAGAAGATAAAGCATGTATTTAAAACCGAATATGAAAAAAGTAAATTTACCAACAACGATGCTCTAAATATAATTTAAAAATAACGCGGCTAATTACAAAAAAAACATGACTACAGCAGATAATAAATATGACAACAACTTTATTATCTTCTCTTATCAATCATTATACAGCTTGGTTGGCCTAGTCTATTTTTGAGTTACCTATTCTGTAAGGAAAAAGTCAGCTGATGGCAATAAGGTACTATTTTCGGATACTGTTGTCCGTGCCCAAGGTTTTTAAATCAAAAACCTTAGTCCGCAGCATGGCTACACAGTCTCAGCGTTGTCTTACTTTGGAAACTCTCAACCCAAATGTGAAAGTGATGGAATATGCGGTCCGTGGACCGCTTGTTATCAGAGCTGGGGAAATAGAAAACGAATTAGAAAAGGTTGGTACAATATCGAATAAAGCATGCTGTACTAAAAATCAAGACTTGTGATATTACTGTAATAGATAATAGTCCTTAGAGATTTTTATGTGGGAAATTATAAAAAAACAAAAGATAAACGAATGTCAAGTGAATATGATTTTTGTATGAGTGGAGATTGTAGTTACTACACCTAACGCCATTTATAAAATAAAAATTACCTCTAAAAGCGACCGACAAATTTTAACAATAAATAATAACGGATATTTGTTAAATTTAAAAATTGTATTTACATGAACATAACTTTTGTTTTATTTATAAATTCCAGCTTTACTTCGTTAAAGTCTATGTTTAATGAATATCTGTATATAAAATACTTAATTACTTTAACAATATTTATTTATTTTAACCTTATACGTATTTCGGCATGTTTACATGCCATTGTCAAAGGTTATATGAAAAAGTAAACGGTTAGTGTTGTTATAGCAATAGAACTTGGTGACTTGATCTCGGTAATCGTCTGCAGATGACTTGATTTCTTATTCCAAAATGTCCAGTAGAGGAGAATTTAAGAGATCAATTTGCTCATTCATTAACGGTACAGTTTTTAAATGTTTGTGAATTTCAAAAGCTTCTAGTATATCTAATTTACGTTTATCATCACAAAAGTGTAAACATTTTATGGTGTTATTAGATGTCATTGAATGATTTTGTTCTAGTAAGTGTTTAGCGTAATTGGATTTATGTGGGTGTTTGTATTTGTAACAACGTACGTGTTCTTTATACCTAATATCAAAATTTCTAATTGTCTGGCCTATATAAACCGAATTACAATGCGAACAATTTAATTTGTAAATGCCTGATTTTAGCAAATCGTCTGTTTTTGATTTTGCATTTAAGATGTATCTAGTTGTTTTAAAGCTTACTTTATATTTATTTGTTTTGTTTATAATTTTAGCAAGTTTTTCTGATTTCTCACCAAAATATGGGATCGAAGCATATTTAATTGTATCGAACGAAGTTAGGGTATTCGGATAAATTTTTTGAATGGCTAATTTATAATCTTTTTCTTTAATTAATGTATCAATAAGTTTAGTATTATAGCCATTACTGTATGCAATTTGTTTAATAATTGAAATTTCTCTATTATAATTAATGACATCCAATAACACCATAAACTGTTTACACTTTTGTTATGATAAACGTAAATTATATATACTAGAAGCTTTTGAAATTCGCAAACATTTTTTCGTTATAGGCAATAACATGAAACTGTAACTTTTTTTAAATCTTGACCTTTCATGATGTAGCGGATGTGGAATAACATCACGTTTTCTTGTAGTGAAATACATTCGATTATTTTGCCGGTTCTGAGGAACCTGAAGGGTAAAATCTTGTTCCTCTTGAAAAGCCGAAAGTAAGCGTTTAGTGTAAAGTGTATGGAAAATGTTTTTTCTACGACTATTTTAGATTATAAGCATTCGGATCCAATTTTTGAATTACGGAATTACTACATTCTTACACTTGTTATAGAATACTCTATTCTAACACTGTTTTGAGTAATAAAGGTTGCATCTCTCGTCTATCAACTGTTTTTACTTTCCCATACGTCTACTGAAGTAAGTAAATTATGATTTCATGCAAATTGTCGAATTTCAGATTTTAACGGAAATACGCGTTTTGGGGTACAAGGAACTCAAAAAAGTGGTTTTAAAAATATGTCTGTCTGTGGGTAGGTGCGTTCGTTCCGCTATATATCTCCGGAACCCCTTGACCGATTTTAATAAGATTTGGTGTGTATGTTTTTTAGTTGCAGGTAGTTCTTTGTGAGATTGTTAATCGATACTGGAACCGGAAGCGGAAATTAGACCAGTTTTTCTGGTATAGATTTTTTTTAAACGCCAATTAGAAGTTTTAAATACATAGCGTTGTAGTGCATCTAAAGACAAATAAGCTGCTTTTTTCCAAACGCTGTATCTTTAAAATACTTAAAATACTTTGAAAATTTTAACTTTAATACCCAATTACTAAAAAACCAAATATCCAATCAATACAAATAATCATATTATTTGATAGCCCTTAATAAGTACAATCAAGTGATGAAAAAATATTTTACTGAAAATTGTAAATATACTAGCGGTTCAAAATTTTGGACATTTAAAAAAAATTTCCAAAACTACCCACACCATTTTGTTTAAATTTCTGAGCTGATAAAGATTGCAATGAACTACAAAATTTGTTCTTCACTAATTTCCCAAATTTCACTCCGACGCCCTCAAGGAATTTTTGAAAATTTTGAAATTGATTATTTTTTTATTCAAAAACGTAAACGCCGATCGTTATAAACTTTTATCAGTTAGATAGATTATTACTTCAATAGGATCAGCGACAATTTTAAACTATTTTGAAAATTAAGGACAAAACCGATACCTTTTAATATCAACAACGTGTTTCCCGGCAACTACGCCTACCAATTGGCTCTAATAGTAGTTTTCACTCGTTGCATATTTTTGATAACTGTATAAATAAAGATGCTATAACTATTTTCGTGAGCGCATTAAATATCTTAGCGGCTTTCACGTCGCGTTGTAGGAGCGCGCGCAGCTTGTAAGTAACCAATGTCTTGAGTCTGTAGCGTGCTTGTACCGGCTGGAGATGTAAATTACCATCACTTTTTGACGCGAGAATATTTAAAACGTAAAAAGTTTTGTCGACAGTTACAAACAAAGCGTATTTTAGAAACGAAACTTAAGATTTTTTTATTTTATAAATTTAATGACATAAATAATTTATAGTGGTAGAAAAAGTATAGTCTCTAACACGTTTGGAATGGCTATTCCGGAATTGTAGACCGCTCCCTCGCCTTTCGGCTCGTGGGACAAACTTTCTACTCGTGCAGAATATGCCATATTCCAAACTTGTTACAGAATATACTATTCCGTACATTAACAAAAAAATTCAAAGATAATGATCTTATTTATTTAAAATTAACATTCTGCAAATACAAATATTGTAATACTTAATTGTTACTTCCAATATTAATATAAAAATGGTACAATCACTATTATTACTTAAATTAATACCTGAAAGAAAATTATATGGCACGACGTCTTTTATAACGTTTTATTTAGTTATTTATTTCTAGCTTTACTTCGTTGAAGTCCATATTTATTGAGTGTACATAAAATAGTTCTACAATATTAATTTATTTTAACCTTATACGTATTTCGACATGTTTACATGTCATTATCAAAGGTTATATCAAAAAGTAAACAGTTTGTGTTGTTTTAGTAACGACAGAAATTGGTGACTTGATCTCGATAATCGTCCGCAGATGATTATATTTCTTATTCCAAAATATTGAAAAGAGGAGAATTTAAGAGATCAATTCGCTCGTTCATTAACGGTATAGTTTTTAAACACTTTGTGTACTGCAAAATTAATAACAGACGATTTACTAAAATCAGGCATTACAAATTAAATTGTTCGCATTGTAATTCAGTTTAAATAGGCCAGACAATTAGAAATTTTGATATTAGGTATAAAGAACATGTACATACGTTGTTACAAATACAAACACCTACATAAATCCAATTACGATAAACACTTACTAGAACACAATCATTCAATGACATCTAATAACACTATAAAATGTTTACACTTTTGTGATAAATGTAAATTAGATATGCTAGAGACTTTTGAAATTCACAAACATTTAATAGCTGTACCGTTAATGAATGAGCAAATTGATCTCTTAAATTCTTCTCTATTGGACATTTTGGAATAAAAAGTCAAGTCATCTGCAGACGATTGCCGAGATCAAGTCACCAAGTTCTATTGTTGCTATAACAACAATGTTTACTTTTTAATATAACCTTTGGCAATGGCATGTAAACATGTCGAAATACGTATAGATAAGGTTAAAATAAATAAATGTTGTTGAAGTAATAAAGTATTTTATGTATACTCAATTTTATAAAGTTATTTACTGAAACAAAAAATTTCGATTCGTTGGATTCACGAAAACAGACAACGTGATTATTCGAGCAGAATGAAATGATGGGGCCAATTTTTGATTTTTCAAGTAGTGTTACATAAATAGTCGTAGAAAAATCGTGGTACGCAACACGTGCCTTTAACTAACTCAAATGCTTCCAGCACGAACCGTAGGCGAGTTCTGAAATATGCCTACTCTGTCAGTAAAGTATCATTTTCCATACTTGATACGTAAATAACTATTACATCAAAAAACCATTCTTTAACGTTTAAAAATCGCGTACACAATTTGCAATTAAATATTGAATTGAAACAATAATTAATTACTTTCAGACGTCATTAAATGCTATTAACATAATAAATGTATTTAATGACGTCAAAAATTCGTTTACTAACGTCGGAAAATAAGTTAATATTTTTCCTAATTTTTTCGTTTTTTATTACGTTATTTTAAATTGCCTGAACGAGTTTCAGTCGCCCAAAAATGATTTTCTGAGGTCTGGATTCTGGATTTGGAATTTGGGAGTGTGAGTTACCTCACGCGCACTTAGGCCACAATAGGTGGGCCCATTGTACTACCTCCCCAGCAGCTCTCCACATTGGACGTCACCCAAGCCATCCAACCTTTTGGATGTACTTGGGGACATCCGCAATTGGAGTGTTGCTGATTTCGGCCATGTTAGGCCAGAAGTCCCCCAGCATGGATCTTCTGGTTGTTGCGAGAGCTGGGCAGTGACATAGGACATGTTCTGCCGACTCGTCGTCCTCGTTGCATGCACTACAGTTTGGGCTGTCCGCCAGTCCCATCCTGTGCATGTGTTTCTTCAGAGTGCAGTGTCCAGATAAGATACCCACAACTAGTCGCAAGTTCTTTCGGGACAGTTGCACACAGTATTTGGCTGTTTTTGGCGAGGGTGCCGTAATAGCAGCCCTTGCTTGACGACAGCTTTGAGTGTTAACCTATCTTCGTGTGAAGCTTTTTAAGGTTTCTTCGTATAGCATAAAGCTTAATGTCTTCAGGGATATGGGAATTACGGGTTCTGTCCCCCAGGGAGGTTATCCGGAGGCCAGTCTCGCAATCTCATCAGCCTTTTCGTTGCCGTAGGTTCCGTTATGTTCTTTCACCCATACAAGGAAGGCGGCTTTATCTTTTGAGATATCGCCGAGAGCTTCACGACACCGCAGTACCACTCCTGAGGTGATTTTGCAACTGCCTAGGGCTAGTAAAGCGGCTCTGCTATCGCTGTAAATACCAATACGTTGGTTCTTGATTTGTCGTTCAAGAATTGCATTTGCACCATGCATTATTCCCACTACCTCCGCTTGGAAGACAGTGGCAATTTTGCCTAGTGGTATACGCGTAGGTTTAGGTCATCGGAGAAAATTCCGGCACCCGTTCCATGGTTTGTTTTAGATCCATCGATGAAGATGAATATGTCCATATGCTGGGTTGGTCCAGCATTCGCGTAGACACTAAAGTGTCTATTAAAGGCATATTGTAAAGGAAGGTAGTCCACCATAGCATCCAGAAGAGGAATCTTGACGATTGCCTCATCCAGGATGCGGATGTGTCTGCCTCCCTTGCCTGCTGTTTGCCACAGCCCCTTCTGGCGCAGCCTAAAAGCAGTCCTCACACTTCTTCCTCCACAAAGAAATCAAGAGGAGAAAGGCATAAAATCACCTCTAAGGCGGCCGTGGGGGTTGAGCGTATAGCACATGTAGAACTGAGACAAGCGAGACGTTGCACGTGTCCCAGTTTGGTTGCTGCCGTAGCCTGTCTGACCCTGGGCCACCAGACAAGTGCTCCGTAGCATAGCATGGGCCTAATCACGGCAGTATACAGCCACAAGGTAATTCTAGGGGAAAGTCCCCAAGATTTACCTAGAGCGCGGCGACACTGCCAGAAAGCCATGCATGCTTTGTTCGTTTTAGCTTTCAGGTGTTTCTCTACGGCATGTAGCGCCGATTCGGTAGATCTCCCTGGGATGTAAGCGTGTTGGTTCAGGTGCAGTGGGTGTGAAACAAGCACCTTCTCCCTTATTTCCCTGTCACAAAGTCTCTCAAGAGTCTTTAATAAGAAAGATGTAAGACTAATGGGACGGTAAGATTTGGCCAGGGTGTAGTCAACACGCCCTGGTTTGGGTATTAAAACGACTTTCACTTCTCTCCAGCTCTCCGGTATATATCGAAAAACGATACACGCCCGGTAGATGCGCACCAGGTGGGCAAGTATCAGGTCCATTGTAATAGGGCTGGGAAGATACCGTCCACTCCTGGCGACTTGAAGGGGAGAAAGGAGTTTATAGCCCAGGTTACTTTGTCGCCCCTTACGACCCGGTCCACCACTTCCCAATATTCCTCGATAGGAGGTGGGGTGTCGGGCCTTGGCCATACACAGTCAGGGGTAACAATGCAGCCTGGGAAATGTGTTTGAATTAGCACTTGTGCTGTCTCTTCGGGTTTGGTTGTCAGGGAACCATCCCCTTGCCTGAGACAGCCAGGTTGTTGATTGGGGTCTTTGGAAAGGATCCTTTTTAGTCTTGCCGCTGAGGTAGTAGTCTCTATAGAACCTCAAAAAGTTTTCCAAGAGTCCCTCTGCCTCCGGCCGATTTCGTTTTTATATATTCTTTTTTGGTCTTTGTAGGCCTCCCAGTCACTAGTAGTTCTAGTTCTCTTTGCTTTATTGAAGGGTTTACCCAGCACTGATCTCATCCTGTCGAGTTTCTTGCACCATCAAGAGGTTGTGCGACTCGCCTTGGGTGTCTTCGGGGGGCATAATGATTCATAGGATTGTAAGAGCGAGTTTTGCAGAATGTCCACGCTGGTCTGCAGGTCCTCTACCCGAGCAATCGTATCCGGGAAAATCGACTCCGCCAGGTGGGCTTCCAGATCTACTTTATAAGTCTGTCGGTCTGCCTAGGGCTCCGATATTGTTTTGGTATGGCCGTAGTTCCAGATAATCTGAAACAGAGCTATCTGTGGTCTGACATCGATACAATAGGTGATACATGCCAGCCCACAATATTATTGGAAATACCTAACGATGCCAAGGTGACATCAATCACCGTCTGGCTGCGCGTTGTGACAAATGTAGGTTCACATCCACGGTTCAGTATTTCTAGGTTTGTACTTACTAGGTACTCAAGTAAAGATTTACCTCTGGTGTTGATGGTACTGCTGCCCCACGAAACGTGGTGAGCGTTCGCATCACAATCAATAATTAGGTGTTTATTTTCCCTCTCACAGTAATCCACCAGTTCGATCAACTCCGCGCTGGGCGGAGGGTCGATTGAGTCACCGGGAAGGTATACCGATGCTAATATAACATCTTCTTTTCCTTCGTTAATGCTGCAACTCACCTGTACCGCCGTAATATCAGGCGTACAGAGGTGTGGCAAAGCGAAGGCTTGTAAGTGCTTGGGACAGTAGATGCACGTCCTTGGTTTCTTTTGGGCGTTATTTGCAAAGACAGCGCATTTGTTATTATTTAATCTACAGATCTTAGATTTTACAATCCAAGGCTCTTGTATTAATGCAATAATGTCCTGCTGACTGTCGAGATGTCTGCGTAGAGTGACAGCAGCCACTCGACAGTGTTGCAGGTTAATTTGCATAATATTTAGTCCAGGCTGAATGGACATGAGGTCAACAAAAAGAGTTAGTCGGCCCCGGTGTCTGACCCGGACTCCAACAGTATCTCCATCAGCATCCTCTCCTCCTCACAGGTTGTGTCCATGAGGGTGGGGAGTTGTGGGAATTCCTCTTCGGATGGTTGCTCTGGTAGCGGCACTCCGGGTGGTGGTGGAGGGGTGTCCGCAGACGCACCCTGATCTGTAACTAAATAGGGTTGAGGGGTGTCCGTAGACGCACCCTGCCCTATAGGCTGATTTTCAGAGGCTGGAGGTGCATCTCCAGGCTTCTGAATTTTTATGCTTAGGGTGGTAAACTGATAGTGCAGTTTACCTCCTTTGCTTTTGACGGCCGTCTCGGCCTCTCTGCTTAGGCCAAAAATTAGGAGCCTACCAAGTGGCTCCTTCTTTTCGGCCGTGTGGAAGAGGGGCCAGTCCCCACCGCCCATCCCGGGGTTCTGCACTGCCAGTCGCCGACAGACAGTCTCCGTAGGTTCGGGTTTGCCCGGGACCCACAGAGCTGCCTTCGCCAGCCTGGGATGCCGATCCACCTAAACGACGCTGAGGCGAGCAACCTCCCACAGGGCAGGCAGGTTCGCGACCGCGTCTGTCAGCCACTTCAGGGTCTGGTCGTCCTCACAGGTGATTTGAAGAATCTCCCCGGAGTACTGCCAGCCCCTAAAAGTGGGTGGGATTTGGCTTTCAACTAGGGCGAACATGTAGTTGTCCAGAGCCACTAGCAATTGGGCTTTTATTAGGTCCGGGTGAGGACCTGGGTGATTTTGCCGAGGGGGGTCCTTAGATCCACGATGGCCACTCGGAGGTGCCTGGTAAGGGCCTCTTTGTAGCCACCTGTCCTCTCGGTGACCTTTTGGTCAGGTTTGACCTTCTTCCTTGGATTGGAGGTGGAGGGCGTGCTTTCATCCGATCTAATCCTTTTGCTAGTGGAAGGTGTAGGACCACCGGAACCGGCCGCCTTGGGGCTTGCTCTGTGAGCCAGTCCCTTGGTAGCGGTTGAGGAGACCCCGTTTTTCCATGCTGAAATATATGTTCATCTCTCTAGTTCCTCACCCACCACGGAGCCCAACAAGAGGACGTCGAACTTCGACGCCAAGGCTACTAGGGAGACATAGTTCCCAGAGATGAGTTGCACACGAGTAGGCACCACCAGAGAAACCCTAGGAAATCAGAAATCAGAACCCCTAGAGACCCTAGGGACCCACTGCGCGCCCCTCCACCCCCAAGGAGCTCGCCCTACCGGCGGTCTGACCCAACGATACAGCCGATTGGTCGAGGTGGGTTAGTCACTCGACCTCCCGTCTAGGTGAAATCAAAGAGATGTATTGCCGCACTCCAGAAAACCAAACCTGTTCCAGAGGTAGCTCAATCCCCAGGATCCCTTCATCCAACCGACACGGGTCGCCTCGCACGGCACAAACACGAGGGTGACCTAAACCCTGTGAAATCTATTAGGCGGTCACAATCCAATGGAGAGGGGAGAATGGTCCGCGGCGGCAGCTTTCGTTTCATCACACGGGGGTTTAGACCCGAGATGTCCCTACTAACTAACCACTAACCTAGGTCCGAGGACTTCGGCCGTTCTCCTATCCGCCACCTGGAGACGCGCTCGGTAGAGGTATCCCAACCCCCGAGTTTTCTGAGGTCATACAATATATTTTTGATATTATCAAATGAATTTATGATTATGATATCAAAAATTCGACTACAAAATTACATAAATAAAAATTTTTATTCAAAATTTGGTGATTTCTTGACAAATAAAATTAAAATTTAACGACAAAAACATCAAATTCTGACATCTGAAATTCAATTTGTGACGTCTAGTTAAATTTTTAGTTCAAAATTATTTAACGACTTGAGGAACATGTAATTTTGTTTTCCAAATTCAGAATAATAAGTAGAACGGCGTTCCATACGTTGCAGTGCATAAAACATACATGCGTGCACATTCACGTCAAAACTTGATTTATAATGCTCACTAAATATGCTATATATTGTACCTCACTTATCAACAGAATATAGCAAGTGCATGTTTACTGCCGTTTGAAATTTTGTTGCAGGCGCTCGGTGGAATTTAACAGAAACATCGTTTGTGGATCGGTTACCATAGTCGATTCGGTCCGATACATGCGTTATAAATACCTCACAAATCAACGACGTTGTTTTACGAATAATATTATTAGGCGTCTTTTTGATATAATTAGATCGTCACGTACCATGAATGCTTTACATTTTCTTGGAAACTATTTGTAGCTAGAACATAAACTAGACTGTTTAGCTATTCGTTTAAATACAAATTTTTAATTTCCAATACACACATTTTTGCTTTCCCATACTTCTGCTGAAGTAAGGAAAGTTATGAGTTCATGCAAATTTTCGAATTCCAGATTTTAACAGAAAAACACTTTTTGGAAATTTGAAATACATAGAGTTGTAGTGCATCCAAAAACAAAGCAAATGCTTTTTTTGCAAATGCCGAATCTTTAATACGAAGCCCGCTAGGAATTTTTGAAAATTTTAATTTTAATGCCCATTACTCAAAAACAAAATAACCAATCAATACAAATTATCATATTATTTGATAGTTCTTAATAAGTATAATCAAGTGATATAAAAATATTTTTGGAAATATAAAAATTGTAAATATGCAAGCGGCTTAAAATTTAGAACATTTTTTAAAAATAACTCCTCAAAAACTGCCGATAGAGCTTACAATGAACTACAAATTTGTTTTTTACTTATCTCTCAAATATTACTCTGACGCCCTCCAGGAATTTTTGAAAATTTTGGAATTGACGCGTTTTCGCTGTTTTCACGTCAATTAGCTAATAAAAAACATATGTTTCTATTCTTTGCATATTTTCAGCGAGCGCGCCCTGTACGTAACCAACGCCTTGAGTCTAGAGCGAGCGGCTTGTACCGGCTGGAAATGATTAGTAGATGTAAATTTCTATCACTTCTAGACGCGAGAATATTTAAAACGTAAAAAGTATGGGAAAGTATCAGCGACCTGTTTCGCCCATTTTTGTTCTTTTTACTTTCCCATACTTCTACTAAAGTAAGGAAAGTTATTTCATGCAAATTTTCGAATTTCAGATTTTAATGGAAATACGTGTTTCGGGGTACAAGGAACCCAAAAAAAGTAGTTTTTAAGAAATGGCTGTCTGTGGCTGAGTGCGTTCGTTTCCAGTTTTTTAGTTGCAGGTAGTTCTTTGTAACGTCGTTAATCGGAACCGGAACCGGAAACGTAAATTAGACCTGTTTTCTTAATACACATTTTTTTAAAACACGTTCTTGAAATTGTAAATACATAGCGTTGTAGTTCATCTAAAGAAGAATCAAATCTTCTTTCCTAAATGCTAAATCTTCAAAATGAAGGCCGCTACAAATTTTTGCAACTTTTAACTTTAATGCCCGATTACTCAAAAACAAAATATCCAATCAATACAAATTATCATATTATATGATAGCCCTTAATAAGTATAATTTTTGTAAATATGAAAATTGCAAATATACTAGCGGTTCAAAATTTTGGACATCTTCCAAAAAATTCCACAAAAAATGCCAAACCATTTTTTTAAACTTCCTGAGCCAATAGACCTTGCAATGAACTACAAATTTGTTTTTTACTTATCTCCCAAATTTTACTTTGACGCCCTCCAGAAATTTTTGAAAATTTACAAATTGATTAATTATTTATTCAAAAACGCAAACGCCGATCGTTATTAACTTTTATCAGTTCGATAGGCTATTAAAAGTACTTTATTGCAATTTGCAAGAAATTTCAATTATTGTAAAGATCAAGAAAAAAAAACGACAGGGGAGGGTAGTACACACTGGGACAAACAAAATATAATTTTTTTTTCTCTATTTGTTTTTGATTTGAGCCGACCCATTTTAATGTTAAAATGTATAGACTGCGTTTCTACACTACTCAAAACATTAGTGTGTCGTTAATTACTTAACTTTAGTTATAAATTATTTTTTCTTAAAACCTTACAAGTGTCCCACTGTGGACTGAGAGTGGTGCACAGTGGGACATGATGAAGTCAACAGTGGGACAGTCCGTAAAATGTGGATTTTGGAAGTTTTTAATAATAACACAACTATAAAGAACAAAATGCGTTTATTTTACCATTTAAAGAAGTAAGAAATTAAAAATACAGCTACTACAGAAGGTTCAATATTACACTAAATTTAAAGAACTAGGGATATTAATGTTGAATTGCAAATGACCTCTTCGAATATCTGGTGGAGGTAAAAATTTTTTCACCTTTGAAATGCCGACGACAGCCTCGTCCTTAACACCCGGAAAGGCGCATTGCTTCTTTCCTCTTTTTAGGAAGCTGACTATGATTTAATTTCCTTGGATATCTGTTACCTGTCCCGTGAAAAACAGTTTACACTTCTTCCTCCTTTCAAACTCCACCAAAACCCAGCATCCAACGGTAGGGTTTGGGTTTTCATCAAAAAAGTCTTCCTCGCCCATGTCTGATTCAGAACCAGAAGGAAACCAGTCAGATAGTTCGCCATCGTCATAACTTGCCTCTACGATCATCTCCTCCTCCTCCTCAGAGGTTTCCTGGTCCATGAAGACTTTTCTCTTGGTTTTTTCAACTTTTTTCATCTGTTTCTCATCATGTTTTCTCTGCAACTCGTTTTTAATTAGCGTGCTGGTGATGACTACTGATTTATTTTTTCGAGTCTTCTTTCGTCGCGCTTTTCTTGCTGCCGCTTTAGGATATCCGCGTAGTGCCTGGGGGAAGACAAAGCTAGAAGCTGAGTTTTCCACCGTCCTGCCTGAATCCGATAGTTCTGGTGTAGTGGGTTGCAATTCTGCAATTAAGCTCTCTGCTTCTATGCTAGGCAGAGGCCTATCAGTAACTAATGACTCAAGAAAATCGGCATCTGTAAATATTTGATTATTGAAGGGATAAATCCCTGTTTTATTAAAACCGGACTTGATATTTTAGGGTGTGAAGGATGTGTCAACAGCAATATTCACTAGTTCAGCAACGTTGTAAATGGTTATGGGTGTACCGGGATGGTTCAGTAGCCAGGTCTCACATGCAACATTATACGCAGCTTTGAACGAGGCAAAAACAGCCTTATCTAAAAGCTGCAGCTTGTGACTGCAGTGAGAAAGCAATCTGAGAATGGTCACCCCTGCAGTCCGAGCTTTTTCCACTACAACAATGGACACGTGAGCTTCACGGTTGTCAAATAAGAGCAGTGATGGATTTTCCTTTGTGCTCTGAGAAAGGTTGATGAAGTGGTCTAGTACTTCAGGAAACAGTTCTGTGGTCATCCAACCCGAAGGATTGGCCAACCCTAATGTTCCAGCAAGTGCTCCCGCTAACATGTGTTGCTTAAAGTATTTTCGGGGGAAACCCATTGCTGGCGGAAGAAAAGTTCCTCTAGCACAGATGATTGCGCAAGTAGTCACCAGGACACCTCGTTCTCCGCTCGTGCAGGAACTTACTTATTTTATTCCTTGCTCTGCAATTACTCGTTTGGGGTTCTGGACAGTGGTTGTGCCGGTCTCGTCCAAGTTGTAGATTCTGGAGGGGTTCATCAGCTTAGGGTTTTTCTTCAACACATCCTTTAAATTTTAAAAAAACATTGAAACATTGTGTCGATTAAACGACGTCATCCGAGATAAGCTGTAGCCTTCTGGCTGTAGAATCGATAGGTTGTTCTTTTGAGTTAAGAACGAAGCCAGTCATTTCCTACGCTTTTAGATGCTGTCCATGACTTAGGTATCTTCTAACTACAGCTCTTTTACCATTTTCGTACTGAGTCCATATGCCATCTTTGAGCATGTTGCAATGTATTCTTTGAGGGTAAGTTCCTCTTCCTCTGAAAACCCTCTATTGATAACATAATTGGGTTCCATGCGTGGGTTTGCACCATCTTCCGAAGTCTTCTTCTTGTTAATGTAACGTTGCAGAGTCGATTGTGAAACTCCAAAACGTATTTTTGCTTGTCTGAGGGATCCACCATCTAATACAAAAGCTACTGCCCCTTTCATATCTTCTGCCGTGAAATCGGCAATCTTACGTTCTTTTGGGTTCCAAAAGTTTAAAAAGTTTTGATAGCTAGGTGAAAACACAGGTAATGGGTTAGGTAATTTTACAGCAAACATGTGAGTACACAGTGGGACAGTCCCACTGTGTACCATAACATGCTGTACCGCTGTGTACTTTTCACATGGCAATGATTTATGGACCAACACACAGCACATTATTAATCAAAACAACATTAGATAACTCATTTTCGTAGCTCAATAATTATCTAACAGCATGAATAAATGAAATAACAAATCGGTACACTCACCTCTTGAATATTCAACCACAAATTTCCATAAAAACTTTTACAGTCGAAAACAAACTAATTTAATACAAGATGTGACAGATTTATTGGAATCTCCACCATTTTGTATTCGGACCTTCGCAAAGGTTGATAGCTAAGTGATTTAAATTGGCTGGAACAAGTTAAGCGGGAAATATAAATAATGGACCAAAAAAAATATTTTTTGTTCCTTGCATATTTTTAATAACTCTTAAAATAAAGTTTTTACAGCGATTTTAATGCGAAGTTTAAAGCGCTTCTAATAAGTAATAAGTAAGGCGCGGTCCGTTGTCGTGCTTCTATTCTATGCGGCTAGCCGAAGGTATAGCGCTATACTTATACGGTACACGATATCGTATTGCACAGGCTGTCGCAAGTTCAAGTCGACGCTGGGGCGTTATTTTTTGATTTTTTTTCTTGTTTCAGTTTTTGTAAAAACAATGGTATTTACTCAGTTATTAACGCGCAAACATTTAAAACGTAAAATGTGTGGGAAAGTGCCAGCGACCTGCTTCACCCATTTTTCTATAACCTCTTGAAATTATAAGTTCATATCTCGATCCAGTGGAGTATCAAGTTCCATATCCACCCGGTATATTAAATATGCGAGTATTTTGAAAATTGCTTTATTTTTATTGAAAAACTGTGAAAACAGTTTGATACCCATGCTCATACAGTGTTAAAGACAACCCAGATGCTCCCAGTTAATAAGATGTATGTCATATCACTGGTTGTCTTTGTTCTTTAGGTACTGCGACTATATAGTTTGGCCTGTATCAGTTTTTTCATATTCTTCTATCATCTGCCGTCTTTTCAATTTACGCAGTCAAAATTTTAAGTCGTCTTCCTATTTTTGCCTTTTATAAGTTTAAATAAAAGTGTTAGCCTTGCTTCAACTATTATACAAACATCTAAAGAAAAATTCTTCATGCGACACGCGAGTCAAACGCAGTTGTTTATGTCCGAGTTTGTACGTATTTTTAATTATATATTTGTCTTACATTTTATAACATGTATTACAGGGTATTAAGAAACCCTTCACCGAAGTGATAAAAGCAAATATTGGAGACTGCCATGCTATGGGTCAAACTCCTATCACCTTTATTCGCCAAGTATTAGCTCTTGTAGCTTATCCTCCCTTGTTTGGTAATTCAGCATTTCCAGAAGATGCACAGGACAGGGCTCGAACTATCCTTAATGGTTGTAGAGGTGGGTCAGTAGGGTCTTATACGGAAGCGAGTGGAATTGAAATAATTCGTAAACATGTAGCAGAGTATATTCAAAAAAGAGATGGTGGTATTCCTTGTGATTGGCAGAATATTGTAATCAGCGCTGGTGGGTATTATATTAAATACTATATAATAAATTATTTTCTCAACAAACATGTGCTACTGTAACATTAAAGGTGCTAGTGATGGAATCAAAAAAATATTGAAATTATTTGTATATAATTCAAACGGAAAGAAGCCAGGTGTTATGATTCCCATACCGCAATATCCTCTTTATTCTGCGACGCTAGATGAATTTGATATGAAGAAAATTGAATATTATTTGGATGAATCGCAAGGTTGGGGTCTAAATATTGAGGAATTACAGGTATATTTGCCTAACAGTGTGCTTAAATTTGTTTAAGTATTATTTTTTAATAGAGATCAGTAGATGAAGCGAGGGAAGTATGTCATCCAAGAGTTCTTGTTGTTATTAATCCTGGTAACCCAACCGGCCAAGTTCTTTCAAGAACGAATATAGAAGAAATCGTTAAGTTCGCTTATAAAGAGCAACTTTACCTTTTAGCAGATGAGGTTTATCAAGATAACATTTATGCAGAAGATTCCGAATTTCACTCTTTTAAAAAGGTGCGTGAAAATGGGTTATCTATGTTTTTTGTAATTATTTCTAATTGTAGGTCTTAGTAGAAATGGGTGAACCTTATAGTAATATGGAATTGGCAAGTTTTATGTCTTGTTCAAAAGGTTACATGGGCGAGTGTGGATTGCGAGGTGGTTATGCTGAGGTCATCAATATGTGTCCTGAAGTAAAAGCTATGTATTTTAAAGCTAATACCGCTATGCTTTGTCCCACAGCCCTGGGACAGGCTTGCCTAGATGCTGTTGTACGTCCTCCAGAAAAAGGAGAACCGAGTTACGAGCAATTCATCGCAGAAAAGGAAGCTGTGCTGAATTCTCTAAAGGTCCGCACTAATTCATTTAAAGAAAAATATTATAAACAAATTCAAACAATATTATTTCAGCTACGAGCAAAGATGGTAGTAGACATATTTAATTCTATAGAAGGATTTAGTTGCAATGAAGTGCAAGGAGCAATGTATGCATTTCCTCGGATCAAACTTCCAGTGAAAGCAATTGAAGCTGCTAAGAAAGTTAATCAAGCTCCTGATGCGTTCTATGCTATTGAACTTCTTGAAAATACTGGCATTTGTATAGTGCCAGGTTCGGGATTTGGCCAACAACCAGGGACATTCCATTTTCGAACTACTATATTACCTCAAATAGATAAGTTAAAACTTATGTTGGAGAAGTTACAGACATTCCATAAAGAATTTGTCCATAAATACAAATAATGTTATATTAAACTAAGGTATTGGTATTAGTTTTGTTACCTGCATCCGTGTAAATCCTAATATTAACCCAATAAAGTATGAATCTATTTACTCCTAATAATAGTAGCTAATTATCCAGAATTATATACGGGTAGAAGTACTTACATCTAAGACAAGGTTCAGCTTATCCAAACGGTTTCTTAAAACTTATTTTACATTCAATTCGGCATTCAAGAGAATTCTTGACCTAAGTATGAAGAAAGTACCAGTTACAAAGTACGTAAACTTAAATTAGAACACTATGATTTGGATAAAAAAACCTATAATTTTAGAATGATCCCTGTAGCAGCACTATACAAATAAAAAAAAATTACGCAGAACTAACAAACTAAGCATTAGCAGCCACACGTATGTCTTGGTCTTCTATGCCCAATACCCAATACTACTATAATTAATAAATTATTTATTTCAAGGCATGTTAGTCAATAATATGAACTGATATTCCATACAATTAACTATTTTTTCGTTATTGTAAACCATTTGTAAACCTTTGTTGTAACAGAAATTGCAAATAAACGCATATGCAGTAAAATAATAATGAAATTATAGAACTGATACATCGCTTGCTGGGAGCATTTTTTCAATGTAAACTGTGTTGCGAAATTACACACAACCAATGTTTTTTCAAAAATGGGTGAAGCACGTCGCCTGGACTTTTCCAGACTTTTTAAAAATTGCTACTTATTATATTTCAAAAGAATTTTTGTATCAGTAACTATAATAAGATGGAAAATCAGTAGAACTTTCTTCCACGTAACCGACACTTAATGCTCAAATGACACTAATGACATTTAATCTGTTTGCAAGTTTTACCGAATTATAAGAGCAGGTACTTCCGCACCTGTGATGATTTTAATCGGGTGTTGGTATTTTCTGCTTTAATTCGAAGGTCGAGTAAAGCCAATTGCTCCGTTCAGCACAGACATAGGCTGAATATAACAGCTTTATATTCCACAAGAGAATGTTATGCTTCTAGATAACATTATGAGTACATTCCCCTGTTCATTATATAGACGCGGTAAGCATAAAGTAGGTAATCGACGTTTGTTAATAATGCAACATTTGATATTGTATATTTATTTCTGAGTCATACACAAATATTTATGTGAAAAAACTAAATCATTAATCGAAGTACATATTTAACAGTGGCGGTCTGTCCTATTAGGCAGGGTAGGCAGTGCCTACCCATAAGTTTTCAAAACAAAATCAAATTTTACACTTTCAATAAAACAAGGTTACTTTTACACAGTTTTTACTTTTTAACACCACCGCGTAACATAAAAAATTAGAAGCCAAATAAATAGACTCTTGCCTTTAAACGCAATTTTGCATACGCGAAGACCGAGCCTATCGGGCCAAATGATTACAATCAACCAACCTATTATTCTTAATACGTTTGCATATACATTGATACAAATAATGCAATAATCACATGGACAGATGCAAAGAACTGGTAGGGATTTCAGAACGCAATAAGCACGGCAAAGGCACGGCTTCTGCAGTTACTTTACTTGCGCCGCAGAAGTTGTGTGCCACGTGCAGCTATTGTGTGTTTATTTCATACGTAGTTTGCAAATTTGAAGTAAATATGAAAATTCTCGTTGACCAGCTTTTAAATCAAAAATTTAATGGATACTCTTACGGAAGACAAATAGAAATAAAAAAACATGGGTGATGTACTAGAGCCGTTACAGACAGATAGTAGGAAAAAATCTAGATCGATTAATACTGAATTGTATAAAGCAATGGCTAACTGGTAACGATTTAAAAAATAAACTATTATGCTGGAATTGCTTACTATTTTTATCTATATCTAACCCCTCAAAAGTATAGTCTGAAACAGAATACTCTGTTTTAAAAGATCTTTTATGTGCAATTAAAAAACGTGCGTCGACCAAAGAACTGTTATTATCTACAACTGTTAGATTAAAATTATTTGGCAAATCATGCATTAACTTGGCTTATCAAATTAAAGTGCATAATGACAAAGTAGGGATTTTATGCATAGATTAATTCATTTAACAACAGGGCTTGGTAAATTAGAGTTGCCGTAATTTTTTTAACTTAATCTTAATGTTAAATAATTTTCGCCATTGCCTACCCAAATTTTCAACCCACGGAACGCCACTAATATTTAACAAAAAACGTTTATAAGTTATAACAAATAACACGAAATTAAACCCTTTTTGGCAAACGTAACTTTGGTTTCTTGTATTAATGTCAATAAATTATCAAAGGTTCGAACTAAAATAAAACAAACGTAAGTTTCTTTGGCCCACTTGTTATATGAATTTCCCCTTTACTTCGCCCGGCTCTCACTTGAAAAGTTAGCCTCAAGCGCTTATGGAGTGCAGTCGCATTTTCACCGCTCCAGTTTACGAACTACCCAAGATGTAAATTAACCACCTTCTTTTGGGAAAGCCTAGTTGGAGGCCTTGGTGGTGACATGCCCGTCCAGTTGATACGCTAAAATACCGCTATCGTCAAACATTTCGCTCGGTCTAGTCGGATTAAAGCAAATATTGGTGTGGATTCATCTGTGTAAATAAGGGCTTTATTTGGTTTCGTTTGCCATGTTGCACGATATACCTGTCGCCAAGTGCGGATCTTAACGTCATTTCCGGGTCAACATCGAAGCCACCCCTGGATCTCTCGACAACTTACCGTCAACTACAAGCTGGTCTTTGTATCAAATATCTCGTTACAGTCTCCCGAACCTTCTCGAAGCATCCCCGTTATAAGTTATCCATCTACACTTTTAACCTACTGGTGAGGTGCCAGCAACCTGCCCCTCTACGACTTGTAACTACATTTATACCGTTATATTTAATCAGTGAAAGTGCTATAGAAAAGCCTTCAAACACTTTGTATGCGTTCCGGTTCTGAATATTTCGTCGATTATAATTATATTCTTAGTATATTTGCATGCGTTCATGATAATTAGATTTTAGATATATATTTGCATGTGTTTATGTTACTGTATTTCTTGTCCGAAATCCGTGGCGGAGTGGTCTATATTCTTTAATCATACTACTTGTTTATAGCCGCAATCTGCGGCCAACTTTATTTTATTCAATGTACTTTGTGTTCGAAGTAAACATTGTGATTTATATGCCATCGGTATTAAGCCTTAGCAAGGTTATAAGTAAGCATTGTAAACTCCATCTAGGTGGAAGCCCAAAGGTAAATCAAACTCCAGGAAAACTGTCAACAAGGAAGGTTCCTGTCCCCTCCCCCTTGAACGTCGGCCTGCCCCCTCCTGCTTCAACAACCGCTATCAAGACAATCAAAAACAGGTGGCATCCTCTTAATCACCACTAATATCTCCCCCCTCCCCCAAATTATCGGTCAAGAACCCTTCCGTTTTATAGAACGAACCACTCCCTCCTTCGACTTTGAGCTGGTTGAGTGCACCCCCTTTGTTACGGTGTTGCTAACAACAACTTTTTCCAGTAACAAATTTGTCGCCCAACTTTTGGGCCTCTTTCCGCTGTTTTTCACGTAACAAACTAAAGAATTAAGAATAGACTTACGAGAATAATAAGCGAAAATAAAGCTGTGGGGAACAGCAAGTAATTCAAACATAGAAATATTGAGACGCTTCCAAGCTAAAACGCTAAGAACCATGGTGAATGCACCTTGGTACGTGTCCAATGAAATCATACGCCGAGACCTAGGCATACCAACTATTAACGAAGAAATACAGCGTTACAGCGTGCGCTATCATGATCGGATTAGTGCCCACCCCAACAACCTAGTCAAATGCCTGCTAGATAACGAAGAAGAAGATCCCAGACGTAAAAGATTCAGGCCAGCAGTTCTTTCAAACCGATTTGAGTGATTGTGCGTGAGTTGAGTTAGTGTTGTGCTAACCAACCCTAGACCAAATTAACCATATTTAAATAAGGAATTTGTTATTGAACTATTTCCTGCATGACATGCATGTTAGGATTCATTTCATTTTTCATTTTTTTTTTAGCTTTCTTCAATCCATTTGCGGATGTAGGCCTCCCCTTGTTCCTTCCATCGTGTCCTATTTTGTGCAATTCTTTTCTATGCGAGACCGGCGTGTCCGTTTTACATCGTCTAACCATCGCATCTGTGGTCTACCACTTGTTCTTTTGCCTAGCCAGGGTCGCCAGTCTAGGATTCTTGCGTTCCACCTGTTATCCCTTTGGCGGGCATTGTGTCCTACGAATTGCCACTTAAGGCTAGCTATTCTCTTTCTTACATCTGTAACTTTTGTCTTCTCCCTTATCCATGTGTTTCGTTTTCTGTCCTTTAGGGTTATTTGTAACATTTGGCGCTCCATGGCTTTTTGGGTCTTCACAAGTTTGTCTACATTTCTCTTTGTGAAAGTCTAGGTCTGAGCCCCGTAAGTCATGACAGGTAGTATACAGCTATCGAATGCTTTTGTTCTAAGGTATTGAGGTATCTTTCGGTTTTTTAGTATGTAACTTAATCTGCAGCCCATCCTAGTTTCGTTCTTCTTGCGATTTCTATTTCTTGATTTTCTTTGTTAAGTGTAAACCTTTGCCCTAGGTATGTATATTCTTCTATTTGTTCTATAGTGTTTTGTTCTATTTCGACATTCACTTCCTCTTCGGAATTTGTCATAATTTTTGTTTTTGCGGTGTTTATCTTTAATCCCACCTTCTTCAAAGCATCATTTAGTTCTTGGAGCATTGAGTCTAGTTGGTCTCCATTTGTTGCAAATATTATGACGTCGTCGGCGTATTTTAGATTATTTAAAAATTCGCCGTTTATATTGATGCCTTTTCCCTCCCAATTTAGGCCTTTGAAGACATCCTCAAGGGCTAATATAAATAGCTTAAGTGATATTGGGCCGCCGTGACGAACTCCTCTCTGAATCGGGATTGGATCGGTTTCTTCTGACCAGTTGACTGTTATTGTGGTGTTCTTGTAAATGTCTTGAATTACCTGTGGTCTATCCTGCTGTTCCATAGACTCTGTTGCACCGCCCACGTTTCGATGCTATCGAATGCTTTTTCATAGTCTATTAGTGCTATGTATAATGGGCTCTATCAGTATCTTAAGGGTTAACAAATGGTCCGCTGTACTTAACCCTTTATGAAAGCCAGCTTGTTCATCTGATAAATACATTTCTATCTTGTTATTTAATCTTTCCATTATGATTCTTGACAAAAGTTTATATACTTGAGATAGTAGTGTTATGGGCCTGTAATTTTTAAAATCTTGTTTATCTCCCTTTTTACACAGTAAAATCGTTATGGCCTCTTTCCACTCGTTCACTATTCTTCCAATTTCCAAACATTTATTAAACAATATCTTCAAAGCTGCTATTATTTCCTCCTCTCCATCAATTAATAGTTTTTTTGTCAGATTGTCTTTTCCGGGCGCTTTTTGGTTTTCATTTCTTTTATCGCACTAATTATTTCTTCCTCTTCTATTTCCGGCATATCTTCCGAATTTATGTTTATTATTTTCTTTCTTAGCTTTTCTTTTATTTCTGGGAGAGCTTCTCTTTGGGACTTGTACAATTCCTCATAAAATTCTTTTACTGTAGAGTTTATTTTGTCTTTCTTTTAAAAGTTAAGGTATGCGCCAACTATACATTTTAAGAAAATATGGCCATTAGTAATTATTAATTGATTGCCTCATAATTTAAATACTGACGAAATACTACACAAGAAATCCGGACTATACTAATTATAAACATAAAATAAACTAAAAAAAAACTATTTATAAACAGAAACAGTATACAACCAATGTCCTAACAAATAAAGCGTATTTATTTAATTGTTAGTACTTCCAATTTAAAACATAAATAACCATTAGGCGACTTTGAACTGCACTTTGAGCACATTACTTACACCGGATCTTATTCTTTAAAACTCGGCTTTTTTCCTCGGCTTTTTTTCCGCTTACCATTATTAACAGTCATAACAATTCCCTTATTTTAATTAACTGATTGTAATTTTCTAATGTTTTTGTAAATTTAAGTATGGTTTTTGAATAGAAAGTTGTAATACAGTAAAATCTTAACACTCAACTTGTTTAGTGGTCATTTTCTAAAACTTTGTATGCCGATAGATCTTGCAGTAAACTACAATAGTATATTAAGTTTGGAGAACGGTAAGGGAGTTTTACCGTTCGAAGACAATTGTTTGGAGGAGGAGCCAGACAATTAGAAATTTTGATATTAGGTATAAAGAACACGTACGTTGTTACAAATACAAACACCCACATAAATCCAATTACGCTAAACACTTACTAGAACACAATCATTCAATGACGTCTAATAACACTATAAAATGTTTACACTTTTGTGATGATAAACGTAAATTAGATATACTAGAAGCTTTTGAAATTCACAAACATTTAAAAACGGTACCGTTAATGAATGAGCAAATTGATCTCTTAAACTCTCCTCTACTGGACGTTTTGGAATAAGAAATCAAGTCATCTGCAGACGATTACCGAGATCAAGTCACCAAGTTCTATTGCTATAACAACACTAACTGTTTACTTTTTCAAATAACTTTTGACAATGGCATGTAAACATGCCGAAATACGTAAAGGTTAAAATAAATAGATATTGTTAAAGTAATTAAGTATTTTATATACAGATACTCATTAAATATGGACTTCAACGAAATAAAGCTGGAATTTATAAATAAAATTTTCTCCATAGTGATTGTCCTAGATGAAATAAGCAGCCTACGACTTTTACACCATTAAACACCTGCGATAAAGCATTTTGAATTCCTATTTCATAGTCGGATAGCACAATTATAGGGTTCAAAGTTAATTTTAACTCGAGTATTTTTTCAAGTACACACACGTACGACCCTTCACATTTGTCTTTTAAAAGAACGTACACTACGTTCGATTGTTTTTTGAGATGCAGTGTATGTTGGTAAATATATAGATGCCTGCAGTGATACCGTACTGGTGCAATTTTGAATTAGTTGCTTAGGTTTTTCAAAGTTTGTTCTTCGCTCGACTTTTCATCTAAGACACGCATGTCATTGCCTGATTTTTTCTGTGTTAGGTGCATGACTGTGTCCTATAATAATTCTTGTATTGTTATCTAACATATTCAGACGTCTTCTACAAGACTGCTACAAGGCATCTTTATGACGTACTTCCATCGGAGTTCTCTCTTGCCTTTGGATAACGATGACCATCTTTTAATAACAATTCTTTACCTTTCTGTGATTCTATTTTCTCCATAATTGAAAAACACACAGAACGCAACTGAATCTTAACAGGGCAAAATTCAGTTAAGAACTAATCATATATGTATAACGCGTTTCTTGACTTTTAAAGGGAACCCTCAAGTAATTAGGATTACGATTAGGTTTGTGGATATGGTCACCATAAATACTTTAAGGATTTAGACCAAGTAGAAAATGCCAAAGTCTATCTGATGAGTGCTAATTTGAAAGTAACTTAACTTTTTAAACATTGTTCACATTTTAATTTTAATGATTTCCAAGTATAGTACTAATGTACTAATTATTTAATACTACCACAGATAAGGTTAACCTTATCTGTGATACTACTTAGAGGAAGCAGCAGTACTTTCACTTAATGTGAATAGAAACTTTATCGGGCAATTATCATAATATGACACCTTCCTGGAATTTTGCACAATCTAGAAATATAAATATCTACTTCCTGCAAAAAAAGTATCTGTAATAAAATGTAAACTGTATTTATTAATGCATTTGTGCTACATTTACGTCATTTTTGTTGTTACAATATATACACTTGGGCTATTTTGACGGGGCTATTTTGGGTAGAGGCTCTTTTGTCGGGGTTATTTCGACGGGGCTGTTTTGACCGGAGCTATTTTGACGGGGTACCTACCTAACCTCAACATCATTAACATAACATTTGAAACTGACAGAAGTACAAATATTGCGCTTGCGCAGTGAAGTAAAACAGAGTGACAATACGTTTTTACATTTCCCCGCAGAACATAACGAAATTTGATCCAAGAAACAGCATACGATTTCCTATCCTGTATCATGGACTATTATGTGTATTGTGCAGTTTCTTAAAATGCACAAGAAATATTCGAGGAATTTTTGCATGCGATTATTGATACCTGCAATGCAATTTAATCAATAATCCTCATTCGTTGCAAAAATCATTTGACAACATGAAGCAAAGTGTGGCATGTTGCACTGAAGCTGAGAGCAGGCAGTTTAAGCATTTATTGTAAATGTAAATAAAACTTTTATCCCATATTGTAATTCCTTCAAATGTTCAGTTACATTGTATTTATTGTTTTGCCATAAAATAATTAGACGAACCAATATTTGCAATACTTTATTTTTACATGCTGAAATCTTATGTCTTAAATATAAATCAACACCGCACCGCGTACGTGTATACTACGTGGCAGTATAACCACAAACTTAAAAAAAACAATAGACTGAGTATGCTTGCTTACATATGTGTACCCAAGTCGGCCGTCTTAGGAGTCTCGTACTCCCCTTACAGCACATTGTTTCTCCTTAAAACAAGCAATATGGTTCGTATCTTTACTACATGTCAAATCCTAATTCGTTTACCCAACTTTTCGCGAACGCATATACCAGAAGTGTAGGAAATACAATGCATAATAATAGTTAACTAGACGATATATGGCTGCAAAATTAGCACTTACTGATTACATAACCATGTTTGACAATTTGATATATCGACTATAGTTTGTCTCCGATAATTTGTCTTACCAACCTGCTCAAAAAGGCAATCTTTAGAAACTTATTGCACAAAATAACAAACTAAACGAAACTCATAAGATGGCTGCTTTTTAGGTACAGTTTTTGGTAGTGGGGACTGGATGCTTACTCAGTCTATTGTTTCCAGGTTTGTGAGTATAACATTTAATTTTGCATTCGTGTTGTTATGGCAACTACTCTCCGAAATATTTATAAACTTTCTAATGTACAGCTATTTTTTAACAAAAAAAAACGCATAATTTCGTATCTTGCATGCGTTGTGTGGTATTAACGTTAATGCTTATTTTTATTTTAATTAAAAAAACGGTATATGGTTTACAAAAATTTAAAATCTAACAAAATTTACTCAGTGTGTAGTTTACTTTATAATCACCACCTGCGATAGTACATGACAACTTATTACACTAAATAATAATTTAATTTTTTGTTCGTGGAATATTCCAAATTTCTATAATTCTGTCTTTCATTGACAAACTCAATTGTGTTGATGAACGGCAATATCACTCGTCCTGCGGACCTGTGATATTGCCTAGCAACACAACAATTTCGATGTCAATGAGACGACAGAATTATTCATAATTTTTTATTTATAAATTCCAGCTTTACTTCGTTAAAGTCCATATTTAATGAGTATCTGTATATAAAATACTTAATTACTTTAACAATATTTATTTATTTTAACCTTATACGTATTTCGGCATGTTTACATGCCATTGTCAAAAGGTATATGAAAAAGTAAACAGTTAGTGTTGTTATAGCAATAGAACTTGGTGACTTGATCTCGGTAATCGGCTGCAGATGACTTGATTTCTTATTCCAAAATGTCCAATAGAAAAGGATTTAAGAGATCAACTGGCTCATTCATTAACGGTACAGTTTTTAAATGTTTGTGAATTTCAAAAGCTTCCAGTATATCTAATTTACGTTTATCATCACAAAAGTGTAAACATTTTATGGTGTTATTAGATGTCATTGAATGATTGTGTTCTAGTAAGTGTTTAGCGTAATTGGATTTATGTGGGTGTTTGTATTTGTAACAACGTACGTGTTCTTTATACCTAATATCAAAATTTCTAGTTGTCTGGCCTATATAAACCGAATTACAATGCGAACAATTTAATTTGTAAATGCCTGATTTGTCTGTTTTTGATTTTGCAATAAACAAAGTGTTTAGGATGTTTTTAGTTGTTTTAAAGCTTACTTTATATTTATTTGTTTTGTTTATGATTTTTTCTGATTTGTCACTAAAATATGGGATCGAAGCATATTTAATAGTATCAAATGAAGTTAGGGTATTTAAATAAATATTTTGAATGGTTAATTTATAATCTTTTTCTTTAATTAATGTATCAATAAGTTTAGTATTATAACCAGACTGAGTTGATTCAATTATTTGAACTTTGCGCCAATCAAACTGATTTTAGTTTTAATAATAAAATTTATTTCCAAAAAGATGGTTTACCTATGAGAAGTCCAATTTCACCTCTTTTAGCTGACATATTTATGGAAAATCTAGAAGATCAAATATTCGAATCAAATCAATCTGAAAAAGTTATATTTCGGTTTCGTTATGTTGATGACATTTTAGCATGTTTTAATAGTTCATTTGATTTAATTAATGAATTTTTAATTTTTATTAACAGCTTGCACCCAAACATAAAATTTACACTAGCAACTGAACAAAATAAGTCCATTAACTTTTTAGATTTAAACATAAAAATTAATTCAACTAATAAATTTGAATACTCAGTTTATAGAAAACCTACACAAACAGACATTACAATACCACACGATTCTTGTCAACATAAAACACATAAATTAGCAGCATACAGGTCCTTGATACATAGCGCTTTGACGGTCGCTTTAGATGAAATTAATTATAATAGAGAAATTTCAATTAATAAACAAATTGCACACAGTAATGGTTATAATACTAAACTTATTGATGCATTAATTAAAGAAAAAGATTATAAGTTAGCCATTCAAAAAATTTATCCGAATACCCTAACTTCATTCGATACAGTTAAATATGCTTCGATCCCATATTTTGGTGACAAATCAGTTAAAAACGCTAAAATTATATAGAAAACAAATAAATATAAAGTAAGCTTTAAAACAACTAAAAACATCTTAAACACTTTGTTTAATGCAAAATCAAAATCAGACAATTTGCTAAAATCAGGCATTTACAAATTAAATTGTTCGCATTGTAATTCGGTTTATATAGGCCAGACAATTAGAAATTTTGATATGAGGTATAAATAACACGTACGTTGTTACAAATACAAACACCCACATAAATCCAATTACGCTAAACACTTACTAGAACACAATCATTCATGACATCTAATAACACCATAAAATGTTTACACTTCTGTAACGATAAACGTAAAATTAGATATACTGGAAGCTTTTGAAATTCACGACATTTAAAAACTGTTCCGTTAATGAATGAGCAAATTGATGTCTTAAATTCTCCTCTATTGGACATTTTGGAATAAGAAATCAAGTCATCTGCAGACGATTACCGAGATCAAGTCACCAAGTTCTATTGCTATAACAATACTAACTGTTTACTTTTTATATAACCTTTGACAATGGCATGTAAACATGCCGAAATACGTATAAGGTTAAAATAAATAGATATTGTTAAAGTAATTAAGTATTTTATATACAGATACTATTATTAATATTATTGAAGTTAGAAATAGGGTAAATGCTACAATAAGAGAAATAAAACAACGATTCTGGGAACAATTCTCAGCAGAAATGGAGCACGACCTTTATGGTGGCCAAAGAAAAATTTGGAACCTGGTACGTAGCAGAAAAAAACCAGTAAACGAATACATACAAACTACAGCTATTAAACCAGAAATATGGGTTGACTATTTTAAAAGCTTATACACATCAAACCAAACCATACACTCACAGATAGAGGAAACCAATAATGACGACAACATATACCAAACAAACAGTGAAGCACTCATCACCAAAGAAGACGTTGCACAGTCAGTTAAGAAATTAAAAAACAGAAAGTCCCCCGGACTAGACAATATCACAAATGAATTATTAAAATATGGGGGAAATGAAGTTATACAAGAAATAACAAAACTGTTTCAAATTATCTGTCGAACGAAAGTTATCCCTGATCAATGGAAAACTAGCATCACAGTGCCTATATTCAAAAAAGGATCAAAAACAAAACCTGAAAATTACCGAGGAATATGCCTGCTAAGCTGTATATCAAAACTGTTAACAAAGATCATATCAGATAAAATAACCGAAAAAATAACACCATTAGATGAACAGCAAGGTTTTCGCCCTAACAGATCAACCATCGATGCCATATTTATAATCAGACAAGTGACGGAGAAAGCAATTGAATATGATAAACCAGCCTACATGTGTTTCGTAGATTTTACGCAAGCTTTCGATAGGGTGAGGCTATGTGATGTATTAAAGATCCTAAACCAACAAAACATTGACCCCAGAATTACAACACTGGTAAAAGAACTGAATACCAATACAAAAACAAGAATTAAAACAAATCATATACTACTTACCGAAGAGGTGCCGGTCTCTACAGGCATACGACAGGGCGACAGTCTAAGTCCAACACTGTTTAGTTTGGTAATGGATGAGATAATTAAAGAAATAAAGACAACAGGAAAAGGCTACAAACTTAAAAATAACGACATAAAAATAATTTGTTACGCTGACGATGCTGTCTTAATATCAGAAACAGAAGAGGACCTACAAAGAATGCTGTTTAAATTCAAATCTGTGGCAGAAACGTTTAATATGAAGATCTCAACGAATAAAACAAAATCCCTCACTGTATCCAAAGAACCACTACGATGTAAATTAGTCGTAGACGATTATCCAATAGAACAAGTCATGGAATTTAACTATCTGGGTGCAAGTACCTCCAGTTATCGAAACCTATATAACGAAGTTAGAAGCGGCAGCAATATCGGGAGCCTTAAATGACATTATCTGGAAAAATAAACATATGTCCGTGCATAGCAAAACTCGCATCTATAAAACAGCTGTGAGACCCATCATGACATACGCTGGAGAAACCAGAGCAGACACTGGTAGAACAAAACCACTTCTAAGATCTACCGAAATGAGAACCCTGAGATCTATAAATGGGTTGACATTGAGGGATAGAATAAGGAGCCAGGAGATAAGAAACAAGTGCGAAATTCAGGACGTAGTTAGGTGGGTGCGAAATAGGAGAAGGGGATGGAGGGACCACGTACAGAGAATGGAGGACAGCCGAGTTACCAAAGTAGCGATGATGGAAAGACCGCAAACAACGAGACCGCGTGGCAAACCACCAAAAAGATGGAAAGACTGCTGGACATCCGCATCGCAAGATAATTGACGAAGAGAGGCTAAATTAGGAAACGACAGGGCAAGCCCTATAACAAGAAGAAGAAGAAGAAGAAGAAGAAGAAGAAGAAGAAGAAGAAGAAGAAGAAGAAGAAGAAGATACTCATTATCCATAATTGTTTTAATCACATGTGTTATTGCTGTTGAATATTCTACTTGCATTGTAACAGCCAATGACAGCCGTTTATTTTTAGGTTCTTGACTAATTAGACCCTGACTGGCCGCGGGAATACTTTTTTTAGGAAGCTCCGGTGTTATTGATAGTGTATAACCCTAGCAATACGTCAACAAAATTTTTTATATTTGCATTTAATAATAATATAACGCGTTAGTACGTTAGTACATAACAAATAATTATACTAAATAATATTTTAATTTTTTTTCCTGGAATATTCCAAAAAATAGCACTCGTGAATTAAAAATTATCTATAATTCTGTCTTTCATTGACAAACTAAATTGTGTTGAAGCAGGGCAGTATCACTTGTCCCTCGGACTGGTGATATTTCCTAGCAACAACACAATTACGTTATCAATGAAGCGACAGAATTATCGATAATTTTTAATTCACATGATGTAATTGCTGTTGATAATAACGTTGTTTAACTGTTTAATTTCTGTGTTTTTAATATCTAAAGTAGTAATTTTTTTTGGTTTTGCAGTTGTGTCACAATTTTAAAACATAGAGTTGATTGGTATTTGCCATTATTTGTATGAGAAGCCAAATGTACAGCGTGACAACTATTTACTGTTTTCGACATTTAAATTAATATTTTTTATAGACCTTTATTAAATGTTCATGAAATATAGCAAATGTTTAATTACATAATTAAATCTCTAGAAATTTAATCTCATCATAAAACGACTGAATCTTGCATCTTGGAAAGATTTATTACTATTCCATAACGGAGGGCTCTTGCACGTCGTCTCAATTTATTGATTCTTTCTCTGTTGTTGTCACTTCTGTTGGCATAATTTGTTTATTTGTTGCTTTCTTCAATTCTAGCGGGTCGGAAATGTGTATCGTGCTGACGACAACCAAATACATACCAGACGAATTCCACTATTCATTGCAAATCTATAAATTGCAAGATCGACTAGGTTCAGATGATTATTAAAAAGTGTTACTACAAAACGGTTTACTTGAAGCTTAGATACTTATTATGTTTGCGGGTTCCGATATTTACGTTTAAATCACGTAGATCGTATGTACGTATTAATTATATCATTACATCTCTGACCCTTTTGAATAAAGGCGAATTTTATTTTGGAATTATATGTGATCGTTACTTTCTACATTGAGATTATTTCAAGTGCTCGTTTCCTTAATGTCGTATTATCTCGATACGGAAGTATTTCCGGACACTAGTTTATTACTAAAAGATGTTTAATTACACGCCCTCTATCACTTCTGAAAGTTAGGCACAGTTATTCTGGGACACCCTGTATATGTATATCGTGTTTATTAGTTTTTACATCTTCCTAGTAGGTGAAATTTTGATAATATCGTGAATAGACGTTAATTAAACAGTGATAACCATTGCAACATGACCCAACAATCGAAAATATAAGCTGTAATCAGCTGTGTTCAGTTGGAATTGCAAAACAAATTCACATTTAATTTTGCATTTTCTTAGATAAACTTCAAAATGCCACTTCTTTACACTGAATTTGCACCGTAGAGGTTTTAAACTCTAATTCCCACAATTGGTTTTACCAAATATAACCAAAAATACCCGACAAAAACGATGTGAAGAAATACAAACACCTGCGGCCGAATGCAATGTTTATGCTACACACCAAAAGAGCATAGTAATACCTAAGCAAGCTCGGACGTCACAGCGGCATGATGTATATAATTCTTAAGATAAGCAGCCTCGATAGAACAAGACATATGCTTTTACGTGAAGTTTATACTGCTAGCCCAGTCACTCTAGGAAAACCCTTAAGGAAAAATTTAAAGCAGACTGGATTGATGTACACAGTCTTATTGAATTGTTAAAACTAACATACCCCATTGATCCGATGTTTGCTTCGTCCGTTATGAAACACGAATGGACCACCAAATCAGTTTTTTTCTATTTTTGTTCTGGTCGTCCTCTGACAAAATTACCTATTACCAAAAAGAAAGAGCTTAAAATTGTCTACAAAAAGTGTTCCTCGCCTTTTTTCGTACAATAATAGATTTAAGCTATGCGTGCTTAACACGTACGGCCGGCCCCGTTGTTCGCGCGAGGGTATATAATGACTCGGTCGGATATTCCAGATAAAAATTAAAGCGGCAATTGCCAAATCATCAAACAAATTTACTGTCGTTGTTGGTAAATATATCAATTTTTCGATCCTTACAACCTTAACATTTGATGATAAAGAACTTTTTTTTCTAACGCAGGAGAGAGAAAATTAATAGTTATTTAAGTATCAAGGAATGTAAGGACGTAATAACATCCGAGGTAGGCGAATACGAGCTGAGGCGGAGCCGAAGCTTGTCGCCTGCCGAGGATGTTATTAGTCGATACATTTCGTGTTACTTATTAAATTTTTCACGCTACCGGCAATGTAAGTAGGCCTACAGGTAGAAATTTAATCATATTTTTAAAAGTTCGTTTTGACAGCTGTCATCGGAATTATTTTTTAAAAGCCCCATTATTCTAAGTCGTCTGTGCTTGTTACCATATCAACGAACAGTTAAAATCAACATTATTTTCCTAGGGATGTAAGTGACACTATTAAGTTCCGTCGTCAAGGGTAACTAGTACACGAATGTTATCAGCCATTTACGATCCCTGTAGCTATGGATATAAGGCCTACTTACATTGCCGGTAGCGTGAAAAAGATATTTGTTTTTCACGTAGTGTGAAAAACACGGAAAGCGTAGAGACCACATTGTTCTTACAGCCAATAACGAGATGTGATACAACTGCTTCTCTTTTTGATAAGGAGAAAGATAAAAAGCATCTATTTATTGAAAAACGTGGAGATGTGCAATAAGCTGTGAACATTTTTTAGAATTTTTTACAAAGTTCTTGACAATAGAATTCGTTTTCACTTGGCAATATGCTATATATTACTGAAATGTTTATTTATTAATAATGGATATGTACATATGTCCTTTACGAGATCCCTTGGGAACAGCAAAGCTGCAAAATTAGCTTTATTACCACTGGCAGAAGGCGTAGCCAAAGAGCATTTATATCCTGTTTACCGCTAGATCCAAAACTAGTTAGAACATAACCCATCTCCTCGAGACAGGGTATATAACAACTTTAAAACCATAGGCTCGCTCCAAAAAGAGCATCCGAATCACTTGCTCCAGGCTCTCTCCGAAATATGATCTTTTGTAACTGCACAAAATCGCGGATCATAATGCTCATCAGTTTGTGTCAATTGCTATGGACATCTTGCATGAATTCTGTTCCAAATGAAAAAACCAAAGATGGAGACAAAGCTGAATAAGGCCTCTAATGTTTGAAGAAAATGACAAAGACGTTAGTATGTAAAACTGCAAATTATCAACTAGACCGTTAATTTAGTAGTGAATTAGACCTACAAGGATATACCACGTTTAAAAAACGCGTCTGCGCTCCACTTTATGGGTAGTGCGAAACACGAAACGTTCTGACACTTGGACGGTATATTTTGCATTTATCGTAGAAACTGTTGCTTCCACAAAACACAGGTAAGGAACCGTTTTTGTATTATGCACTTATGCATGTAATTTTATGTAGAAAATGAAAGATGAAATACACGCATTGCAGACCCTGCATTCGGCACCATATATAGTTGATATAACAATCAATGAAAACCGTTAGTAACTGGCGGTTTATGCAAGGAACTGATCATTTGGGTCCGTAATTGACGTATGCGTTTATCTTGTAGAAAATAGTGCAAACTTGTATTTTCCCGATATACGAATTGTACTGAGTCACGCAACAGACATTTAGACATACCCTTCATTATAATATATTGAACAAAAATAACAAAATACTATGAAATAATCTCAACAAATTTGTATACCTTTATAATATGGGCGTTTCAAATTGCTGCTTGGGGGGCGACTCTTTCGTTTGCGAATGCGGATACAAAAATCCAGCTTGGTTTGAATTTTTGCGAAGCTTTGTCAATTTTTTATCTAAATTGATTGGCTGTTTTTTTAATAACTTATTGTTACGGAACCGAAAAAAATATAACGAAAAAAGTGTCTTTCATTAGTATTAAGTTAATTGTATTACGTATTCTGTTTCATTTTATACATAAAACAAAAAATAAGTAGAGGTCACTAGTCACTACGCTAGAACGAAGAAGTGAGAAAAGTAGCCAAAAATTATTGTAATACTTTCAAAACCCATTTGTTTTATTTTTACCATTAAAACTAGTTTACCTGACAAATATGAACATAAAAGTGCAAAAATCGTGCCATACAAATATACTATAACAAAACTGTTATAATGAATTCCATTTCGAAATAATCTGCAATCCAGATTACTCATCCCAACACAAATCAGATTAGTTTTAATTATAATCTGACCTAAAAGACCTTTAACAAGGAAGCGGCAGGACAGTTGTCGCTTCTAAAAGCCGGGTATTTTCAGCTAAAACGGCTGCTCAATTGAGCAGACATAAGACTAGAGTCTTTACAAAAGAAAAGTCAAATCCTCGTAACGAAAACCAATATTGTTAGAAATTGGTCTCGAGGCAGGTATCGGTGAAGGATCGATTACCAATATAAATTCAAGATGCGGTTAAAATACCGACTTACAAAAATTAATGATATTGTTTTACCTGTTCCAATTTAAAACGGAACAAAACTGATTAAACAGTTGATAAACAATAAAAAGATTTTTAGAATAATCGAGATTTCGATCATTTTTTATGAAAACACAAAAATGAGGGAACGTTTCCAAATAGAAAATCCTTTGAAGCTCAATCCAAACTGGATGAATGCCCAGATGACAATTTCTGGCACAATCTCAAACGTGATCTCCAACAGAAATCTGGTCTGAGACAAAATGAAACCTTTGGCAAAGAGAAAAGTATCTAATGATGACCACAAAACGATCATCGAACGACATTTTAACACTCCAATAAGACTATGTTTTTAAAAGTTGTCATATTTACAACAGTTTTATTTGTACAACAAGATAATTGCACTTTTATGTAAATATGTGACAAATATGCCAGTTGTAATAACATCAAAGTATTATTTGCGGCTTATTGGCGTAGATTTCTGGGATCCTTCTAGTGTTGAAACAGAACCAAGCCAAAAGACTTTCACTGGGAATCGGACCGCACCCGACCCATTAAAAGACCGTGATTGTAAGCTTTTAACATGTTCTTTTTAAGTGTTTACAAACCACATCTCCTAAATTTTTGACAATCTATTTCATGTGTAAATAATGTCATTAGAACAATGGAATTTTCACCAAATTACAGCGACAATTTGCACTAGTACTCTTTTTTCAACAATTTTTTTCTGTAAATTGTGCAATTTTTTGACATTTTTCTTTTTTGATGGGTCCTGTAAAAAAATTGTGAAATTTTACATAGCTGTTTCCTTTTTGCATCCCTAGTATTGCGGACCGGCTTAAAAATCATATCAGTAAACGGATTGAACGTAACATTCTAGTTAAAAAAAGAAAACATTTCTTTTTACTAATTTAGCTGTTACATTCTACAAAGAATGGAAAAATTGTAGTAGTAGCTTCTTTGCCGATAGTCGATCATAAATGTCTTCGGATTCTACACCCTTTCCAGCAACATCGACACCATCAAACTTAACTAGTTTTTCCAAACCATCGAAAGCCTTTTTTACCTCTTCAAGTAGCCCCTTTGTAGTTTTCAAGGATTTTATAAGATTCGCAAATGAGCAATGCTTTGACCACCGAAGGTGTTCAGACAGGGGGTCGTCAGCGGGTTCCCATAGATATATTTTAATTCCACAACAGAAGCATTGCGTATCGTCAACACCAGTGGGGATGTGGTAGAAACCGGCAGCAGCAAGCGATTCTGGGGTTAGCTCACCAGGCCAATTGTCGAATGTTTTTAGTCGTTTAACATAAGACTGGTAATTCGGGTTAGGCAACATCTTCACTAAGCAACTGAAGTTTGGATTTGCAAACAAGGTTATATAATCCCAGGTACAAGAGTGGGAAGTGGGTGGAGACAACTCAAGGCTAAATAGGTTCAAGGTTGTGAGGATTTAAACATTTAGAATAAATAATTAAAATTAAGTAGAATAAATATTTATTTCCAATAATAGCTAATATACAGCAGTTCCCCGTTTCTAAATCGAGAGGTAAAGCGCAGAACCTGCCGAACCACGTTGTTTCTGAACCACTCCTCCAAGGGTATCGTCAAGGGTGCCGCCAACGTTGTCAATCTTGCGAGTTCGTCAGGCTGTTCCCCTTGCAGCTCTAGAGAGTACTCGATCGTGGCAACCGCATACACCTCCTTACCCTCGAAGGAGCTTCCTCCCTCTTCCACAAACTGCAGGAACCGTTGGTAGTAACTGGTCCTCGGGTGTTGGAAAAAAAAATCTTCGTCGGAAAAGTTGTGAAGTGACATGATGCAAATTTTCAGACTTAGACTCAGACGATAACTGATGCTGTAAAGCTTCTACACGAAATATAAAGTAAAATACGCAACCTTCGTGAAATATGGCCGTGAAAGTCAAGGTTATGGGTGCTACTTTCCACTACAACCACTACAAAGTGCGAGCTTGACTGATTGCAATATAAAGAACATGCTTGTTTCGATATTTAGTTGAGTTTGTTTAGTTCGCGAAAGAAGATCGAGTTCGTAAAAGTGATGGATAATTTATTAAAAAGTATCGAAAAGGTAAAAAACAAAGTGCGAATGAAATCGGGGGAAGTTGTTAGTTGTGTAAATGCAAACGCTAAACAAACTGCACCGTATCCAATATTAATACATTGCAGAAGTTATCCTCTAAATAAATCGCGAAGCAAGTTTGTAGCGGCTGGTCTGTCAAGTTATACACCGCATTGGCCTGTAGTGCAACTGTATGGTTGTAAAAATGACTGGATAAGTTTCAACGAAGAAGAATGGAAAGTGTTCTTGGCGAATCAAGGGGTGATAACAAACTATTTCTTTTCAAGAGATTTTGAAGTTCAACCCGTGAGCATAAGTCCTTCAAAAACCATTTTCTTCCAAACTGTTGCAAAAACAAAAGTGATAATCATACAGGACCAGGGAGCATCTGAAATTTACTTGGGATTGGAGTCTCTTGTGGAATTATGGGAACTCCTAGCATTAATTGATTGTCGATTGGGTCTGTTAAAAGGCTTGGAGTTTGAAAAGTTTTACACAAGCGTTATCAAAGGGGTTGCCTGTATGTCTGGCGACATAAAAAGCAACATTCAAAGCGTATTGATGAATTTAAATATAAAGTCTGAAAATGTTGTGTATATGTTGGAGATGTTAAAATTTGGTGAACAAATAATTACATGTGACGTTGAATTTGAAAACTTTGCAAATAAGATTAATTAACAAAAGGTGTCAGAATGTGGATGGCATACTCTGCAGCATCGCCTCCTGTGGCTACAGATTTACACACAGCAGTTATACGTCTTCAGAGTTTGCTTCAAGACTTGGCATTCGATGCTGGGCACAAAAGCGTGTATGGGTTTGAACGATTCGGAACTATCAGCGAGCTTGAGGAGTTAGAAGAAAAATATCAGAAGGGGGTCAAGTTATATTGGAAATTTTTGGAGAACCGTATATGTGGAAAGCTCTTTCTGGAAAGTCTAATCGATATTGATTTAGAGGAGTTTACTGCTGAAGTTGAAATATTTGTGGGTAAAGATTAAAACCTGATACATAACGATCAGTTGAAGAACAGGCAATCATTACGTGAAAGTTCTATAAGGTGTTGAGATGCCGATCGATAAATTTGGAAGACACTTGCATAGTCATCATAACCCTCAAATTTTTCTTGCAGAAATGGGTGAGGCAGAATTAAGAAGCGAATCTAATTTATTGTTACTGGCTCTTAGGACCGATGAGAACGGCAATTTTGTTTTTCTTGGAGATGAAGCTAAAGGCTACAGACGCGTGTATAAGTGTCCAATAAGGGGGACCATTACAAATGTAAGAATCTCGGTGAAGGAAGTTAAACTTTATATTAACCACAAAGAAATTAAGTACACGGATTTGGTTGGAGTTGACCTGAAGGTAGACGATGAGATTACAGCTATATATAATATAAAAAATAGCTTCCAAGCGCTGATGTTGACGTTAACTTGCAAAGCCCTCTTATAGTGCATGCATAAATGCCATAAAATGGTTCGCCAAGTGAAGTTTGATATGTCAAAAAATAAAATCCACAATATGATAGCATGGAGTTTCGCATATCGGCAAAGTAGAATAAAGTTTTGGGAATTTGTAGCTGTAGATCGATGTAGATTTCAAAGAAGAATTGAAGATACACATAAAACGCCTGTGAAAGTTTTAAGTTCGAACCATAGAAATAAGATCTACTTAGAACGCTTTGCATAATTTTATAAAGAAATTAAAATGTATTACTATTAATAATGTTCATGACTTGTTGTATATTAGAAATGTTTTTGCATTACAATGTATTATTAATGAATATATCTATCGTTTTAACGAAACCTGTATTTTATTAAATAAAACTAGTAAGTACATAAAAAAATTTATTTGAAAATTATTGCATTACATAGTGTTCGTATAAAATATAAACATTAGACAATGGACAGTAACATAGTGGTTTCACATGATGCATGCAAGATGGTTTTGATGCACTCGGTGCTGGTCGTTCTTCAATTTCAATTATATGTTTATCGATGAAACTTCTTAAAAATGTAGCTTTTTCATGTCCCTTTACGTAGACTACGTCAGCATCTCGAACAAGTGGCATCCAAATTTTTGGAAATAAGAAAACAGGGGTGAATCCTTCATCCCAATTAATACAGTGATGATTTTTCATCAACCAGTTAGCTTTTTGTTGTAAATTTTGGGGCAACGCAGAAAAATGAAACGGAGTTCTAAAAATGTAATGTGAAATGGTGTTTCCATCGTATGCAGCTAATTCTTTTGGTGAAAAATTTTTTTCGGAAATCATGAAACCTTGGAGATCTATTATAACAAACATGTTGCCGCTCCCAAGGCACTGATTAAACTAACCATTTGGTTTTAATCTTACAGCTGTTTAACTGCTTTTGTTAGCGCGTTGTATGTAAACACACGATCGTGCAAAACTAGGCAATACGCTATTGTATCGGCCGCCATGTTGACTGCCGTTTCAAATTCGAGTCTAAACACAACAGCATTAGCTTGTAAGTAATCCTTTTGATTCGAACAATCCACAACAATCAGAGGAGCAATCTTTTTAATTTCTTCTAGGGATAATAGAGGTTCGTTATGTTTGTTATTGTATGTTGATTGGAAGTGTGAATACATTTCGTATAGAGTTGCATAATGATTATTTGCGAAATCGATATTCAAATTATCGTATGGATATCTATCGGTGTTTAAGTAAACTCGAAGATTTGTAATATTACAATTATCAAATTCGCTCATTTTTTTGTCGATTTTTCCAGAACGATCTGTCTGGAAACCCAGTATAACTTGTCGCGGAGTCTGTAATTTTGTACTGGTGGCAATCGCATGAGAATGTTGCGTAACTTGATTTAGTCCTGAGATTATATGAAGTTGCCAACTTCTAAACGGTACTTGGGTGTCGATATTTTTATCTATGTATTTTGTTAGAGCTAATTCTTGAGCAAGGCCGCCTATAATATGGGGAACTTTCCAATAAAGTTTTTCAATTGTAACTTTGACATCTTCATCTATATTTGGACTATACAGGGTGTCTCAGACATGACTCCCCAGGCCTATAACTTTGTTATTTTTAAAAATAACTATAATAAACTATATATATTCGTAAATGGGAGCAAATTCTCTATAAGATGGAGAAAAAAATTTTAGAAAATCTGTACTCATATTATGGCAGCGATATTCAACTTTTTTTTTTCAAATTGCACACTATGCTTTTTTTCGGTCATTCTGATAGTACTCTTTATTCTCTTTACAACCATGTAAACCAATATGGGTCTTACATAAGGAAATTCTCGAAAAAAATACGATTGAAAGTTGAAGTCTAGGTTTGCCATGGAAACAACTGATTTTTGTAATTTGTACTCGTCGGGCGATGAAAACAATAGCGTAGTGTAAAAAAAAATGCCCATTCGTTATTTTTATACAATATTACCTTAATTAACTGAATGCTAATGACAAATTAATTATAATTACAAAAATTGTTCAAAATTCTCTCCGTTTTCAGTTGCGCAACATTCAAGTCTATGTAGAAATTCTCTACTTGTAACTTTTATTAATAATTCTGGAGGAATATTACTGCAGACTGTAGTAATATTATCTTTCAGTTCATCCAAATTTTCAAATGGACTTGAATAGACGTGAGATTTTACATATCCCCACAAGAAATAATCTAATGGTGTAATATCGGGTGAGCGAGCTGGCCAGCGCACTGGTCCGTTTGTTCCGAACCAACGATCTCTATAAACGTAATTTAAGTGATCTCGAACTGCAAGACTATTGTGAGGTGGAGCACCATCTTGTTGTAAAAGCAACCTTCTTCTGATATTAAGCGGCACATTTTCCAGCAGTGTTGGAAGCGTATTTTGAAGAAATAACAAGTAACGATCACCGGTCAAAGTGCCTTCATAGAAATAGGGCCCTATTAAGTGTTCTCCTATTATGCCACACCAAACGTTAATCCCCCACATGTGCTGAAAATTTCTTTGTCTGATCCAGTACGGCTGCTCTGTTGACCAGTATCTTGAATTCTGTGTAGTCACCAGTCCATTATTGTGGAATCTACTTTCATCCGTCCACAGTATCCTTTTAAGAATGTCAGGTTCTTCTGAATAATTCGCCATAACCCAACTGATAAACTCCATTCGGCGGTTACTATCCCCTTGGTGCAGTGCATGTACTCGCATAAATTTGTAAGGTCGGTATGCATTCTTTTTCAAAATCCTACCCACAGAAGCCCTTGATATGTCACACTGAGATGCAACGGTGCTAAGCGAAGAATTAGGATGTAATTGAACATACCCCAAAACTGCCACTGCATGAGCATCATCTGTAGCGGTTCGTTTATTTATATTTGTAATTTTCTTGTTCTTTTTAAATGACCCATGCTCAAGAAGGTTCGATGCCAAGTTAATAAACGTTTTATGATCAGGATGTATTCTTTCCGGATACCTTTCTGCATACAACCTTGCTGCTCTTCTTGCATTCTTCTCGCATAAACCATAAATAAGGATCATATCAAGCTTCTCAGAATTAGTGTAATTCATTTCTAATATGATTTTAAACAAGAACATACAAATACAGAAAGAATAACTGTCGTTCTTTGCAACGTAAATTGCAATTGTTTTACAGCTATACGCTATTGTTTTCATCGCCGACGAGTACAAACTACAAAAATCAGTTGTTTCCATGGCAAACCTAGACTTCAACTTTCAATCGTATTTTTTTCGAGAATTTCCTTATGTAAGACCCATATTGGTTTACATGGTTGTAAAGAGAATAAAGAGTACTATCAGAATGACCGAAAAAAAGCATAGTGTGCAATTTGAAAAAAAAAAGTTGAATATCGCTGCCATAATATGAGTACATTTTTTCTAAAATTTTTTTCTCCATCTTATAGAGAATTTGCTCCCATTTACGAATATATATAGTTTATTATAGTTATTTTTAAAAATAACAAAGTTATAGGCCTGGGGAGTCATGTCTGAGACACCCTGTATATCGCATCGTTATCTGTATTACTTCGAATTAACACCAATTCTTGCCTGATATTTAGTACCACTTTTCCGTAATCCTCCGCAAAGCCCAACAGCATGCTGAGGGGTATGCAAACGTTAAAATTACCAGATGCATCAACTATTTTGCTTGTTGCGTTGGGAAGCCATCCAGCGTTATGAAGCTTTTTAATATCGTTACAATTGAATTGTCAACAAGAACTTTTTCACTAATATTTAAAATACTCATTGTAACACTTGAAAACCTAACGATTTAAGAAATGCTTTATTCTTCTTTGTCAACTGATCGGCTGACGACCTCTTACTGACTGCGGAACGTCTCATGTTATATCCTTTTGGAGCTGTAGGTGATGTGTCTGAGCTAAAATTGCTGTAAGTGGTGTTGAATCTGAAACCCATTATAGCTTCTTCAAATGCAAACTGACCGTCACGGTTTCTGAACTAAAACTGACAGGAACATCCTCTTGGTCGAGTATTTTAATTGTTATGTTGGTAATTATTTTAGTGCTGATTGGAAGATAAATGACTGGATTTGGAGACGCAACTATTTTGTATCCAGACGGTACAGTAGGAAAAAATTGATGAATTATATGACCTGCTTCCCCATTCTTATAAGATCCCAACGATATATTGCAATGTATTAATATGGAATTTATTTTCATTATCTTAGTTATATTTTCAGACGAATGCCACACATTGGGTTTATATTTTTGAGGTAGAAATCCTAGCAAATCTCCTATCGAGTTATCCGCAGTGAAGCCTATTTCGTGCGACGACTTAATCATCGTTTTCAGCGTGCTGTTACTACTTTTTATTAAAACGTACTCTCGGTTAGCTGGATTCAGGCTAGTTTGTATGTAGTCGTTGATGTCGTTAATTTCATAAGCTCCTTGGGGTATCGCAATATCCTCTCGCCCAGTAAGTTTGAAGACGTTCTTCGGTGGTGATATATTGGGAATAGAATTGTACGACTCAAAACTAAGTAAACCCATTACATATTCGCTGTCTTCTTCCAAAAAAAGTGGTGGATTGAAATCTGCACTTAATACTGACGATTTACCGATAAGAGTAAAAATGGTGGACATTCTGAAGTACTTTATTCAAGAACTCAAAGCGCACTGCAGGTACATGTCAGTTTACGTAGCTATATAAAAACTGCAAACACAGATGACCACAATTGTAGGAATTTAGGTTCTGATATCTATCAAAGTTGTACGCGATGTTATTCTTGCTACCGTCGCTGCGAAAGTATTTTATTAATTCAAGAGGAGGTTTCAAATGTCCTATGCTGTCGAAGTATGTTACGTTTTCACTACGCTTCACGTAGGCAGTCCATTGGGTGCCAGGACCAATTTTATCGTCGAGATTTACGATACCGCATTCGTTCTCATAAATTCTAGATGACAAAGAATTGCGCATGAATACTCTTCTAAAATTCGGAATTTTTAATATTTTTCGCATACTTCGCTAAATCAACGTTTGTTAACGCTGGTCGCGATAGCTTTACAGTTAGTTTTTTGGTTGGTAGGGTCTTAAATATAATCCAAATCCTTTTTTGTAGGGTCCCAAATGTAGACCTTTTCCAAGAGCAACCGACTCCATGGCTTTATTATGTCGCTCCTCTTCTTTAAGGTCCTTTGCAGCTGATTTAGCATCTACCACTGCTTTGGCGATTGCTGCAGCTCCACCTCCTAAGGATCCTAGGGCGCTTAAAGCGGCAAATATTGGTATGAGCGGTAAAATACCGCCAGTTTTAGGAATTTTGATTATTCTAGTTTTTGGCTGAGCAATTTTACCTTTTTTAATGGTTGCTAAAGCTAGCTTTGTAGCTTTCATTACATCGTATCCTTTATTACCTTTAATACGGTTTCGCGCACGCGTGACCGCACCGGTAAAGCTAATAACTCCACCAGAACGTTTTTGTCTCACTTTTTTTGAACGTCCCTTTTTACGTAGAGCACCCATTCCTAGTTAGGTTTTTCCTTTCATAATACCTGTTATGGTTACTGCAGCAGCTTTTTCTCCAAATTTAGCGACGAATACCTGGTTTGTGCGCGTAAACTCTCATATTAAACGATTTGAGGTCGATTGCAAAGTTTGAACTGCAAACACTTCTTTAAAACTTGTTCTTATATATAACTTGATCACTGTTTAGGTTTAGCTTAGTGTTTAGTGGGTGTACTGAAGAGAAAGGTGTCGAAATGAAAAGGATTACAATTAAAAAACAAAATGTAACCCTACCGATCGTAAACCACGATGCTAAGTCATTGGTAAAACCATTTCAAAGGCATAGTGTTTTACTAGGGGAGAATTGTAAAAGAGGGCTTTTCGTGGGCAGCTCAGCTAGCGGTAAAACAAGCGTGATGGTTACTTTGATAGAACACCCTAACGGCCTACGATTTGAAAATGTTTATTTATATTGTAAGACGCTAGATCAGCCTAAGTATGCATATCTTAAGAACTTATTAACTCCGATAAAAGAAATTGGTTACGAGGAATACGAAGATGAAGCTGCTGTCCCACAACCTATGAACGCAAAACCCAATTCTGTAATTGTTTTTGACGATGTGGTGGGAGAAAATCAAAATATAATTGAACATTACTATTGTTTCGGACGTCATAGAAATATCGATTGCTTTTACCTATGCCAAACGTATTCATCTATTCCCAAACAACTCATTAGAAACAATGCTAATCTGATTGTAGTATTTCAACAAGATAAAACAAATCTCAAACACATTTACGACGACCATGTCATTGTGGACATGTCGTTCGATCAGTTAAAGGAATTATGCTCTATTTGTTGGCAGGAGGACTACGGGTTTTTAGTTATAGATAAAGATAGTGCAATAAATTCCGGAAGATACCGGAAAGGCTTTGATTGCTAGTTCCACATAAATAATTAAAACTTACTTCAAACTGTTAGTGGTTGGCGCACAACTGTAAACGCAAGATAGATAAACGTTTAGTTGCCGAACTGCTTAAAACGAGAAAAGCCGTAAAAAGGAAATATCAAAGTTTAAGGTCAGACATTGCTCAATCGCAGTTACAGTTGGCGGAACAATTAAAACCAATTTCCCAACCCCTTCAGGATCTAATATCAACTCTAAAAACTGAAAGAGTAGATACTCCTGATATAAAAAGTAAAGTAGAGCATATGACCTCTCCACCCAAGCCTATTATTCCCCAACCAAATTTACTGAAGTTAGAGGACATTGGAGAGATTGCACCAGAAACAACATTACAGGATCATGTAGAATCAGAACAAACCGCAGAAGATGAAGTGCTTGAAGAAAGCGTTCGGGAAGCTAATAAAACCGTACAGCAAATAATGCAGTCTCAAGTTTTAAACCAGTTCTTAGATCAGTATGACGGATTAGCTAGGCAATATATCGAAAACATGATACATGACACACAGGACGAATTTGATATGCACTACGGAGTACGATGGGATCTTGACGAGCAATAAATTTTCTATAGGCAATAAAGAATTAGACTTTGATGGAGAAGACATGGTCATAATAGATGGAGCAAATAGGGTGGTTTACAAAGGAACGCCTGGAATGTATGAGTTAATGTTTAAAAAGAAACCCATAGGTTACAGTAAAGCTGACGAAGACAATTATAAAGATATCGTTAATCGGTCTGCAGCCAACCGACAAAATTACAATCCCGACGATCGAATAAGTGGTAATGCAGAGCAAAAGTACAGAAACGTTGTTCGCCGTTTAGTTGCACCCAAGCGACGAGGTAAAGGACTCCTAAATTTAAATAACAAGCAGATTGAATTTGTTCCCTGGAAAAATCCGAACACGTTAGTGAACAGATTACAGATTTTAATAGCCTCACAGTTGGCAGGTCATACCGGTCATAATAACGAAATTCTTAGTATAATTGATGCTTTAAAAACAGAAAAAAAAATTATTAAATAAACAAACCGATGGTTAAATAGAGATCTAAGCTTGACTTCTCATCACATAGCTACGAAATGCCGATCGATAAGTTTGGTAGACACTTACACGATTCTCGTTATAGAGCCTATCCCAGTCATGTTTCGTTTAAAGTCAAAAATATATCGGAATTGTATTACGAAGTTCCTCTACACATCGTTGGATCGAAAACTGACAAAGCGGAATTCTTCAAACTCGGAAAGGGACAAACAGAATACATATTTCTGTCGGCTGTTGTTTTACGAACAAATAAATCTATAGAAAACGTGGAAATGTATCTCAACAATGTTCATGTAACTAATCTGATCGGTCAAACATTGAAACGTGGAGATGCTTTCCGACTTAAGGTTCCCAATGGTGGAAAGGATGTTCTCATGTCGATGCAGTTAGTTCTTAAATGTTCACTGCAACAGGAAAAGGTTCCAGTCTAACATGAACGTTAAACATGAAGTTGTCGAAGAATTGCACAAACCAGCTAGAAAAAATTTTAAGCGGCGACGCGTGATTGTCAAGGGAATAAACGATTTATTCCAAGCTGACTTGGTAGAAATGATACCCTACGCAAAACTTAACCAGGGGTACCGATACATTTTAGTTGGGATCAACGCATTTTCCAAATACGTTTGGGCATACCCCGTCAAGCGAAAGACGGGTCAAGCAGTTACCGAAGCTATGAAGAAAGCGCTTAGTGCTGCAACACAAAAGCCTAAAAATTTGCAAACAGATATGGGAAAAGAGTTTTATAATGCAGAATTTCAAAATTTGATGAAGAAATTCGGCATAAACCATTACAGTAGTTATTCAATTCTAAAAAGTAGCATAGTTGAGCAATGCAATCGCACCTTGAAAAATATGATGTGGAAACAGTTCAGCTTTCAGGGAACCTACAAATGGTTAGATTTTTTACGAAAAATCGTAAAAACGTATAATTCAAAGAAACACAGCACAACTGGGTTTAAGCCAAAAGATGTTAATAAAAAAAAATGCCAACGAGATTCTAGAAGCTGCATTCAGTCATACTAAAACGGTAGATTCCAAGCGATAAAAATTTCACTTGGGCGATCATGTTCGGGTGAGCAAGTATAGAGCAGCATTTGCCAAAGGATATACCCCTACCTGGAGCAACGAAATATTTAAAATTGCAAAAGTTTGTCTTACTAACCCAACAACCTACATATTAGAAGATGAAACAAAGCAACAAATAAAAGGAGGATTTTACGAGTACGAATTGCAGGAAACTAAACCTTGTATAATTTTCTTGAACTGTAATTATAATGAAATAAAATAATTTTTAATATGTATTTAGTTTAAGTATGTTGCTATACAAACGTGTTTGTTCTTTAGATTGTCATTTACAAATAATTGATATTAAATAGACTTCAACGAAGTCACGTAAAATATAAACATTTTTCTCACATTCTTTAGTTGTTTTACTCTATTATAATATATATACACATATAAATAACGCTAATACAATCTACTTAAAAACTACAAAGTGCAAGCAAATATGAGTAATAACGTACAAGAAAGTTTCTGTAAACGATGATGATAGGACTCCTGCAGCAAACTAACAACCAGTACTGCTCACTCGCGGCAACTGTAAATTAATTTAAATTTGTTCGAAAACGGCTGCCTCTAATAAATCCACCAAATCGTTAAGTCTGCCAACGCTAGGAATATCCTTGTCCCCATGCTAAAGTATTGGTAGAACCGGGAATAATGAAACGTTTGTCATCGTAAGAAGACAGCGCAACTTTATTAACCAGTTTGGTGTACATAGTGTGCAAACTAGAGCGAAAAACGGTCATCATACAAAACACTCTAGACTGCATGTTTGTAGCTACTGCGCTATACGTTTCCGTCGTAAGAGATTTTTCGATAGCGCATTTCTTCACACCCTTAGCCTTTCTATCTGTTTTATCGCGCGCGTTTACACAGTATGATTTTGCACCCGTTCCGTAATAATTTAAAACAGGGATACCAGCATATTCGTCTTTCATCTTGCCAACAACAGACATGGTTCGTGGCATTCCGTGTTCCCGAGTTTTATAATTAGAAGTATCGAATTTATCTAAATGCTCTTTCATGTCATCATAAAAATTTTCAGTGTAAATTAGCAATATAAAGGAGTCAGTATCCAAATATAGAAGAACAACGTTATTACCATACTTTTGTTTCAAAAAATTATAGAAAAAATCATACATGACAGTTTTCGATATATCCAGAACGGAGAAACCAACATAACTCGGTTTGTTGTAGAAAACAGAAGTTCTGTTCATCTCAACGCTATTAAATTTTCACAAAAGATAGATAAATTTTTGAAATTTGGTTTTGCAATTAAATTTTCAGCCCCAACTCTTTTACCAATTTTCACCCAATGGCTAAGCAATTTAATGTTTACCTTTTTGTCCACGTTTTCTGGAGACATTTCAATAGTTCTCCAATCGAGCTTTTGAGCCAAAGGAGACACTTCTGTGGTATTTGAATGCACTTCGGAAACAGAACTAATACTTAAATTTTCATTATTATTTGAATTTAATTTTGAATCAGCGCCATTTAACATTTGGTTCAAAGGGGTCATGATAATATCTGAGTCGACTTGTGAATTAGCGCTATTTTTAGACAACGGAGGCTTTTCAGAAATAACATTTGAATCTAATTTTGAATCATTACTAATTAAATTTTGGATGCTAGCTATAGAAATATCTCCCTGATCAAAAATTCCATCCAAAACGTTATTAACTGCTTGCGAACAATCACGAGAAGAAATTTCAATAATTGTTGCAGGTTTTGCAATATTGCTGCTACTGACAGAATTATTCTTCTGGGAATTGTTCTCAAATAGTAAAAATTTAGCAATACTCTTTTTTAGTGCATCCACATTTTTATTTTGTCTACTAATTTTAGAATTCGGGGTGCTAGCTGCAGAAATGTTCTCATATAAACTATTTGAATTATTCGTCCCGATTCCGTTCAGCATCTGATCAACGCATTCTGCCAAATTAAATTTCGGTTGCGAAATACATTCATTTATTTCAACACTATTTGCAGAAATCTGCTCAAAATGGACAGAGATTTCAGCATGATTTTCATTCGCAACATTTTTCACTAAAGCATTAAAATTCAATTTAGGTCGCGAAACACTTTTGATTTTGTTTAACAAGTAATTTCTCAAAATGCTTTCACACACTACGTCCTGAGTCAATCGTTGTTCTCCTTGGTGGTTATTTTCAGGTCTTAGCTGCTTTGCATTTTGAACAATTACATTTTGCAAAATTTTGATTTTATTGGTCGATTCTATAGGTAATGCTTTACTAACCTCAGAGCTGTGGAAGTGCTCGGTTGCTGGCAGGCGCAGAGTTTAGCTTTGGACTGCTGGGACTTCCTCAAAGAGAGTCGCGACCACTTGGAGCGAACACCTCGAGGAAAATCACTACACCCCAACACAACACCGCCACAAACACCACAAGAACCGCTGTTAGCACTAGCATCCATTTCGCTCGAGAGTTCGACGTAAAATGGCTCCCCAGACATTGTGGAATGTTTATTACCCAGACAGGTTAACCTTAGCCTTGATCCCAAGGTAAAATGGTAGGGTTAATGGTGGGGATGCAGCCTTCAAGCAACATAAAAATTAGCGAAATTTTATAAAATCAGTTCAAGGTCAAAGTAGTAGTCCATGCTAACTCCGCTTGGATAAAGTTAAAATTCACCTTAAGGTGAAACTTGAAATAAAACAATATATTTCAATTAAGTTATTTATGTATAAATTTATGTATAAATTTATATATCATACATTCACGCTGGTGGTTGAGGTGTGTAGAAAGAAAACATAAAAAAGAATAAAATTAGTAGAGCATTAAGGATGCTTAGAAATACTTACAGATAAATAGGAAGAGCTTTTGCTGGGCCGCATCCAAGTAAAGTTCGCCAACTAACGAACCCTCTTGCAAATCGAATAACTTTTCAAATGAATTATTTGGGAGGTTGCGACACGTCGACAATTGATATAACATATATTGGGGCCTGATGATTATTACAGCCATTGCTGCGCGATACATTAATTTTTGTTCGTCTTCTAAAACACTTCAAATTGTAAAATACGTTCACAGACGCAAAAATACGAAAATTACCAGAATAAATCAAAGTATGGTCATTGGTGGGGAAAGGAGTCATGATCGTTGGTGTCGGATGGAGATTCACTGTTCGATAGCGGGCTGAAAATGGTATAAGTACCATCTTCAAGAACTCCAGGATAGTATAACATAAAAAAATTAAAAATAACCTAACCTAACCTTGGAAAACTTAACCAATTCGAGGACCAAGGTTATCTTGTCTATATACAGATTCCAAGGCCAAGTTTAACCTGTCTGGGTTCTACAATTTCCTAAGCTCTAAAAACAAAGTATCCGTTGAGGAAGACTGCGCAGAAGCGGTTCAGTCTCATATGCTTAAGGCCAACTATCCACCACCATGTGTTAGAAGATTCTCAGTTTTCTTCGAGCTCTCGCACGATCAACATGTTATTCTTGTACGTTCCTGACGACGGAGTGTATCACGTAGATGAAGCTGCCGAAAGTCGTTATTATAATTTTGATGAAGAGCCAACTATAAATCCTGAACTAGTCTTCCAATTCCCTAAGATATCTCATCCATTAAACACTACACTAGCAAACTTTTTCCGAAATGAGTCGGGATTCTTTCATTACGATGCCTCCACTCTGTACACCAAGAATCCGTATCAGATGATCTGCTTGGATAGATATCCTGCACTACATAATTTGGAACTTCGCGTTAATGCCTTCGAGAGGTCAAACGAGTTAAAAGCCGCAGCTAAAGAGGTAGGGGAAGTGGATAAATGTAATTAAAAACTGTAGTGTCATTTATGTAATATACACATTCAGTCTTTGTTTGTGTGCGGGTCAACATGATACCTATAAAATTATTAGCAGCCTTAGCAGCTGTCTGCGATGGTCATCTGTATGTGCTGCAACCATCGAATTGCGCTTCGGCATCTATTGCATACGATCGTGATGGTAATAACAGCGTGATTTGGAACAAAATGGATATTGATGCCTGGGCTGACATTCCAGTCTTCAAATCGTCTGTCAAGAACTTAACGGAAAATGGTTTCGTAACATTCAAGATTAAATTTAATTTTCCTAAATACACGATAAGTACTAATTGGCAAACTATCGTGACGAACAATAAAAAGCCTAGTATACAAAAAGTTGCTATTAATGGCAATCACTACTGTTGTATTTCTACAATAATTCTCGGAACTATTTTATTACTTAGTTTATCTATGTGTATTATATATTTCTTTATATATTGGTCAATTAATTACAATAACCTACCTTAGTGATCATTATGTATATTTAATTATCAAATATATTTCAATCTATTTGGTGTTTTCTTTTGGAGCGATGAAGCTGGTGTACGCCGTGGCCGTCGGGTAAAGGAGGAGAATGGTCTTGAGATTGGAAGGAGGTAGTGAGGGGATGCTGCGAGTCCCTCTCCAGATGGGGCGGCAGCTCCAGCCGTCCGTAGGATAGCCGTCTGCAGGACAAGCCGTCCGCAGGACAAGCTGGCCGCAGACTGTAAATTTTTTGACCGTGACCTTGAACTTGAACTCAAGGTCAGGAGTGGGGGTAGGAGTGGGGGATGCTGCGAGCTCTATTCCAGACGGTGCGCAAATCCCAGCCGTTCGCAGGACAAGCTGGCCGCAAGCCGAAATTTTTTTTACCTTGACCTTGAGCTCAAGGCCAGGAGTGGGGGTAGGGGTGGGGGTGACCTTGACCTTGAACTCAAGGCCAGGAGTGGGGGTGGATCTAGAACTGTCCATAATAATCTACTGAAATCTGCTACTATAATAAGAAAATTAACACTAGTGCCAAGATAATTTGACACACCTGTTTATATCCGGCGAGTGAACAAGGCCATGGTGGTCAGTATCTCCTTTACTATTTAAAATACAGAAAATGTTTTCAAAGAAATGTTGTAGGGGACCAAGAGGACGATATTGTCAAATTATTTTCAATAATACAGAGGATTCCATATAAGAGTGCTATATAAAACTTACGTTTTTTTTATTAGAACCTCTTGTCTATTTCTGCATTATTATTATTGTTATTCTGTTTTCAACTGCCTTTCTAAATATATTTTGTTTTTGAAATTCCGTTGGGGCATTGCCAAAATATACAGGGTGTTTTGAAAAACATGGGCCTCCATTTATAGGCAGATTCCTTACTTTAAAATAAGACAAAAACTTTATATAAGCATGTGTTGGCAACAGCTTACTTTTGGAGATACCCGGTATTAAAATTTTTTTTAATGGTTACTTGAAAAAACTTCAGAAACGGCTGAGAATATTCTATTGAAATTTCTGATGCATAATATAACCTTTTTGGCTATAACTAAATTTTAAAAATATCACGAGGGGCGTTCTTGTAGGTAGGTAATTGGGTCAATTTGTTCTTAAAGAAAACATGCATTCCAGTGGTTTTTAATTTTTGCTTTGGTTTTTGGAAAACAGTTGCATGCATGTTTTCCTGTTAGAAAAAAATAGGTGGCATTTTTGAAATTTAATTATAGCCGTTTTGGAATTTTTTAAATAACTATTAAACAATAAAAACTTTAATTTCCCGTGTCTCGAAAACTAAACTGTTGCGGATAAAATTGTTTTTTGAAACACCCTGGATTTGCTAATAAAATGTGCATGAGCCGTATTTCCAGAGATTACTCAAACTTTTTCTGTCAATTGTTACGCAAAAACATTTGCTAGCCTCCAGACATCGTTAAGTTGAATTTGGATATACAAGGTGTTTATTGCAACGGTGCAAAGATTTCCAAGTTTAATGTGTCATAACTTGATTTTTTAAATACATTTGTTCTGTATACTTTTGCATAGTTAAAGCTTTTTCCACTCAGTAAATTTTTATTAGCCAATGGTTTAATGATTTTCTAGAAAATTAAATTCTAAAAGAGCTCAGGTTTTTTATAAATCCAGATATAGATCCATTACTTAATAAAATTTATCGAGCAGAAAATGCTATATTCAACTATGTAAAACGGCAGAGGGTGTTTTATTTGAAACCTTCAGTTACGACACGTTAAAGTTAGAAATGTTTGCACCGTTGCATTGCAATAAACACAGTGGTGTAACTACCATGGGGCAGAGGGGGCAACGGCCACCGGGCCCTGCCACGGGCCACGAGTTTTCATTTTTTTTATTTCTCTATTACGAAGTCTTTTCAATAAAAATTTTTGATTTTCGACAGTCTTAATTTTTATATTTAACAAAAAACATTTTAAATTCCATGTAAGTAGGTATGTACTTATACAATGAAAAATACTGAAGTGAGATTATACTTAGGAGTAACACAACACCCACACTTTTTGGTACCGACCCAGACACATTAACTTCAGAATATTTAAGATTTGCTTATCTTAATTAGACACGGCTTTAATATATTTATTTTCATTTACTAGACTGCAAATAATTTTTTTCCTATTAAAGAAATTGTTCTTATTATCAATTACCTTATTATTGAAGTTTTTTTGAGGATGGGGCCATGGCCCTTCAGGTATCTTGGCCCCCGGGCCCAAAATCTGAAGTTACGCCACTGAATAAACACCCTGTATAGCCAAATTCAATTTTAAAATATTTGAAGCCACCTTACTGGCATGGGGTGGGCCTGGCGTAATCCAGGATCGACCCTCGAGTCAGCTCCATGTCAGATGATGATGATGATGATGATGATAGTAATAGAGACTTGAGAAAGACAATTAAAATCCGTATAATAATATACATGCGGTTTTCTATTACATAAAACAAATTTGTTATGGCTCTCTTATATAGCACCCCCTGTACAATTAAAAATTTTAAAATGTGGTCCTCTTGGCCCCTACAACTTTTCCGTATTTTAAATAATACAAGAGATATTCAGCCCCTGTAGCGTACAGGCAAATGCCCCGAACATTAAGAACTCGGTCCAGTTAATTCCACAGAGACCGACATTTCCAAAGCTCTCACAAAAGACACGGGACGCTTACGGTTATCGGGCACAGTAGAAGTTCCTACCCAATTGAGTTTTACGATGCACCTGGGGGCTCCGAGGCGGATACACTGACACACCGCCGTGGACGCTAGCGTCTGGTGAGTTCGGTAACAGCCGATCCTACCGTATTCTAACTTTCATGACCTGCGCACCTCCTCGGCATGCATCTGGAATGTCTGTAAAGCTATCGCCGTCAGCAGAGATGGTAACTTTCCTTAATCACACGCACGTGTTTAAAATTTAAAACGTCAGTTGTATATGTTGTTTTAAAAGTTAAATAATAAAAAAGACGTACAATATAAAATAAAAATTATTATTTAATAATCATTTTTTAAAGAGCTACAGTCAAATGGTAAAAAAAATAATTTTAACATTCCTTCTTGTAAAAAATGAAAATCAAAAGTTACTTTCGCTTTGTATTTTCTACGCTGTACCGTGCATGTTATACATTTAAAAAATTAAAAAAAAAGGATTTGTTGTTTTGTATTGAATGCAATTTATTAGCAATGAAAAAATCGGCTTTAACAATGCAATTTCACTTTACACTTACACTTTCATTAACTTGCTTTACTTTCGATGTAAATAGCACACTCCCACAAACAACCACATTGACAAGTTAACACTGCACAATGCGAGCCAATATTAGACGAGGTTGCGCAAGTCAGGATCGGCTGTTAATCGAACTCACCAGACGCTAGTGCCGCGCACTGCTGGTTGATACGAACGGGGAGCGTTATTATAAGCGCTTGTTGGGTGAGACTGGTGGGTTGGAACGGTAGATGTCCTGAGCTTGTGCGGGGGAAGGATATCCCGGTGATGTATCTTTCCACATGTACACTCCGCACTGGGGCGAATTCGCTAGCTCTCGGATATTGTCCACGGTATTGTTAGATTGAGGAAGCTGGGCTTCCTGTCGGACCAATTCGCCTTCGGACATGAATTGAGGGCTACTATAACCCTGGGACACTGTTTGGCGCTACACTTGGCTGGCTTGGTTTTGCATTTGCAAATTATTATAGGAAATACATCAAAAATTTTGCAGACATTGCCCATCCCTTAAATAACTTGACAAGAAAAGGTGTTCCATTTACATGGACTAAAGAGTGCCAAAAAGCGTTCGAAACACTGAAAAATTCTTTCATGAAACCCCCTATATTGCAATATCCTAATTTTGCTCCAGATAACACTTTTATTTTGAAAATCGATGCTTCAGGCTATTCTGTAGGAGCAGTGCTCTCAAATGGAGACGATAAACCAATTGTTTTCGCAAGTCGTTCTCTTAACAAATCTGAAAAAAATTACAGCACCATAGAGAAAGAACTTTTAGCTATAGTGTGGGCAGTAAAACATTTTAGACCGTATTTATATGGGCGCAAATTTATTATTTTTACAGACCATAGACCATTAATTTATCTTTTTGGAATGACTAATCCCTCAAGTAGGTTAACTAAATTTAGGTTAGTGCTCGAGGAGTATGATTTCACAATTAAGTACATAAAGGGTAAAGATAATGTTACAGCGGATGCTTTATCGCGAATTGAATATTCTTCGGAAGAGCTTAAAAACATGAATACTGCTGTATGCGAAACAATGTATGCAATAACAAGAGCACAGAGTAGGAAAATCAAAGAAACCGTCAATGGGAGTTTTAAATCGGTTCTAGACGAAAGGCTTGATCACCCTGGAGTCGTGGAGCTTTTAAAACGTCCTAAAGACTCTTTCGAACTACGTATGATTTCAGACAAAGACTTTGATAAAATGATTAAAAGTAAACATTACGATTATAAAGTAGGGAGACTCATATGTATAAAGAATTCACAAATAATTTATATAAAACAGGATGCTCGATCGACATTAGCGCTAGACGCACTGTTGAGAGACCTGAAAAATATTTGTGTAAAGTATGATATTCCGGAATTAGTTATAATTAAAAATTAAAATGCGCGCGCTTATTAAATGAAATTTTAAAGGGTACCCACGAAATAAGAAATGCTAGCATAAAAATATCAATTATTAAAGATATTCAAACCATATCAGATCTCGATACTAGACAACTTGTATTAAACGATTTCCACATGTTACCAACGGGAGGACATGCAGGAATCAATCGTATGTATAATAACATTAAAAAATATTATTTTTGGACAGGTTTACGAAAACATGTCGAAAAATTTGTAAAAAATTGCAATGACTGTCAACGTTATAAGCATTACAAACCCAATATAGAACCAATGTCAATTACAACTACAGCTTCAACTGCATTTCAAAAAATTTTTTTAGATATCGTAGGTCCAATAGAAACCGATACGAACAACAAACGGTATATTTTAACATTACAATGTGAATTAAGTAAATTTGTAGAAGGTTATCCATTAGAAAATAAAGAAGCTACAACAGTTGCCAAAGCTTTCGTAGAAAATTTTATTTTAAGGTACGGTATTCCTGAAGAAATTGTTTGTGATCAGGGTACAGAATTTTTGAAGTCCACATTAAGAGAAAAGTGCAAACTATTACAAATTAAACAACTAAAATCTACAGCTTATCATCATGAAACTTTAGGTTCTCTTGAAAATTCTCATAAATGCTTAGGAGCTTACCTAAGGATACAAATTGCTAAAAATCCAGATACGTGGAGTTTTTGGATACCTTACTGGTGCTTTGCTTATAATAACACAGTCCATACAGAAACAAAGTACACGCCTCATGAATTGGTTTTCGGAAAAACAGTTTGATTGCCTTCAAATATTTCTAATCATATTGATCCACTTTACAATTTTGACAACTATCCGTTAGAGCTAAAATATCGCTTACAACAAGCATGTAATGATGCTCACAATAACCTAATGGTTTCAAAAGTAAAAAGAAAACAAAGATATGATGTAAAAAGTAGTTCTGTAAGTTATAATCTAGGAGATAAGGTATTATTAAGAAATAATTCGGGAAATAAAACCGAACCTTTGTATAAAGGACCATATGTAGTTATAGAAGAGAGGCCTCCAAATATAGTTTTAAGTATAGATAATAAGATTATAGAATGTCATAAAAATAGAGTTAAGTTATATTATGAAGAAAATTAACGAGAAAAAAAAAAGAAATAAAACTGAAAAAATTTTTCAATTCTAATTCAAATGAAAAAATATTTTTTTCTTTCGGTGGGTGATGTAATGGTAAATGAATCAAATAATATTGTAAATTGTTTTCTATGTTAATTTAATAATTAACATTCAGTGAATACTTCGTTGGTTCGTTCGCCTTACAAAGTCCACCATAATGTGCAATACTGCTTATTCTGTTTAATAAGCACATAACTAATAAGTAACTTTGTATCAAATATATGGAATTTAGATGATTCATGTTTGTGCATTGTTGGAATAAAGATGTAGTTTGGAACATGTAATGTTTGAACCCTATGGCCCTAATCGGGTCATTACAATTTAAGCGAGCTACGCAAAGTACATTCTAGATGTTGACTATTGACTATTTACTAGTGCGAGTACTGATCAACAAGCAGAAAAAGAGGATAGAAAATAAAATAAAAGGGAAAAGTGCAGTAGTAGATGTGAAAGAACTAGCAAATGAGGAGGAGAAAATCCGGTACCAGCAGATGCTAAGAGAGGAATGTGCACAACAGTGGCGGTTTTTCCATTGGTCAAATGGTCATTGACCTCCTAATAAAATAAAAAAGAAATAAATAATCACTTCTTGTTTGAGTACAGAACATATTATACAGTATAATATTTAATAATTAACTTTAAAAAAACCGACTTCAAATAAAAAAACACAAAAGTAACATAAGTTAACTAAAAAGCAAAAAATAAATGTTTTTTATACAACAAATTAATACTTATTTGTTGTTCCGTTTAATGTAATTAAGAAATTATTGTTTATTACATAATTATTAATTGTTTTATAATTTTGAAGTCGGTGTCAAGTAAAACATAAAAATTCGAATCTAATTTGTTATTGTAGCAAGGTATATAATTTTTATGTTTTACTTGGCACCGACTTCAAAATTATAAAACAATTAATAATTATATAATAAACAATAATTTCTTAATTACATTAAACGGAACAACAAATAAGTATTAAACTGTTGTATAAAAAACATTTATTTTTTGCTTTTTAGTTAACTTATGTCACTTTTGTGTTTTTATTTGAAGTCGGTTTTCTTTTTTTTTTAAAGTTAATTATAGCTAACATATTTATGGAAAATCTAGAAGATCAAATATTCGAATCAAATCAATCTGAGAAAGTTATATTTTGGTTTCGTTATGTTGATGACATTTTAGCATGTTTTAATAGTTCATTTGATTTAATTAATAAATTTTTAATTTTTATTAACAGCTTGCAGCGAAACATAAAATTTACACTAGAAACTGAACAGAACAAGTCCATTAACTTTTTAGATTTAAACATAAAATTTAATTCAACTAATAAATTTGAGTACTCATTTTATAGAAAACCTTCACAAACAGACATTACAATACCACACGATTCTTGTCATCATAAAAGACATAAATTAGCAGCATACAGGTTCCTGATACATAGAACTTTGACGGTCCTTTTAGAAGAAATTAATTATGATAGAGAAATTTCAATTATTAAACAAATTGCATATTATAGTAATGGTTATAATACAAAACTTATTGATACATTATTTAAAGAAAAAGATTATAAATTAGCCATTCAAAAAATGTATCTGAATACCCTAACTTCATTCGATACAATTAAATATGCTTCGATCCCATATCTTCGTGACAAATCAGAAAAAATTGCTAAAATTATAAACAAAACAAATAAATATAAAGTAAGTTTTAAAACAACTAGAAACATCTTAAACACTTTGTTTAATGCAAAATCAAAAACAGACAATTTGCTAAAATCAGGCAGTTACATTAAAATGTTGACATTTTAATTCGGTTTTTCTAGGCCAGACAATTAGAAATTTTGATATGAGGTATAAAGAACACGTACGTTGTTACAAATACAAACACCCACATAAATCCAATTACGCTAAACACTTACTAGAACACAATCATTCAATGACATCTAATAACACCATAAAATGTTTACACTTTTGTGATGATAAACGTAAGTTAGCTATACCAGAAGCTTTTGAAATTCACAAACATTAAAAAACCGTTAATGAATGAGCAAAATGATCTCTTAAATTCTCCTCTATTGGACATTTTGGAATAAGAAATCAAGTCATTTGCAGCCGATTACCGAGATCAAGTCACCAAGTTCTATTGCTATAACAACACTAACTGTTTACTTTTTCATATAATCTTTGACAATGGCATACGTATAAGGTTAAAATAAATAAATATTGTTAAATTAATTAAGTATTTTTAAGTAAAGCTGGAATTTATAAATCTAATTTATAAAAAAATAAGGTAGGTAGGTACTTTATCATTTTGAAATATAGCTATTAAGTCATTTTTTTGTTCCGATCGTGCAGAAAACGCTATAATCATCGCGAACGTTAAGGACTACCGATCTCAGACAATAATTGGAGTCGTCGCTTCGCTCCTCCTCCAAACAATTGTCTTCGATCGGTAAAATGTCCTTACCGTTCTTAATACTTAATATACTATTTCTGTTGAAAAATCTCGACCCTTCGGGTATCGATTTTTCAAGCTTTTCCTCGATTCTGTTATAATGCACTTACCAACCTGTCCAATGTCCAATGATTACATTAATTTTAAACTTTCGTTGCACTCGTTTACATTTATGTTATAGAGAGAATCAGGAAAACTAGAATATCTGATCAGGTGCAAAAATGAAAAAAATGTGCCGGCATCTCAAGAGAAACATTTGCTATTGAAATTGCAACTGTTACGACAATCAGCTAGTAAAAAGTATAAATATTCTTATTCTGATTAATAAATTATATTTAATACACGTTCATAATTTTTCATATTTAATAATATGTAAAATTGCATAATATTTGTCTGTTAAATTTTTTAGTATTTTATTGTAGGTAATATGGCAAGTTATTTTGAAATATTAAAATAAAACTTAAATTTTGCTTCTTTTTTAATATATTTTTTTAAGATGCGTATTTTAATTTATATTTTACCCACAGGCACACGTAATATTACAGATTTGTAACAAGGATATTATAAAATTACTAGTTGGCATCACTGCCTGAACGCAAAAATAACCTAACTTTTAAAATTCATAACCTCCAAAGCAAAATCCTGCATAACGTCGACATCCCGACAACTTGTAATAACAAATCACTTAATAATAATGGAAGCAAACTCAGCTTGCAATGAAATAATTGACGACATCGAGGATCTGATTTCATCACAAGATATAACTCCTAAAGAGAGATATAGTAGTCGCAAATCTGTAAAAGTTAAAGCTAGGAAAAGAAACGTAAGTTTGATACAGCAAATATCCTACAGTTTTATAGGAAGCTGGAAATGAAATTTTAGGAGAAAGTGTTGCCAGAACCCATTGTTGGAGATATTCCTGGAATTCAAACAATTTATGTGAAAACATGGGGCTGTGCTCATAACAGTTCCGATTCTGAATATATGGCCGGCCAGCTAGCAGCATACGGATATAAGTTAACTCAAGACAAAGCGAAAGCTGCTCTTTGGTTATTGAATAGCTGTACAGTGAAAAATCCTGCTGAAGACCATTTCCGGTATGTTTCCTTCTTTTGATTGTCAATAACATAACATTAATAAGTTCCAGTTTTACTTCGTTGAAGTTCATATTGATATTAAATAGAATACTTTATTACTTCAATAATATTTATTTATTTTAACCCTTTACCTATTTTGATATGTTTACATGCCATTATCAGAGGTAATATTAAAAAAGTAAAGTTGGTGTCATTATAGGAACAATAGAACTTGGTGACTTGAACTTCTATTGTTGCTATAACAACACTAACTGTTTACTTTTTATTATAACCTTTGATAATGGCATGTAAACATGCCGAAATACCTATTAGGTTAAAATAAATAAGCGTTGTTGAATTAATAAAGTATTGCATTTAATATCAATAACATAACATTTTGTATTCTACAGAAATGAAATTGCATCGGGAAAAGAACAAGGAAAGCACATTGTGTTAGCTGGATGTGTGCCTCAGGGGGCGCCCAAAGCACCATTTATTCAAGGTTTGAGTATAATAGGCGTTCAGCAGATAGATAGAGTCGTTGAAGTAGTGGAAGAGACACTCAAAGGCAACACAGTAAGATTGATGGGATTAAAAAAGGAAAATGGAAAGAAAATTGGTGGTGCATCTCTGCTTTTACCAAAAGTTCGAAGGAATCCCCTTATTGAAATCATAGCTATTAATACGGGTTGTTTAAATCAATGCACTTATTGCAAAACTAAGCATGCTAGAGGCGACCTTGGAAGTTATCCACCTGAAGAAATTGTAGCCAGGGCAAAACAAGCTTTTGAAGAAGGAGTTGTGGAAATTTGGCTCACTTCAGAAGACACAGGTATGTAAAATTTGATAGAAAAATTACAATATTTTATTAGGTTAAACTATTCTCATTTGAAGGAACGTATGGGAGAGATATTGGAACTTCATTACCAGCACTACTGTGGCAATTAGTGGAAATCATTCCAGAAGGTTGTAGATTGCGCTTAGGGATGACAAATCCACCTTATATCCTAGAGCATTTGGAGGAAATGGCTAAAATTCTTGCCCATCCTCGAGTTTACAGTTTCTTGCATGTTCCTGTGCAATCCAGTAGTGATCAAGTCCTAGCAGACATGAAGCGGGAATACTGTAGAGATGATTTCGAGCGTGTTGTTAATTTTTTAAAGAGCAGGTTAGCTCTAATACTATACAGGTTTTTGAAAAACATGGGCCCACATTCAGAGGCAGATTGCTGACCTAAAAATCAGACACAATTTTCCTATAAAACTTGTATCCTCAACAGCTAAGTTTTGGTTCATTGTTTTTATAATTAGGTTGTTCAAAAAATTTTAGAAACCAATCGGAATGTTCTACTAAAATTTCTCATGCCTTATAGTCTTTTTGGCTATAGTTAAATTCCAAAAATGGTACGTACGTGTGTGTAATGGGGTCAATTAAAAAAATAAATAAAAATGCATGCACGTCACTGTTTTTAATTGTTGATTCGCTTTTTGAAATTTTTGTTGCAAACTGAATAAAAACTGTCTCTTTAAACTTTTTTAAATGACCCCATTATGTACATGTACCATTTTTGGAATTTGGTTATAGCCAAAAAGGTTACTTTAAGCCATGAGAAATTTCAATAGAATATTTCCAAATTGTTTTGGAAATTTTTTTAAAACAAAAAAATTTCAACACCCTACCCTGTATCTCGAATACTAAGCTGTTACAGACCCATGTTTATAGTATGTTTTTCAAAACACCCTGTATAAGTTTAATATACCTTCATTCAAATAAATAATTTTTAGGATACAAGGGATGACTATAGCAACAGACATAATATGTGGTTTTCCAACGGAAACAGAAAAAGACTTTGAAGATACTCTTTCATTGTGCGCAAAACACAAATTCCCTAGTCTCTTTATAAACCAGTTCTACCCTCGAACTGGAACCCCAGCTGCCTTAATGCCTCGAATTCCAGCCCAAGAGGTTAAACAACGAACCAAGAAATTAACTGATCTTTTTTATTCATATCAACCTTATGGGCACGAAGTGGGTGAATTGCAAGAAGTATTAGTCACCGAAGTGTCGCATGACAAAAAGCATTATGTGGGACACAATAAGTTCTATGAGCAAGTATTGTTGCCTTTAAGCGAAAAGTATATGGGAAAACTCGTAAAAGTTAAAATCGTTGAAGCAAGTAAATTTTCTATGATTGGTGAACCTTTGGACAAGGTTGTAATGCCCGGACTTAGTAAACCTCTGCAGCAAGGTCAAATATCAGGGGTGCAAAGTAGAGAATGTATTGATAATTCCAAACTATTTATTACACTTTGCGTTCTTGCAGTGTCAGTTTTATTTAGGATTATTTGGATGTTTATATAATATTAACATAAACAATAAATAAGTGCTTAAGTATGATATATTTATATGTAACATTTAAAGACCCGACTTTTAGTTGCAGAAGAGCAAAAAATTTCATTAAAATTCAATAAGTAAACAAAAACCATGGGCGTACTCAAATCCGTTAAGTTGTACGTGTAACATATTGGACAAGAGTACTAATTTTTTGGATGAGAATTTAGAAAAAGTTGTTGAGTACTGCAATTCTTAAGTTTTTTATTCAACGGTGGTTTTCCGTCTCTTATAGTTCAAAGTTTTCTTTCGTAGAATTTTGTCATTCTATTAATAAATTTACACGTTCTATTTTCATTAATTCATGGTTGTTACTTTATATTTCAATTAAAAAAAATCTGTTTTGTTTCATGAAGAACTTTTAAAACTCATGACCATTCATATTCTACGCTTATGATCCCTGTTTTATTTAATTTTACTATTACATAAGCTTCAATTCCAGTTAGACCAAATAAATAATAACGACCTTCACAAGGTAGATTAAGGTCAAACATATGGATGTGTTACTATTCTAAGCTTGTAGATAATTTGTTTAAAAGTTTAGGTATGCACCAACTATACATTTAAAGAAATAATTGATTGCCTAATAATTTAAATACTGGCAAAATACTAGACTAGAAACCCGGACTATAGTAATATTATATAGGTAGTAATTATAAATGTTTACAAGTTTACTGTATAGGTACTGAGCACGTTTGATACTCTAACTCGTAAAAATTTCGAGGAAAAAATAAAGTGCTATGTGATGGGGTGAGTCAACATGTCTGCGGTGGTTGGTATCTGCTTTACTATTTAAAATACAAAAAAACTTTTAAAATACAATTCGCAGGGGTCCAAGTGGACTACATATTAAAATTATTCAATTATACAGGGGATTCCATATAAGAACATACCAAATCTTTTTTTTTTTTTTTACAAGAACGCCCTGTATATTTTTGCATATTCTTGTTCATCTTTTAATTGCCATTCTGAATATGATTTGTGATAGAAATTGCTACGTTGCCAAAATAAACAACTTTTTTAGAAAAATTCCACACTTGCAGCGTTCCTTATAAAATCTGCATGAACTGTATTTCCACAAACTAAACAAACTTTTTCTGTGAAATGAAGACCATAATACTATACTCCAGATATTTTGAAGTTAAATTTGGTTATACAGGGTGTTTGTTACTATTGTGCAAAAATTTCTAACTAATGTATCAAACTCAATTTAAAAAAAAATAGAATACCATATAAATGTTTACATAGTTGGAAACTTTTGGCGCTCTATAAATATTAATAACCTATGGTAGTATGTTTGATATAATCACTCTTCCATACATAAAATCCCGTATATGTATTATTGAAAATAAGTTTAAAATGTGGTCTTCTTGGTCTCCACAACTTCTATTTGACAATTTTTTTTATATAAATAAAATATCGACCATCGTAGTCTTATTGATTCGGCCCTGTATCAAGCAGGGTATAAATTCAAACAAGAGCATACTGCAACTTCATATTATTTAAACTGTTAATTTTGATTAATTTAACTTTTGTTTGAAAGATAATTATTTTATACCTGTTTTTAGAAATACCGATTTACATTGGAAATATGTTTAAAAGTACGTTTTAAAATAAAATACCAATACACCTATTTCACTACATTTGTCGTGCGACCTCTCACGAATATGTGCGCCAATGGGAAATGACACCTGTTATCCCCTTTAATGCGTAGTATCATCTCACTTTTCAGCGTTCTCTGTCGCCTTGTGTAATAGGTCCAATAGCGATGCAACCCGCGTGTCAAAAAAATCGAAAAAAGAAATTAGTACATTTTATATTTTCAAAATTGCTTTATATTAAGATAAAGGCAAAAATCAAAAATAAGAAAACCTTTTTAGAAAAACGAAACATATTTATAACAAGCGTTTTATTCCGAGAGTTCATAAGTGCAGTACTTCAGCAGAGTAAGAGTCCCCTCTTGTATGTAGTAATTCTTAGGCTATAACCTATTGAAATTAAGAATACGCGGCAGTCCCACATTTGAACAAAAGAGATGGCAATACTGGGGGCTTGCAATTCATCACACCTACGACTGAAACAAACTTTCAGGCCTGGCCTTTAGATACACTATCTCTTTTGCTCTATGGGAGAAAGTCACATTATTGCTTTCACTGTCTTTTAAAGGGCATTACCTATATTCCAAATAACGATACTTTACAAGCTGTATATGTGATAGGTCATTTCACTTCATATACAGGCTGTTTCAAATTCGCGCGCCACCATGGGGATCTCGCTTATTTGAATAAAGAGTTGGTTAAATTGAGGCAAAGTTGCCAAATTTTATGCCTAACAATAATTCATAAAGAAATTTAACGTAGCCACTCTGGTTTTTCAGATATCTAAAAAAAACTAAAATTTAGAATTTTTTTATTTTCGGCTATAACGCATTTATTAATGTTACATATTTCTAGTTAACGCGTTATTAGGAAATTTTTATGCCGAATCTAAATTTTTTATCAGATTTGGTGTAACTGTTACCATTGTTCATTTTCGACTGTCATTTTTTTTTTCTTATGGTCGGTATTTTAAATTTTTTCATATTTGCATAATTCTTAATTTTGATTTCAACGATGTGTCACACTTTGCATTTTGTTTAAGTTTTGAGCATTTTATTACAGAAAATAAAACTTTCAAAAGAGTGCCATGGAAAGATCGTCATTTAATTTATTTTGAAAAAATTCCAGTAGGCCATGAACTGATGAAAGTAAAACAAAACACTTCTCTTAAGAAAGAAGGGATTTGGTTTCAATTATGGCTAGAATAGACCACTACATGTTTCGTTCTTGTTTGAACTCATCAGGTGGACATAATTCTAACCATAATTGAAACCAAAAGCAAACAGGCATATATACGCCAGAAAGTATAACACTAACGGGGAATTAAAATAGTAACGCCCTCTATTATGTGCGGCGAGAAAAAGTTGCAAAGCAACAAACCGGTAAAGTTGCGATCGGAACCTGCTAAGCAGGTATCTGCGATCGCACCGGCCTCTAAGCACAAAACACAGAAACGCCCGTGTGGCAAGAAATAAGAAAGAAGGGATTTGGTTTCAATTATGGCTAGAATAGACCACTACATGTTTCGTTCTTGTTTGAACTCATCAGGTGGACATAATTCTAACCATAATTGAAACCAAAAGCAAACAGGCATATATACGCCAGAAAGTATAACACTAACGGGGAATTAAAATAGTAACGCCCCTTGCTTTTGGTTTCAATTATGGTTAGAATTATGTCCACCTGATGAGTTCAAACAAGAACGAAACATGTAGTGGTCTATTCTAGCCATAATTGAAACCAAATCCCTTCTTTCTTATTTCTTGCCACACGGGCGTTTCTGTGTTTTGTGCTTAGAGGCCGGTGCGATCGCAGATACCTGCTTAGCAGGTTCCGATCGCAACTTTACCGGTTTGTTGCTTTGCAACTTTTTCTCGCCGCACATAATAGAGGGCGTTACTATTTTAATTCCCCGTTAGTGTTATACTTTCTGGCGTATATATGCCTGTTTGCTTTTGGTTTCAATTATGGTTAGAATTATGTCCACCTGATGAGTTCAAACAAGAACGAAACATGTAGTGGTCTATTCTAGCCATAATTGAAACCAAATCCCTTCTTTCTTATTTCTTGCCACACGGGCGTTTCTGTGTTTTGTGCTTAGAGGCCGGTGCGATCGCAGATACCTGCTTAGCAGGTTCCGATCGCAACTTTACCGGTTTGTTGCTTTGCAACTTTTTCTCGCCGCACATAATAGAGGGCGTTACTATTTTAATTCCCCGTTAGTGTTATACTTTCTGGCGTATATATGCCTGTTTGCTTTTGGTTTCAATTATGGTTAGAATTATGTCCACCTGATGAGTTCAAACAAGAACGAAACATGTAGTGGTCTATTCTAGCCATAATTGAAACCAAATCCCTTCTTTCTTATTTCTTGCCACACGGGCGTTTCTGTGTTTTGTGCTTAGAGGCCGGTGCGATCGCAGATACCTGCTTAGCAGGTTCCGATCGCAACTTTACCGGTTTGTTGCTTTGCAACTTTTTCTCGCCGCACATAATAGAGGGCGTTACTATTTTAATTCCCCGTTAGTGTTATACTTTCTGGCGTATATATGCCTGTTTGCTTTTGGTTTCAATTATGGTTAGAATTATGTCCACCTGATGAGTTCAAACAAGAACGAAACATGTAGTGGTCTATTCTAGCCATAATTGAAACCAAATCCCTTCTTTCTTATTTCTTGCCACACGGGCGTTTCTGTGTTTTGTGCTTAGAGGCCGGTGCGATCGCAGATACCTGCTTAGCAAGTTCCGATCGCAACTTTACCGGTTTGTTGCTTTGCAACTTTTTCTCGCCGCACATAATAGAGGGCGTTACTATTTTAATTCCCCGTTAGTGTTATACTTCTCTTATTTACTTTTACTTTTAAATACATTAAGTATGCGAAAATTTCAGGAAACTTTGTTTTGATCATGTGCAGCAGGTTAAGTTATTTTTTACAAAAACAAAGAGGGAGGGGGCACGTGCCCACCCTGATAAGTGCATGGGTACAGTGGATATGTAAGAGGAAGGTACTGTATTCATCAAAGTTTTAGAAGTTCAGTTCTTGAAGTATAAACACGGTTTAGAGTACAAAGATATTGACAAATTGGTTTTCATCATGCTTTGTGTGTGTCTGTATACACTGCAACTTGCCCGTACAACAGTGACTGGCCCCAAGACAAATCATTGATGTCCTAGCAATCTTTTGTTTTTTTTACATAATAATGAATAAATATATTTAAAATGAGTGCAAAAGGTAGCTGGTGCTTTTCCATCTTTTTACGTTTTAATTTTTATCGCGCCAATAAATGACTGTATAACATTGTTTAACAAAATTTAACACAAGAAAAAAAAATTAAAAAACGGTAACGCGCCAGCGGTGATTTGAACTTGCAACAGCCTGTAAAGTAAACTCGTATAGGATTGATTGTGGGGAGACCCGAACACCAGCGCCATATTTAATTTCTCTATCATGCACCAGTGGGTCCTAAGTTTAGGGAGGATACCGAACCTTCGCCAGCTGCGTGTTTGTAGTTGTATATTGATCACCCATCCAAGGTGTGACCAAGCGGATCGTTGCTTAACTTTGAATACTGTTTGACCGGCATACACAGCTTTATGCTACGCAGCTGAGCAACAGCCTGTGTAATACAATGTCACGTACCATAACTTGGGCTAGCCACATAGAATAGGAACACGGTAACTAATGCTTTACAGGTTTCCAAAAATTCCTGGATGGCGTCAGAGTAACATTCGGGAGATCAGTAAAAAAACAAATTTGTAGTTCATTGCAAGCTCTATCGGATCAGAAAGTTAAAAAACAATTTGGCAGTTTTAGAGAAATAATTTTTTGAAAATTACCTTAATTTTGAAAAACTGCTATTATTACTATTTTCATATTCATAATTCCAAAAATATTTTTACACCACATGATTATACTTATTAAGGGCTATTAAATAATATGAAACTTTATATTAATTTAATACTTTGTATTTGAGTAATCAGGCATTAGTCAAAATTTTCAAAAATTCGTAGCGGCATTCATTGTGAATTTGGGAAAAAGCGAACTACCTGAAACTTAAAATCATCCAAATACAAAATTTGATCAAAATTTTTCAAGAGGTTCTGGAGATATATGGGAACATCAGTAGAAGTATGGGACAGTAAAAAGTATTTAATTCGTTATAACTTTTAAAATTACTATTAGTAATAACTGCAAATAAAACACTATTTAAAACAATACAGTATATTTATTTATATAAATACAATATAAAAAGTATACTTTTTAGGTATAATAAAAAACCCTTAAAGATTCATATTTAATTACAAAATAATCACTGTATGTATATGTACTATATTTGGATAGTTTTATTATATAAGCTTCAGTTATAGCAATGACGTTTTTATGTTTTCAACATGCCATAGAGATGCACTACATATAACAATCACAAGGAAGAGAATAACCATACAGCAAATATCGGTACAAGCTTTGGCAAAATAACCAAATATTTAGCTATATAGATATCCTGAGTAGCTTCTTTTATATTTGCAGGTATATCGGCCAAGTAAAAAGTAAAGCACAATCAACATTATTTGTTAAATTTCAAACATACTTCATCAATCAGTAATCAGTTTTTTATACGTTTAGTTATTTGGTTGCTATGGCTTTGTTTTTTTAATGTATCCGTATATTTTTTTCACATTTTTGGATTTAGCAATTGTTTCTCTTTCTGCTACAATATTGTTTTCATAGGATTAGATGACAAAATGTTTGTATGAAACACCTTAGAAGTTCAAAAATTTCATAATAACAAAACATATAAAAGATTGAACATCAGCCAAGTATATGCAGAATATTAATAACTTTTATTCGAGCTATTTACAAAGTTAGAAATTATGCATTACTTTATACTCACCCTTTATATAAAAATAGAGTTAAATCAAATAAATTAGTTAAGAAAGTTGTATTTAGTGCATTTCTAATTTATGTGAAGCTTAGCAAGAGGTACGCATTTTGTAGAAGGCTAAAAAGTAGATCTAGAAAGGAACAAAACAATACTAATACTAGCACTACCATAGTTAATTAAGTACAGAATACAAGAAAAACACTGGAGAAATAACAAAAACCATTGTAAAATCAATGAAAACAAACAAAAACTTAAATATACATGAACACGTAATAATTGTACTAAGCCTTTTTTAGTGGATTAAGTACCTGCCCGAAGCAAAACATGTAATATTGGCACAAAATGCATGTACGACCTTATTAAATTATTATGGCAGGCTCGACAAATATTCTAGCTAGAAATCAACATAAAACTTTAGAACCACACAAATTTCTGAGACTTAAGGGGTTTTTTGTGTTGAGTCGGGATGGATCATGAACTTTATCTAAAATATTTAGGCACTACAGCGTCCTGGCAAACGGTATTTGCCGAGCCTTGTCTTATGGGTATACCTTTCATTAATTAAATGTTAACCTTTTCGCTGCTGAAAGCAACTATATACACAAATCGATGCTACACTGGCGATGCTCAAAGCACTCCCCCTCTTCTCAAAATTTGACAAGAAAATCTACATTAGCTGCCCCAGACGTATATTGTTGTTTGTTCATATTTATATAAAATTGCGTTTTATGGTAATGCATGCTAGAAATGTCAATCAGATACGAGTTTAACCGGGTCCACAAAACAAGATCCATTCGGTCAAACCACCACAAACTTAAGTCAAAGTAAAAAAGCAGTCAACAAGAGTTTTAGTGTGAGTTTGTGACCAAATCCAATATTTAAGGACCCGTGTTTGAGTTTGAAACCAGACTTGTGCTGCAGGCGGGGTTCATGGGACAGAAGGTGGCCGGAATCGGGGTTTGTCATGGGACAGAAGGTGGCAGGAATCGGGGCTGCTACTTGAAGGTTAATAGGAACAGAAGGTGGCCGGAATCGGGGTTTGTCATGGGACAAAAGGTGGCCGGAATCGGGGTTTGTCATGGGACAGAAGGTGGCAGGAATCGGGGCTTGCCATGGGACAGAAGGTAGCAGGAATCGGGGCTTGCCACTTGAAGGTTAATAGGAACAGAAGGTGGCCGGAATCGGGGTTTGTTACTTGAAGGTTAATGTATGTTATATTCGACACAAACATTTTCAGCAGGGTGTAAAAAAAATTGATTTTCATTTAAAAAAATCAAAAAAATCGAATATTGTATTTTAAACACACTTTTTATTTAAAATTAAAAATACTTAGTTTTTTTTTTGCACAAACTAGTAACATATTGTATATTTTATAAATACTAAACAAGCATTGTTTTGTTTAATAATATATGTTTCTAGGCTCGTGCCAAAAGTGACAGTTTTTAGTGTCAAAAATGGCCTTTTTACACATTAGTGTGAAAAAAAATGTTTTTAAGGACTAGTGCAAAAAAATGTTTTTAAATACTATTGCGAAAAAAGGTTAAAGCAAAATCTATCCAAACTATAGCAACGGCCTTAGAAAAAAATCAAACTCAATACTGTCAGATGCTAATCAAAGGTAACTTTAGAAAAATCGGTTCTCGATTTTTTTCCAATTATGGTTGTAATTTCTCTTCACTTTTAGAAATAATAGAGTATGCAACACGAACCAAAGAGCTTTTTTTGCACTGAATTGATTGTACAACGTTCGCATTCGTGCATACAAATTGCTCTTTTAGCATTTGTTGCATAATATACTATTCTGTACAGTTCAATTCTCAGTAGCATAAAGATTTTCTATATGTTTTGTTACAATTTGGTAATCTACACCGCTGAGCAATTTTTAAACTCATATCTAACAAAGGTGCTGTAGTTCAGAACTTTTGTTAATATTTAGCTGTATTAATATAAAATGCACAAAATTTGTTGGTGATATTTTAGTGGAAAAACATAATTGGAAACAAGGTAGCCGAGCGTTGGCAAAACTTACAGAAGAAAGTATATTGTTTAACAGTTTTATGTAATTCTACTGCCAAATCAAATTATGAACGTTATTGTACTAATTGGAAAATTTAACATGAAAACAAAACCCTCACACAAAATCCAACCGATTTATATCAATGATTTCTTTATACATTGACTGCCAAAAAGTCTGCACCATATGGGAAACTTTTATTAATTTATCTAGGAAAAATCCAGGCAGGGCAATCGTTTGTGCTTTTATAAAGACTAGAAATGCGACAAACAAAAGTTGACAGGTGAGTTCCGGTATATGTCATATATTACATTTTCCTAAAACAAATTGCCAACAAATTGACTTTTTACTGAAAAATTAAAAAAATAAGAAAGAGAGAAAAGTTGTTTGTAATGAGATTATATAAGAATATAATGATTTCACTTTTTTGGGAAAAATAAAATAAATCCTTTATTTTGATTTCACCTTCAGTGGAAGAAAAGTGCTTTAAAACGCAAAAATAGTTACCCCAAATGCAATAATCAGCATTCTTTGGTGTTGGTGCCAAGTTTACTTTATTTCTTTAATATTAGCCTGTTTCACCTACTATTTTTCTTTGAACAAAAAGGCAAAACTAATGAAGTTTGTGAACAATTACCACTTTTCTTCTAGTGAAGGTGAAATCAAAATAAGCGATTTCTTTTATTTTACCCAAAAAAGTGAATTATTTTTTCCCCGAATTTTTTAATGAAAATTTGCACATCGAGATAGAATATCATTACAATCAACTTTTCTCTCTTTAGTTTCTCATAATTTTCAGTAAAAAGTAAATTTTGGCAATTTTTTAAGGAAAATGTAGACTTTTAGCGGTCACTGTATAAATCATTTGATTTAAACCACGATTTAAATCACTGCACCCTGATTTACAGTATTTTCTAATTTTTACAGAAACAGGCAAGTTGTTTGTCTGGTAAATGACATGATATAGAACTGGAGGAAATTCTTGCAGAGTGATAGTAAAGAGGAATTGGATGTGAACATTACTTGCCTATAGTTTAGGATTATAAGCTACTGCGTTAACTGCGCAAGTATGTTTGCCGCCATCAAAAAGCAGTCAGCTGCTTTAAGCGTATATAGTTGCCCAAGCCAAAAGAATTGTACCTGACAGTGCAGGTCGGTTCAGAAGATTGCACAGCAAAAAGGTTAAATAAGTTTTTAAACAATCAAAAACTTTTAATTGTCAGCAAATCTAAATAACCAAAATTTTACTGATTATTTCTAAAAAAGGCACCTAAATAGCAGTAACATTAAGAAGAACCTTTACCACAGTACTATTAACTAAAAATTAAAATAAGCAGACTAGAGAACAAATGAAAATCTTTGGCAAACCTAAGCTGTTATGTAGAACCCACTGTCTCCTGGACTAATATCGAATGAAATATCTATACCGCCTGCCTCATCAGGCGTTTTGCAACAAATTCCAAGTGCTGCTACTAGCTATATATATATATATATATATAGCTTTTACAGGCCGTGACGGCCCATCGCTGAAATTATCTTTCTCCAATTCTTTCTGTCTGCTGCTGCTTTCCTCCAATCTTCTACCCCTACCTCCTTCAGGTCCTGCAGTACTTCATTCTTCCACCTGCTTCTGGGTCTGCCTTTTGCCTTAGTTCCTATTGGATTAGTCTGTAGTACTTTCTTCGTCATTCTGCTGTTGTCCAGTCTCTGAATGTGTCCTAGCCATCTGATCCTCTGTTGTTTAATGTACTGCACTATTGTTGGCCCTTTGTATAATTCTTGGAGTTCCTTGTTCGTTCTTTTTTTCCACTCTCCTTCCACTTTTCTTCCTCCATAGATCCGTCTTAGTATTTTCCTTTCCCATACTAGTAGTTTTGATTCTCTTACTGTCCCTAACTTCCATATTTCACATCCGTAGGTGACTGTTGGTCTTAGAACCGTTTTGTACAATTGTATTTTTGCTTTTCGTGATACTAGCTTGGAGTTTATAATGTGGCTTAATGCCCCTGCTGCTTTGTCTCCTTTCGTTAGTCTCACTTTTAGCTCTTCCTCCTCTCTTGCATCTTCTGTTATTTGTACACCTAAATATGTGATTGTTCTTACTCTTTCTATTTTTGTTATCTCTTCGTTCGGTCCGCCTATTTTTAGAGATTGGTCTTCTGCCTTTTCTGCTTGTCTCCCTAGTATCATGTACTTTGACTTCTGTTTGTTTATCTGTAATCCCGCCTGTCTTGCATGTCTCTCTAAGGTCTTCAATGATCTTTTCAGATCTTCTTTGTTGTTTGCGATTATTACTAGGTCGTCCGCGTATGCTATGCACTGGTGTTTTGCATTGAGTATGCTTCCTTCTCTGTTTATCCTACTTTCCCTTATTACACACTCTAGTGTGATATTGAACAGGAGTGTTGATAGTGGGTCACCCTGTCTGACCCCTTTATTTACTGTGAAGCTTTCAGACATCTTTCCTCTCCATTTGACTCTGTTGCATGTTTCTAGCAGTGTCATTTGTGTTAGTTTTATTAGTTTTCTGGGTATTTTTAACTTTACCATGGCTCCAAATATCTCTTCCCTCTTTAGTAGGTCATAGGCTTTGGTAAAGTCGATGAAAATAGCGTGCATTTCTTTGTTGTATTCCCAGTAATCATCTTGTTTCTTTTAATATGAAGAGTTGGTCGGTAACTGATCGGTTTTTCCGGAATCCAGCCTGATATTCGCCTATTTCCTTTTCTGCGTGTTCTTGTATTTGGTTTCTTATGTTTGTAGCTAGCACTTTGTATGTTGTATCCAGTAGTGCTATTCCTCTGTAGTTATTATAACTTGTTCTTTCTCCTTTTTTATGAATCGGGGTTATTGCCGCTTCCGACCATTCCTTTGGAATTCTTTCCTGGTGCCATATTTCTTTTATTAGGTTATGGATCTCTGTGAGCAGCTCTTCTCCTCCGTTTCTTATTAATTCATTTTTTATTCCATTTCTTCCTGGGGCTGCTACTAGCTGGTGCACCAAAAATTTCATACCTCAGGTTAAGTTAGCGACAGGTCAGTAAAAGTGATTCAAAAAGATGCACTGCATTTTACTTCTACATGCAGTTGTTATGAGCAAAGAAATGATTTTCTGCATAAACTGAGACATGAAGTGCGGCTACGCGACTTAAATAATTAAATTTTTAAGGTGCTGTTTTCACCCCAAACCACTAGATGACGCAACATTTCAAGCAAAATTAAAACATTTCGTAAGGTCAGGTCATAATATTGACTTCAGTCAATATTAATCCAGGAGGCCGTGGTGGAGCCTTTGATAGAAAAGATAATGTCCATAGTTTAGAATTGATTAAGACATTACGGCTTTCGTTCACTATACAACTAAAATTGAGAAATAAGCAACTCAAGGTCATGAATACACCACTGCTTTTAAAAATGGTGCATGTTCTATTTTTTATTAGTTATAAAATAATTACAAGTAGGGATTCTTAAATTCTAGTTTTATCAAGATAAAAATTATGTTATGGAATAAGTTTGAGGGTTTACCTAATTGTCCTAATACTAGTCGAAGAAGAATAAAAGTTTCACTCATCTATGTAAAATGGACTATATTTATAGTAAATTTCATTTTACCTTTTATTTGCACAGTTGGATTAATTTAAACAAACATAGAAATATTCGTGCTGAATGAGTTTTCTTATGTTAAGATTATTATGGAGATAGGAAATAGAAGGTGGTCTCTTGTTTAAGCAGATACCACAGCATATCTACAATTCCATGTTTGTAAAAATCAACACATGCCAAATTCAGCTCAAACGTCCCTGATTCAATCCAATAAGTATATACCTTTAAACAATTCACCAAAACATTTCACACTTCAGTCAGAAAAGTAACAAGTAATAATGGAACATCAAATAATGAACCCATCTTTTGTAACAAAACCTCTTGCATGTTCTCTAGGAAATGTTATAAAATTTTATATTGCTCCCAATAATTAACACTCTTCTGAAGGTTCGGTTCCAAAGTAACGGTCACCAAAATTGCCAATACCTGGTAGCACGTAAAACTTATCATTAATTTCAGGGTCAATGGCCGATGTTACAATCTGAACTTTAGGAAATGCATAAGCGATTGAATGTACTCCAGACTCAGCCATTAGGAGAGATACTATTAATATATTACTTTCTGGTACATCATGATCCAACAGCACACGGATTGCCATCATAGCAGCTGCTCCTGTTGCTACAGTAGCATCCATGAGAATGACTTTGTAATCCTTTATGTCCTTTGGAAGGCGGAGATAGAACAACTAAAAATATAGAATGACAGACGTAAGGCATACTTAAAATAAAATTTAAAATGTTATGATTACCTCAGGCTCACCGGTGTGAAAGTTTGTTTGTATTAATATTTTTCCAATTCTTATATCTTTGTACACATCACAGACTGCTTGTTCCATTGTTTCACCTGCCCTTAATATTGATACACCACATATTTTATCAGTAGCCATACGTTTGCCTAAAATTGATTATTTTTTATAAAAGTTGAGAATTTTTTTATTCAACTTAACCATTGTACAGGACACCCTGCGGTGTTTCCACAGTTTTCTCAACAAAAGCCATCAGTGACAGTGTATATTCTATAACAAGCCTTATAAGCCTTTTACTGTAAAATATAAACTCATCCCTAGGCGTGTCCTTGTTACGTATAAACGTATGCAAGCCTCGAATTTGTGGTGTTGTTGGTAAGAGATGGACAGTGTCGGGAAGAGGCTGTCCCACATACGAATGCGCCAGCTCTTCACGTATCTTGAAACCTCTCTAAAAATTACTTTAAATTTATTGTAAACAGTTTACAAATTAGAAGGTTAAAATTATTGAAAGTTTACAAATCTGTCAAATTAATATTAATTACTTTACTGTTTGTCATCTTGAAAATTAATTTTTATATGGCTTCTGTGCATAAAACAAAAGTTACTGTTATATTACATTTTTTAAATGGTGCTATAAGTTTTTGTTGTTTTGTATGTACATCACAAATAAAAGTGCGCAATTATATGATACAGAACTATTCATTCCTTAGATGATTTTATTTTTAATAAGTTCAATAAACTGCAGTAACCCAAAACAATATGTGTTATCACTTTTTATGACGTCATATGAAGAAACACTTTCTGAATATATAGGGTGTTCATTTTAATTTTGCCGACTACTGGAATCTCGAAAAATATAAGAGATAATAAGTTGGTCAAATTACAAAAAGGTTTTGTATTTTCGTGGGTATCAAGAATATCTACAGAAATTCTCAAATCCGTTCCTCAAATATTCCAAAAAAAAAACAAGTATAAATTAGATTACCAATTTTTAGTTCGTGAATAATTAGATTATAAAAACTTATGACAGACAAATAAAATTTTCAGTTTTTTTAGAATATTTCAGAAACGAATTGACTTATGGCAGATTTGTTTAGATATTCTTAATAGCTATGAAAAAAAATTCTCTAATGTACTTTGTATCTCTGTCCTTGTAGGGCGAATCAACAAAAGGCTGTGGTGCTGCTTTACTGCAAAATCAGAGACTTGCTTTCAACTATGGCTAGAATAGACTGCTAGGCGTTTCGTTCTTCTTACACATTTAATAAACAGCAGGCTCAGTTACAAGTATCAATATCAAGGTCCGTAGAAATCAACTTTGCTGTGAAAGATGAGTTGATTTCTACGGACCTTGACCAAATATCAGACCTATAATGTATATAATAATGGATACAGACAGGTAGCAGAAATGGTGATACGTAATCCACATATTACTTGCACTTCTTGGAAATGTAGTTCTGTCAAACTAAAGAAACTATTGAACTTTCCTATAATTTCAGTATATAGTATATAGATTTAATAAAAATGTTCGAAATCGAGGTTTTGACGGAAATACATATTTTGGACCTCTGAGAATCCAAAAGAGTAGCACAAACATCTGTCTGTGGCTGTGTGTGCTAGCCTCGCCTATACAGTGGCAGGCACTGGTGCGAACTTATAATACAATATTACAAACATGATAAAACTATTTCTAAAAAATAGGGAAGTGCAGGCGAAGTGATTTGCTCCTTTTCTATATTTATTTTGGTGCACCTAGTTTTTATGCTGAAATTCTGTCAATAACTAATAATTATTAAAATGAACAAAAACTTGAGCCGAGTGCAAAAGAAAAAATTTTAAAGAAAAGCAGAAACAAAAAGATAAGTTATATAATTAATGAATTTGATGAATTGATTAGAAACTGCAATATTAATCTCTGGCAATTGTTCTCACTATCTGGCAAGTCTAAATTAATATTATTACTATTTGTTACGGGGGGCCTAAACCAAGTCGTAGCCTAAGACCTCCACTATGGTTAATCTGGCACTGATTCAAACTCATAAGGGTGAACACAAATCAAAGTGACAGCAGTAAATATGCCAGAAAGACCAAATCTTCAATACAAGTACAATAACCTCTAATGTGCAGTGTCTCTATTAGAGATTTTGTCTCTCTGGCTTACTGCTGTCACTTTTGGCTTTAACTATGGTTAGAATTGTGTCTGCCTGATGAGTTCTAAGCAGAACGAAACGTGTAGCGGTCTATTCTGTATGTTGTGCACAGAGGTCGGGAGTGATTGCAGATACCTGCTTAGCAAGTTCCTTTCACATTTATACACCGATTTGTTGTTTTGCAACTTTCCTCGCTGCACATTGGAAGTCTCTATTGAAGATCTCCTTTACTATTTAAAATACACACTTTTCAAAAAAAAAGTTGTAGGAGATCAAGAAGACCACATTACCAAATTCCATTACAGCATTGCCAAGTCATTCAATTTTCTTAAAAAATTTGACATTTGCAAACGTCTCTAATAAAATCTGCATGAGCCCAATTTCCACAGACTAAGCAAACTTTTTCTCATAAATTTTAGTCAAAACTATGTACTATTCTCCACATTTTAAAGATTAATTGGGTTATATAGAGTGTTTGTTATAATGATGCAAAAATTTCTGAAACTCTAATGTGTCATTGACTCACTTTCTTTAAATAGAAGTACCTGTATCTTTTTACATAGTTGGATAGAGCTCTTTGCGCTCTATACATTTTATTAACCACTGGTTGTACCTAAAACCAACGGTTTTCGAGACATTAGATTCTATGAAAAAACTAGGTAATTTCTAGAAATCCAGATATATGTTCCATCCAACTGTACAAAATACACAAAATGTTCTATTTAAAAAAATGGAGTCAACACATTAAGAGGTTTTGCACTATTGCAACAAACATCCTGTATAAGCAAATTTATTTAAAAAGGAAAAGGTTGGTTAATCTGAGAAAATATGGCTTGTGCAGACTTTATTAGCGAGGTCTGCAATGTTAAAATTTTGGAAATAAGTTGATAAATATGGAAACGCCGCAGCGAAATTTCATAAAAAAATTTAGAAAAGCAATTAGATGGTGAATAAAAACATTTAAAATATACAGGGTATTCTATTAAAAACAAAAACATAACTTTGCTTTGCCACTCTTATATTATGGAATAATTAAAAATAATTTTAAAATATGGTCTTTTTGATTCTTGTGGGAAAAATTATTCTGGATTTTAAATAATTAGGAAGATATCAAATTAATGCGACCCTGTATAGTTTCCTAAAGAGCAAAATTAAAGAGGATACACCCTGTATTGAAAGAAAACAGTATTAAAGTCATTATTTATCATTATCATTATTCTCGACTGCTTTATCAATTTCACTATAAAATTCAACAAAATCAGTATTTTCATATAAATTAAAATTTGCTGATGTCATTAATTTTTTTCTTCCCAAAGCACTGCTTAAAATGAACTGGAATATAACTATGAAAGTAACATAATTTTTTTCACATCAACCAGATGTTTTCTGTAGGATGTCATCAAAAAATAGCACTATTTTTATATGCATAGATAATTAAAAATATATTTGTAGTACACTGTTAAATATGCAATAGTTTGCTATTTATTTCACTAAAAGAACTAATCAGTGCAATTACACTAAGAGTGCATAATGATGCCTAATTAACATTAATTCTAGATATCTAATTGCGGCTTTTACAAACGTTATCAAACATATTAAGCAAACAGGCTAGTTTTAAAATAAAATAAAAATAACATAAAAAACTTCTTTATCAAATGTTTTGGCCATATCCTTTTATTAACTACCTACTAAGAGTTATCATATTTTGCAGCGAATGACCTTATTTGCTGCTATATAATCTACACTGGAAACCATTGCATGCACAAAGCTTCAGGATGCAGAAAGTGATACATCTTCTTTTGTTACTACTTCTGGCAAAGTTGTCAGAACAACAGTTTGTTTGCCATCCAAAGGCATGTGCGAATGTGTTGTGCCAGATACCTCCTACATGCCCACCTAACCAAGCATTAGCATCAACTTTTTGTGACTGTTGTAAGCAATGTGTGCCAGTTGTGCGTAAGTATTTTAAATTATTATATAATGATTACAGATATAACATGAAACTACCAAAATCCCTGGATCATACCTGGCGCGCGCGTTTTGGTATAAGAATAGCTCTCGGAAAGAAAATCCCGTGGAAAAAAAGCCGGAAAAAACAACCCTAAAAGCAATTTTAAGAAAGAGCAACCCTCGTAAATAAGCTTCAGAAAAAAAAACCTATAAATTCCCCCTGAAAAAAAAACGGGAAAAAGGTTGGCTGAACTACTTTTCCCTATTTTTTAGGAGACTGCCTTAACGGAGATTTTCTAAAGGTTTTAAAAGTAATAAAAACGCAGTAAAAAATTTTGTTCGACATTTACATAAAATTCCATGCAGCCCTGATAGGATGTGCCCTAGTCTGAGGTTGTTTTTGAAATGAGCTATCAGCAGATTGTGCTGCAATTATACAAACAAATAGTATATACCTGAATTTGCTCATCTCTTATTTTATATTGTATCGGTTCGCTGTATGAACAAATCTGAACCGTATGTAATGGATGCGTAAATATGTGGTGTCTAGTAGTGAGGAGCCCTCACCAGTAAAAGTTGAGACAGGTGGAAGGGATCCGGATTTACTATATAGACTCCTATGAGTTTAGTTTTGAGATTTTTTTTTATTTTTAGCTCCTGGAGGTCCATGCGAAATATTTTGGGGTACCCCTCCCAAACACCTTTGTGCACCAGACACATATTGCAGAAATGGAACTTGTGCTTAATATGAACTATGTAATATATATGTGTATCGATATAAATAAAGTCAATTTTAAGATCAGGAATAAATAAATTTTTTTTATCTTACTTTTGTTCTGCTTGAATTCAATCGAGACTGTGCAACTCTTGTAGGTTTCAGTAGTTTCTTATAATTTTGCTCTAAAATCTGCTATACATCAACAGCAACTAAATATTCTCCATATAATTTTAAAATTTGGCGAACTTTAACCTCTGCTTATGCTAAAATCCTTAGCAAGGATCTAAACACTAAAGTAAATAAAAAACAGTTTTGTTTTACTTCCATAATAACAATTTGTTCATGGCCTACAATAAATTTATTTCTAAATTAAATGGCATGGTCTTTTCGTGGCACTCTTTATCTATAATAAAATGCCTAAAATTCACAGTGTGATACATCGTTGAAATCGAAACAAAAAACTAGTGGCAGTCGAGAAAATTACCAAATCGGGTTTTTCCCAGAGGACAAGTATTGAAAATTTTCTGAATATTTCCTAATTTTAATTTGGCGCCAGAACGTTGAAACATCAAAAAATATAACATAACCCTGTATCCTAATTTTTATTGTGTAAAACTATTGTAAAGGTAAACACTAAACAGTTAAAAAAAGTAGTACAACGAGTGAAAGTTGAACTGACGAATTGTATTGTGAGCAGAATGCCAAGACATATGTCAAGCGTTTAGCAATATTTTGAAGCATACTCTAAAAATAAAAACCATATGCAAAGTGTAAATTTTGCAATAAAATATATTATGGCAATATTTCCAAACTAAGGAAGCATTTAGCAAACTGGCCCACAAAACGTTAAAAATCCAATTTACACAATGCTTTCTCAAGTGCAAAGCTTTGTTTATGTTACATAAATATTAAATGTTGTACTTTATTTAAAACTTATGTACTTCTATTAATTTTAAAATTTAAAATATCACACATACCAAGAAAAAAGTTTAGTCAAAAATCAACAATGGCAGAATTTAATTCAGCATAAAAAACTGTTGGGAACAATTAAAATAACTGACAAAATGCGTTATCATAACAACTCAAAAAACCAAAATTTCAGTTTTTTACTTTCCTATACTTTCGTCAAAGAAGGAAGGTCGACGCGTTACCGTCAAGACGGGCGTGTCACTGAGTGAAGTTATAAAGTGTTTTAGCGAGTGAAATCGGAGTTAAAATAGCAGAGAATCGTAAACTACAAACAACGGTAGAGCGCCAAGAAAAAAGACTGGAATGGTTAGAGAAGAAAATACGAAAGAGGAAAATGATCATCTATGGAATCCCGGATACAGAGGAACAGTCGGACCTGGAGTTAAGAGAAAGGATAAGGCAGATACTAAGGGAGGTAGGGGTCACAATCAACATGGAAACGGAGGTACAGGAAGTAAAAAGATTAGGAGGGTATAATAAGGATAAAATGAGACCAACGCTGTTAGAGTTGGCAATGTGGAATAGGAAGGCCGAAATAATAGACAACGCGAAAAAACTAAAAGGATCAAATATATGGTTTGCGGAAGACTTAACAGCTAAGGAAAGGGAGTATAAGAGAGAACTCTTAGAGTGTATGAAAGATATAAGAAAGCAAGGGCATTTAGTCTATCTAGTAGGAAATAAATTAAAAATAAACGGAGAAAAATACATACTAGAACAACTACGAGAGGAATCGAAGGATAACAATTTTGAAGGACAGGCAGAGGATTGGGGTATGAAAAAAGGAAGAACCACCAGTCAACGCTCTCCTCTAGAACTAGCAGAAGAAAGAGAAGAGAAGCGGAAAAAGGAGGGACAACCAGGAAAGAATCAAGCAGAGGAAAGGGTCGCAGAAATAGAACAAAAAACACAAAAACCAAAAGGCTGGACACAAACAATCTTTCCTAGTCGAAGCGGGGTAGGCAAAGACGAAGAAAGTAAGATAACGGGGAAGGACCGTAAGACACAGAAGGATCAGACAACAGCAAAAAACTAATAGCAACTAAGGTTTCGGAAACAAGCAAGATGACGAACAAGGCAAGGCACATGGATAACGAGAAATCAGAAGCATATAAGATAAAAAATAAAAATAAGCAAACAAAGAATAGCAATCTCATAATAGGTTTTTGGAATGTTCAAGGCTTGAACAAGCAAGGAAAGGTAAAACAATTAGTAAAGGAAACAGCAGAAAATAAAATAGATATATTAATGATACAAGAAACGCATATCAAAGGAATTTCAACCACAAAAATTGATAACTATTACTGGTTTAATGGAGGCGGCAAGCAGAGCAGTTTTGGTACAGGCTTCCTAATTAGAGACGATATAAAAGAAATGATAACAGACTACAAGGTAATAAATGAAAGAATAAGCTATATAAGAATTAAAGGAGTTTTTAGGAAATACGTAATAGTAAATGTACACGCACCAACCAATGACAAAGATATTGAGACCAAAGAACAATTTTATGATGTGCTGGGACAACTGTTAGATGGTATGCCAAGTTTTGATATCAAGATAGTGGCAGGTGATCTGAATGCTAAAATTGGAAAAGAAGAAGAGAACTGGTTAATAACGGGCAGGGAAAGCCTACATAATAAGACAAATGAGAATGGGCAAATGTTAGTAAACTTTGCGGCGAGCAGAAACATGATAAATATCACAACATGGAATGAAAGAAAGGACATACACAAAATGACTTGGGCTCACCCAGACAATGTAACAAAAAACCAAATTGACCACATGATGATTACAAAAGTGACTATGAACTGTATAGGAAAAATAAGAACGTACAGAGGGGCAGAAATAGGATCCGACCATTATCTAGTAAAAGCAGTATTAAAACAACAAAAACCTCAACTAAGGGAAAAAATTATAAAGAAAAAGAAACGGAACCTAAGTGCACTAGGAAATGAGGTAGAAAGGCAGAAATACCAAGACAAATCGGAAGAATTAATTGAGTCAACAGAAAAGGCAGAGACAGTAGAAGAGGAATGGAAGATAAACAAGCAGGTATTGGGAAAAAGTGCAGAGGTGATACAAGAAGGAAAAAGCAAATACAAAACAGACTGGTTTGATGAAGAGTGTGAAAGAGAAATTAGGAAGAAAAAGGAAGCCAAAAAGAGAATGCTGGCAAACAATAACCAGGAGACAAAAAGATCATACAAAGAGGCTAGAAACAAGGTAAATAGCACATGTAGGGGAAAAAAGCGAGAGATGTTTAATAAAAAATGGAAGAATTACAGCGAAATTTCAACTACAGGAATACAAGAGAATTTTACAAAAGTTTAAAAAAAGAAAAGTCAGGTTACTCCGCAAGAGTCACTTGTGGACTCAGAGATGCTCAAGGCCAGCTATGTATGGGAGAGGAAAAGATTATGCAAATTTGGGAAAGTTTTTACAAGACACTATTAATAACGCAAGAGGAAGAAGAAGAAGCAGAAAGGCTTGAAACAGAAGAGAGAGAGGAAGAAAGGTTACCAACGTGGAACGAATTTACAGACGTAATTAAAAAAATGAAAAATAACAAAACACCAGGGGAAGACGAGATAAAGATAGAGTTAATAAAATACGCAGATGAAAAAGTGGCGGCCAGAGTTTTCGAGCTGGTCCGAGATGTGTGGAGGAAAAAGGAAATACCAAGAGAATGGACTACGGCAATTATAAGCCCAATCCCAAAAAAAGGGGACCCAGAAATTACTGAAAACTACAGAGCAATATCAGTTCTAAACGTAATATACAAGATATTCACAAGCCTATCAATAAAAGAGTACAGGAAGAGGCCAAAGAAGTAATCGGTGACTATCAATGTGGATTTATAAAGGGTAAATCGGTGGTATATCACATCTGGGTGATAAAACAAATTGAAGAAATGTGTAATAGAAAAAATATAAAAGTACAAGCACTGTTCATAGACTTTAGGAAAGCTTACGACACAATCAAAAGAAAGGAAGTAATAAGAGTATTAATAGAATTGAAGTTTTCAAAGAAAATAACCGAATTAATACAAAAAACATTAGAAAACACAACAAACAAGATAAAATTCCAAGGAAGAACATCAGAAAGTTTCATTAGTAACGTAGGACTAAGGCAAGGGGACCCTTTATCTACTACCCACTTTAACATAGTACTAGAGGCGCTATTAAGAAGAAGCAATATAAAAACAAACTACTTTATACCAAGACATGCCTACCAATGCCTCGCCTACGCGGATGATGTATTTCTGTGTAGAACAAAGCAAGAGCTTAAAAATTTAGTAGAAAAATTACAAGAAAAAGCGACGGAAATTGGATTAGAAATAAACGACAGGAAAACAATATACATGATCATGGGAAGCAACGACAATACAGAAAATGAAGTACTAACAGTTAAAACGAATAATGGAGAAGTGCATTTAAGGGCACAAAACGAGGCAAAATACCTAGGGGTGAAAATTACAAAGCGGGGAGGGTACAAGGATGAAATAATAACAAGATAGCTGCAGGATCAAGATGTGTAGGTGCATATAGCAAACTCCTAGGAAATAAAAATGTATCCAGAAAAGTGAAAGAATGTGTGTACAAAACTATTATAAGGCCGACAGTAATATTTGCCGCAGAAACCTGGGCGACAGATGGAGAAATGAAAAAAAAGCTAGAAATATGGAAAGGAAAGTCTTAAGAAAGATATATGGGGGAGTGAAAGAAGGAGAAAACTGGAGGAGAAGGACAAACCAAGAGCTACAAAGACAAGTCGATAATGTTAATAGTGAAACAGTGCAGATTAAGGTGGCTAGGGCATATAGTGCGAATGAAAGAAGGTGATCTGGTGAAAAAGGTGTACGGTGCAAAATGGTATGGGAAAAACAGAAAAGGCAGACCAAAGAAAACGTGGCAGGACCGTGTAAACGAAGACATAGCGCTCTTAAAAGTAAACAACTGGAAGGAGGTAGCCAATGACAGGAAGTTATGGAAACAAAAAGTTAAAAGCCTTAGTTAAAATCTTTAGCCAAAGGCCTTCAGGCCTGTAGTGCTGTTGCTATATATATACTTTCGTCAAAACTCCCAAACAGACAGTGCGATTTCAATGAGCTATGGAATGTGGAAGTGTTTAAAAAATTCATCGAGAAAATAAGCTTTTAAAACAAATTTAACTTTCTCTTTAAGCTAAAATGCTGTGATGGTATAATAAGATTCCATTTCTGGCTTTTATAAATCTCAAAGAATTTTTGTCCAAAAAACTAAAAAAAGGAAGTTTTCTCAAAAAAAATTCTGTTTCAAAATACTAGAAGACATGGACTCATCCCAAGTAAAGCATAAGTTTTAGTGCATGGTAGTGTTTCCCTCCGTTATGCAGTAGCACGTAAAACATTAATACTGAAATACTCTTGAAAGCATGATAAGCAACTATTTCTAAAGTATAGGAAAGTCAAGGCTAAGTGCTTCATTGACTTTTTCAGTTATCTTAGAAACTAAGCGAGATAGCCCAAATTTATTTTCGGATTATTATCGCAACTTAGCCCCAATTTAACCTTCCTTGCACCTCTTTAAATAAGCAAGATTGCACTAGTGAGCATTGTAAAATGGGCAATGCTAATGATACTTAGTCAGTTTTTATAACGCCCATAAAGTCTGCGCATGAAAACAACCTATATTGGAAAATATAAAACTATTCGAAATGTTCTACTTAGTGTTTTGCATCATCATTGATTAGTGTCTCTCATTTCAAACAATAGTTTCTTAAAAAGAATTAGATGGTACATGACCCAAGGTAAAAAACATTGAAGTAAATTTTCTTTGGAAAATAAGGAAAAAAGAATGCATGTTTGCAATAAACTTTCGAACTTTGTAACAATGAAACTGGGTATACATCCAATTTTGACATTTATAAGGGCACCCATTTGATATTTTTAATAGCAATACAAAAACATGCAGAACTGTGTTATTTAAGGAACTAGATTTTATAGTAGTTTCGTTAAAATCTAAAAGGAGGTAGGTATAGGTAAATGCAACATACAATACTTTTCAAATCAATTACATACAGTTCATGGTGTAAACAGTCTAAACTGCAACAATAATACAAAAGACTAACAAAAACTTATAACCCAAAAAACAAAGAAAATTGAAAATAAAATTTTATATAAATATATTATGGAGTATGTACAGCCTGTGCTTCCCATTAAAATAAAATTATGAAATGTTAAAACACAGAACAACCACAAACTATGTTAGACTACAACAATCAATTGGGATCTGCAAATATGGCAAATACATATACCTCTTATGCACATTTGTTTAATGTTGCATAAATACATTAAATTCAACTGGCAATAGAAAAAGTTCACTTATTCTTATTGTGTTAGTGTTAATACAAAATTTTCTCAATGATATGACATAATATAAGCCCCTAATGCAAAGTTGTCACGCTGTGTAGTCAGTTATTTTCAGATTTCAGAGAAACAGTATCAGTAAAGGATCGTATTCTGTAAGATTTTTACTGTTCTTTTCATATTAAACATTTAGATTTAAGTTATTGCATACAATAAACTACCTTCTTACTTTATTAAGGTATGTACAGTGTATGTCATCAGTCCTCTGGACAGCCTTGTAATCCAGAAATGTATACATTTATCAATTGCGCAAGAAAAAAATGTGACAGCCATACCATGCCTCCTATATTGTCCAGAAGTAGAAACGTTAACATACATTGGGCATAGCACAAGTTTGTGAAATTACGCAACATAAATATGCGGTTGTAGCAGTTAAAACTTGAAAGGTTAATACATTTCTTCCATCCACAAAAACGAAGACAAAGAAGTCTTTAACTTACCCTGCCAATTTGAAAAGCAAATAATTTGTTTAATTAATTCAGGTCTTTACAGCATGGACTTTTAAAAAAAATTTTAAAATTTTAAAACATAAAAAACAACTGCGGCTATATTAGGTTGATCAACTACAATATACGAACTATTGCAGGTCAATTCCAAAAGGAATAACGTATTTTGGCCATTCCAAGCAACTTTATACAGGGCGAATTAATGCGATATTGTTTTCTAACGTCTTTATTACAACAGTTACAAAAACCTGTTAATCAAAAAATAGTTTGCTGGGTTACTGTGCATAACCTAAAATTGCTATCAATTATACTGAATATTTAGTTACGCCTGTATAGGGTAGAGCGTTTTCAATGCAATTGCGGACTCTCTCGGTTACCATCAGTGCCAGAGCAAAACTGTTGTCACGTTCTCGGGACACTCTTTCAAGACAAATTCAATAGTTAAGGCAGGAATCAAATATCTTTTTATTGAGCATATTTGAATTTTCAAAATGCTGTAGCATCGTTATTTGAATTGATATAACCTACATTTTTTCAAATGGAAACAGAGTTGGCTATGACACCATTAAAATGCTTATTTTTGCCATTCAGACAATATATATTTTGATGTACTTATTTATAAAAATAACCGAGATACAACTGCCTTTCTCATTTGATTAAGAATCGAGTATGCCTATAATGGTAATATAATATATGATTGGTGACTTCAATAAAAACTTGTATATTTACAAATATAGACAAATAAAACAAAAGCAGAAGAAATTAATATAGCCTCTGGGAAAAAAGAATTAGTAGCATCAAGTAGACAATCCGAGCAGGCCACTAAATAAACCTAGCCACCTATTAGAATATTGTTGATTTAAAACATCGCTTGTAGTAAACATGTTGAAATAAGTATAAGGTTTAAATAAATAAACATTATTTTATTTATAGGTTCTAGCTTTACTTCATTAAAGTCCATATTTATTGAGTAAATTGGATTTATGCGGGTATTTGTACTTGTAACAACGTACATGTTCTTTATATCTAACATCAAAATTTCTAATTGTCTGACCTATATAAAACGAATTACAAGGCGAACAATTTAATCTGTAAATGTCTGATTTTAGCAAATCATTTTTTTTTTCTATAGCAACTGTTAAAACGTGTTATTTATTATTAACTAAAATTAGAGGGAAAAGTAGCACTTTACCATCAAGGGTAGATAAAGTAGTACTTTAACAGCAAGGATAGGTAAAGTATTTTATTTTTTGGTTTATTCTATAGCAACCAAAAAGTTATTAAAGCCACCTACTCATTTTTTCGTGAAACTGTTTTTTTCCTGACACTTTTAAATTAAATTTATCATTGATTTTTCTTCATTTTTTGGTCTTCTTTAACAATTGCTATAGAAAAAAATGTTGTATTTCACACGACGATAAAATTTCATTATCTTCTCGATGCTTATTAGTTATTAGCGTTTCGGCTGACGCCTCGACGCTAAAATCGCTCTCGAAAATAAAGTGCAATTTTATCATCTTGTACAATAAATAACTATTTTGCATTAAACAAAATGTTTAAAATGTTTTTGGTTGTTTTAAAACTTACTTTATATATTTATTTGTCTTGTTTGTAAAAAAAATGACAAATCAGAAAAAATTGCTAAAATTATAAACAAAACAAATAAATATAAAGTAAGTTTTAAGACAAGTAAAAACATTTTTATTGGATATTTTGGAATAAGAAATCGAGTCATCTGCAGACGATTATCGAGATCAAGTCACCAAGTTGTATTGTTGCTATAGCAACACTGTTTACTTTTTAATACAACCTTTGATAATAGCATGTAAACATGTCGAAATACGTATAATGTTAAAATAAGTAAATTTTGTTGAAGTACAAAGTATTTTAATTATACTCAATAATCATTGCTGAAGTAAAATAAAGTATTTTATTCATGTCTCTTGTAGTGTTTGTTTTGTTGGTCATTTATAAAAAGAGAAAATCAGTTGTAACTGCTGTTATTTTTATAAATAATTATATTAAATGGTATATTTTCTGAACGGAAAACAATTAAGCATTTTAATAGCGTCACAGCCATCTATAGTTTCCATTAGAAAAAATGTAAGTTTGGGCCCGTATCTTGAAAACAAATATAGGAAATATTTTGTTCTTCTATAGTAATCTACACAAAAATGCTCATCAAAAATGTATGTGTAGTTTCCCCATACCTCTTCAAATAACGAAGCTACAGCATCCTTTCCAAATTTGGAAAGTGTCAAATATGGCCAATAAATGTAAAACAAAAGATATTTGATTTCTGCCTCGGCTATTGAATTTGTCTCGAAAAAAAGTTTTGAGAATGTTATATCAGTTTTACTCTGGCACTGATGCCCCGCCCTGTAGAGCACATTACTTTGTTATTTTAAATGAAACAGCTGGTATATTATTTCATGTTTAGATTCTACATTCTAGATAGATATAATAGTATTAAAATACGGCACGTTAAAAAAAGCAGATTATTACATAGACACTGTTCATAATTTAATGCCCAGTTTGCAAAACTATATTTTATAATGTTTATCAAAAGTCGCCTCCCCTACTATTTCTTAAACTATTGAGAATATCAAATTTTTTCTTAATAAAAGTTGTTTGTTGCCTAATCAGCTACTTAATGCCACATTCCAACATATTCTGTACTGTCACGTGACAGCAGAGATTTCATCAATAGTTTTCTTAACACGGTGAGCGCCATGTCATCAGCGGTGTGACACTGCTGTTCTACACGAATGGTCCGGCCCAAGTGACCACCGGTGCAACACTAATACTTTTGGCTCCGACCCTGTATGCCCACCAGTAGACACGATTTATATGTGTTTTGCCTATACCTATCGAACCTCCAGTACCCTTGTGCATCAGCAGTTTAGTTGGACTGAGAAGTTTTGATGTGTAACTGTTAGAACAATATCTTTTAGTAGTAAATCAAAGAACTACTTCTTTATGTTTGGTTCCGGGAAGCAGTTATCAAATTTTACTGCGGCGTGCAACATGTTAAATGACAATATAAATTCTATCTTGACAGTTAGATAGATTTTTTTTCTTCTTGTTTTAATGTTGTACAACTTTCATACTCTTACATACAAAGATTTCAAGAATAATGTAAAAAACTGATGCAAGTAAGCAGGTCATGGAAACAAACACTTCAAATGCTACGATACTAACCTTTATTTACAGTAAAAAAATAAAATAAAAAATAATAGTAATTTAATTCAATAAATGTTCAAAATCGGCTGCATACGCATTAATACAGGCGTTGCATCTGGCAGTGATACTTCTATGGAAACGGTTATTATCCATTTTGACAATAAGATCTTGTTAAATAACAGATAAAAGTTTGTTAACCTAAACTAAATAAATAGCTAAACAAATGAACAAATATTTTTGTTTTGTTTTCATAGCACACCTATTTTAATTTGCAAAATATAAAATACAAATTTAAAAATAAACAAGAAAAACTATTGAAATTTTAATATTTACCACAAAAAACCCTGAAAAATTGAAAATTAAAAGTGAATTTAATTCTACACTTAAAAATACTGTATGTTCCATTTAAAAAACAAAAGTTATTTACGTGTCAAGCTTTGCAAAATGAACATTAAGTTATGAACACCCACTATAATATTCCGTTTTAAACATACAACTGAATACTTTATAATGTTTAATAGTTTGTGGAAAATAGCAATGGGTGGACGTTTTTGGTATCTAAAATATTAATTTTGTACTATTAATCCACAAATGTCAAAATTTTTGAACAAAGTAAAATAACTTGAAAACAACTAATTTTTAAAATCATAAGTGTCTTAATACTTTTATATCTATAATTAAATGTAGAGCCTCAAAATGTGAATAATATACAGTGTGTTATTTACAATAACAAATTAATACAGGCATAACTAATCACCCAGTATAATTAGCAATCGTTTTAGATTATGCACGGTGCCCCAGCAAACATTATTTTTGTAACTGATATAATAACTGGTGATAGATGAACCTAGAGACATCAACATAAAGCACAATCCATGCTTTCAAAGCTTGCATTTACAAATAGGAACTATACTTGACTGAAGAGGACAAAACGTGTCTTAAGTTGTTCCTATTTGTAAATGTGAGCAACTTTTCATATATGATTTATGCTATAATAAAAATGTTAGAAAACAATATCACACTAATCGCTCACTTTATAAAACATAATAATACAGGGTCGCTATTATGTATGGGACTAAAGCTCCCCTGGTCAAACGGTTTGAGATATGCATTTTATATTTGGTATATGTTAATTTGAGGTTATTTTGCATATTCTGTAGTATAAAAAAAATTTTTTTGCATATAGTTTTTAAGTGCGGCCGCCATCTTGAATTTTTTAAATAGCAATCTAGGCTGTGTGATACATCAATAGAAAGCTTATTTTTTTTCTCTTTTCAGAAATATTAAACATGTATAGGGTTACATAAGAAAATAACGCAGAAACATTAAAAAACATTTGAGGCATGCTTAATTCGTCGCTGCACATTTAGTGAAATCTAGTCCCCATTGCATTAACAAAACGTAATAAATAAACAAAACACAAGCAAAAACAAGTAGTAAGAGTTTAATAGGTGACAAAATAAACATCACACATTGTTAATTCTTCCTGTAGTTATGTTGCCTGGCAAATAATCTTTAGAATTCTGCAATATGGATCGTTTATCAGAAGGAGAACGGATAGAGATTCTCATGATGATTGGTTATGGTGACAGAAGACGAACACACGACGAGGTACGTCATTTATTTAATACGGCACATCCCGATCGGAATCCAATTAGTAGGACTTTAGAAAGATTTACTGAAAGTGGAAGCGTAAAAGATTGTCCTATATCTGGTAGACCAAGATCTGCCACAAATGAAGACAATTCCCTTGAGGTAGTACTGGATGTGGTTGAGCACCCTCAAACGTCTGTGCAACAACTTGCCTTAAACCACAACATGAGTAGACATTCTATTCAAGCAATTTTAAAAAGAAATAAGTTTTACCCTTACAAAGTACATTTAGTACAGGAATTGGCAGAAGACGATTTCGACAGAAGGCTTGAGTTTTGTGAGTGGGTAATGGAAGTTATTTCTGAAAATGACAATTTTGCCAATTCAGTTGTATTCTCGGATGAAGCTACTTTTCGTTTGAATGGATCTGTAAACAGGCACAACTGTAGATACTGGTCTGACACCAACCCCTATTGGATGGAAGAAGTTCACACCCAGCGACCCCAGAAAGTTAACGTATGGGCTGGTATTGTTGGTCACAATATTATTGGATGATTTTTCAATTGAAGGCAACCTTACGTCGGAGAGATATCTTCAAATGCTGCGGGAAAATATTATTCCTCCAATTATAGAACTCTTTCCAAATCATGATAACCCAAATGCAGTCAACAAAAACATCTGGTTTCAGCAAGATGGTGCGCCTCCCCACTTTGGACTTTCAGTGCGCAATTATTTAAGCGACATTTTTCATCGACGTTGGATCGAGAGAAGAAGAACCGTGGAGTGGCCCGCTCAGTCACCACATTTGTCTCCTTTAGATTTTTTTTTGTGGGGCCATTTAAAAAGTCACGTAAATTTAAATAGACCTGACAATTTAGAAGAATTGAAAAATCGTACTCGTGCTGAAATGGCTGCTATTTCTTGCAATTCTTTGCGCGACTCTTTAGACAATTTTAAAAAGCGCATTTATTATTGCCAAGAAGTAAATGGGCAGCAACTTGAACATCTCTCTTAACTACTGTTAATTAATAATGTTGTTGTTTTCATTTTTATTTAAGAAATGTTGTTTGTTATCCTATTAATTTTAATTACTGTTTGTGTTTTGTTTATTTATGACATTTTGTTAATGCAAGGGTTACTAGATTTGAGTAAATGTGCAGTGACGAATTAACCAAGTACACCAGCTCGAAGTAGGTCGCTCCATCTCCTTCTGCGGAACTGCTGTGCGATGAAAAAAAAAAGTTCTTTTCAGAACCTCGATGTCGTTTAAAAAAAAGAATTTTCCTGAAAAAAAAGTTAGTCTTAAACGATGCAAGCATGATGCCTCAAATGTTTTTTTTAATTTTTCTGCGTTATTTTCTTATATAACCCTATACATGTTTAATATTTCTGAAAAGAGAAAAAAGCATTCTATTGATGTATCGCACAGCCTAAATTGCTATTTAAAAAAAATCAAGATGGCGGCCGCGCTTAAAAACTATATGCAATAACACATTTTTTTACTTCAGAATATGCAAAATAACCTCAAATTAACATTTACCAAATATGAAAGGCCTATCTCAAACCCTTTGACCAGGGGAGCTTTGGTCCCATACATAATAGGGACCCTGTATAAATTTTTTTCGTACAAAAAAAGTTGAAGTTAGATAATTTTAACTACTTATCTTATTGGTAAAATAATGTAATGCAATTCATTTTAAAATTTCTTCAGACAAAAACCTTCATTAAGAAAACATTCCTGGAAGTCAAAATTAGAAAAAGCTGCTCTTTTTGTTTGTTTTCTTTGAAATCACCTTGTACGAAAATTTTCATCTTGTGATGGTACTTACCAACTGTAACTGTGCATATACATGTTGAACTATGAGCTGAATGGCAACTTCATTTTCACCACCTCTCGGTACAATGATATCTGCATGAGTCATTAAAGGAGCTATGTAATGATTAAAGGATGGCTGCACCATTTTCGTATACTGTTTAATAACACCATCAAGTTCACGTCCCCTCTGAGATATGTCTCGTTTCAAACGTCTTGCCAGTCTTATGTCAGCATCAGTGTCTACAAATATTTTCATATCTAGCATGCTTACAAGTTTAGGGTTGTAAAATGCGAGAATTCCTTCGAATATGATCACATTTGCACCGTACATGGTTTTCTACAATATTTAAAAATAACAGTTGTCGATATAAAAAATGACTCTACTTACAGTTCTCGTTTCCCTTGCATGTGTGACAAAATTATAAATAGGAACCTCAACTTTACGTCCTTCTTTTAGTCTTTGCAATGTGGTTAAGAGTATGTCAAAATCAAATGCATCAGGATGATCAAAGTTGTATTCATTGTTGTCTGCTAGCTCATGTTGCTTTTCATTTAAAACTTTGTAGAACGAATCCATACTAAGCAGAGTCACCCATGGCATATCTAACGCTGCTATGATTTTGGCAGCCACTGTTGTTTTCCCTGAAGCACTGCCGCCGCAAATGCCTGTACAAATTGTATGGATACTTAAAATTTGTAATAAAACATAAAGCTCAATATAAAAAAAATAATTAATTTTAAAAACTTATATTAATAGCAGTTTGTACCGATAACAAATGGTTCCACTTGTTGCCCTGCAGAATTGTACCATGGAGGTCTACCAGCAGTGTAAATAGTGCGATATTGAGTGCGCAATACAGATTCCGAAGCTGTTTTCTTTGAGGATCGATTAATTGACGTAGTGCGTTGGCGTCGTGCCCTTGGTGATTTTTGAGAACCTGGAATATAAAAAGCTATTATATTTTATATTTTCAATTTTTGTTCTCTGTTAAATGTCAACCAGTTATTTAATTTATATAAATATAAATTATTTTTAGATACCTGCCAAAACAGTGTATTACAATGTCAAGTGCTTTCTACAAAATTGAATGAAAACAAATGGATTTTCAAAGATTAAGATGAAATGATGATAACTATGTATTTAACACCGTTTTGGAAATTTTTTGGAAAATGTAAACTGTCTAGAAACTTTGAAAATTTGTTAATAATATACAAGCTAGTTCATCGCAAAGGATTCCAGTCAAATAGTATACAAAATATTTAATTGAAAGTTTTCATATTTATTGCACTTCTGATTTCACCAAAAATGACAACTTTTTTTTAAACAGAAGTAAGTGTTTTTTTCACATATTTTGAAAACGTTAATTTTTCGGCTTGCATGGCTGCAAACATGATCAAAACAACATCTTTTTTGAAAACTAAAGAAATTTCAAGTTTTTAATATGGAGATATTATCTTTTTCGGACGGCAATGATGTTTTGCAAGTAACTTTCACATGAGTAAGTAAAATAAATTGTGCATAAAAAGTATTTCTTAGTGTGTACACCTACTTTGTATACATATTTATCTTTACATGTCTGCAAAGGTATTAGAGGATACCATCACTCTATTCCAAAAAGGCGTTTTCTCAAACAAAACAATTAAACCTTTTTTTCATAAAATCTTATTTGGTTCGTCATATGCGACACATCGTTATTACTAGAAATTGTAATTTTATGAAATTTTATATTTTTAAATAATGCTTGGATTGCACCAAAACATAAGATTTTCGCCTTCCTGTAGCATACAGGTTTAATTCAATGTGGGCATCATACGGATTGTCAATATTACAATTTACTTTCGGCTTAGACCGCATCGTCATTTCGGGATTACACCCAGCATAATCAGGTAAGAACCGATCTGTAGCTTGTCTGCCTTTATAAGCATTTGCTCTAAAAGTTTGAGCCATAGCTGTTCGTATGCCCTGCCTGTCTAAACAGAGCTGTGTCCTTAGATTATTTAATCCTTGGAGTAAACAAGGATTTGATTTTAATGTATTTTGTATGCCAGGACAAGAATATGTTGTTTCTCAAGTTCAATTGCTTCACATATGATACGAGGGAAGTAATGAGGTATTCTGGCGAGTACTCGAGCATTCTCAAAATCCATCTTATTCCCAGTTAGACTTTGATGGAATTTGAGAATGCTCGAGTACTAGCCAGAGTACCTTATTACTTCCCTCGTATCATACGTGAAGCAATTGAAATTGAGAAACAACCAAACAACATAAACAGAGAAGATGGTTTTAGACTCAGTAAACTTTGGACTCCAGTAGTTTATTCTCTAAGTACTCGTAAGCATCATCGATCTCACGATCACGCTCCACCGGATCCGTCTTCGCGCAACAGTGACATCCAACCAGAACTTCGCTCAAAGGGGTTTAAATACCTCCGCTTCCCGAATTTGAAGTCAGTGTTTTATTCACTCCGAAGATGCAAGCTGCAATGTCTTGCAAAACGTTAGTTTGTATAGGTTCACACACAGCTAACCGGCATAATCCGATTAAGTATTCTTGTCCTGGCAAACAAAATACATTAAGATCAAATCCTTGTCCGCCCCAAGGTTTAAATAATCTAAGCACACGGCACTGTCTAGGCAATTAGGGCCCACAAACAACTATGGCTCAAACTTTTAGAGCAAATGCTTGGAAAGGCAGACAAGCTACAGTTCGATCCTTACCTGATTATGCTGGGTGTAATCCCCAAATGACGACGCGGTCTAAGCCGCAAGTAAATTGTAATATTGACAGTTCGAAAATTCACGAAAGCCTCAAAGAATATATCATACGAATTGCTACGAATTACTCTTTTTAAAGAACCTTAACGATTTTTGGTAACTTTAACCACTCACACTCACACAGTGCGTAACATATAAATTACGATTTTTATTTTTACATTATTAATATTTTACTTTATAGAAACCATTTTGGCCAAAAAAATTTCGACCGCAAAAATTAACTATCATAGTAAGTAGAATTTTATTCTGATTCCAAAAATGTCAAAATATACAAGGTGTTCCATTTAAAATAAGAAATCTGGAGTCATTTCCACTGAAACCAAACGTGCTACAAAATTGAAATTACCATCAAATAATAGGAATATATATGTATAGTAATCATCTCCAATTTCAGTTGTTTAAATTACTAGATACAGATAAAAAATGAGAGCAAGTATACAAAATTGTCTACAATATTTAGCAAATACACAAGACTGTTCAGACATGACTCCCCAGGTCAGTATGTTGGTTATTTCCAAAAATAACTAATTATTTCTGTATATTTGTAAGGTGTTGCAGAAAGATCTCTTCAAATTTTTAAGAGCTATTTAAGTGATAGAGTGCAATATACCACCATCTGTGATAAAAACAAAGTGAGTTTATGAAAATATGATATGGTGTACCTCAAGATTCAATTTGGGACCACTATTATTTCTTATGTATGTGAATGACATAACAAACTGTGATATAAAAGGTTCAATTACATTATAAGCAGATGACACTGTTCTACTCTATGCAGGAACAGAAACAAAAATATTTCAAACTGCTCCGACTGATTTGATGATAATAAGTAACTGGAATAATCATAATAACATTAAACTTCATGAAGATAAGTGTAATTACCTAGTGTTTAATAATAAGTGCGACTGTAATAGTTTTTTACTAAAAATTAATACCAAAAAACTATCTGAAGTTGAAAGTGCGAAGTACTTGGGCCTCCTCATTGATAAAAATCTGAATATACAAAATTTATAAAAATCAAAATTAATGTTAGAAGCTATGAGGTTAAACGTAATTCATATCAAATCAACTGAATAAACATACCAAATTCTCGATTTATAATGCCTATATTAACTCACACATAATGTACTTACGTGCTTTTTGGAAACAATCTAGGAAACTAGATTTAAAGAATAGCAAGTTACCCAAAATACAGTGTTGAAAATTTTTTAATAGGCCAATACGCACTAGCACCATAGAACTATATTATATACTAAATTAAAAATTTTGTAAATACATGAACTCATAAAATTTTACAGTTTAAATTAATATATAAAATTAAAAACCAGATTATACGAAGTGATGCGGATCTGCTACAAAATTGTGATATGCACAATTATAACACAAGGACAAATCAAAACTTTTATGTACTGCCAAGTGTCACAAATTTAGAAAAGAAGAAAATCCAGTATCAAGTTCTATTGTGGTTCAACGAGTTACCAGAAGAAATCAAAAACAAACCGACATTAAAGAGTTTTTCTAATTCAGTCAGACACGATATTCATGATCTTTAATCTTGTTTTCTGTTATATATTCTATATTATCTAATCTAATTTTAGTTACTTTAATATTTTATTCAATTTAACCACACTTAAATATTTGTTTTTATATGACCAATATGGATTCTTGTAATCTTTTCAAGTTGAAAATAAATTTAAAAAATGGGATAAACATCTCCACAAGATGAAGGTAATAGATCGATAATAAAATCAGTTTGCGTTAAGGAGGCAGTATTAAGCTTTTTTTACATTCCCATAATTTTAGTATAGGGAAGTATTGATTTGACGGAAATACATGTTTTGGATCTCCAGGAACCCAAAAAAGTGGTTGTTAAAAATGTCTGTCTGAGAGTGGGTATCAGGGTATGTGTGTGGTGCATCATAACTCCCGAACAGATGGACTGATTTCAATGAGCTTTGGACTGTTGATATATCAAAAACTTTAAAAGCACAAATACTGTGAAGTAAAAATTTTCAAAAATAATACAAAAATATAGCTCAAAAACTGGCCACAAATTTTATCTTTAACTTTGTAAACCCATAGCGTTGGAAATGAGCTACAAATTGGTTTGTGTCCCAATCTGCTAATTTTTCCGTGACGCCTTCTATGAAACTTTGAAAATCGAAAAATGATGTCTTTTTATTTAATAAACAGGAAACAATAACATATTTCTGTTTAGACAAAATTGCTCATAAATGGTAACAGAATGATAATCAAATTTAATTTTTAGGTGCAGCAATATTTAGGGAGGTTAATTTTTCTATAGTCTATAGATGTTGACTAGGCTACTATAATAGCTTGTCTGTATCATCCGTCCAGTACAGAGCTAACACAACTGCTAAAAGCTATTGATTGGTTAGGCGTGTGTCTTTAGGTGCTAAGAAATTTGCGACCAGAAAATGTTGTGTTCGATTCCACATTATTGATTCATTATTGGCAATGTATTTGCTGCAGCTAATATGATACATATAATATGTTATTTCATTTCTTGTTTTAATTTTTTGTTTACTGTAAAAGATGTAGTCATAAAACTTTGAAATGGTGAATATTTTTGTTTTACTTTTTGAAGCTGCTATAGATTGGGGATCAATCATTTGGCACATTTAGGTAGATTCATTACAGCTAACATGATAGGTAGGTATTTAAAATTACAATAACGTATGAGGAATAATTAAATATGCAATTGTTTTCAACGCTTATTTGATAAAATTGTACATATAACGACAGTCTAATTCCAATAGCCATTATCTTACAAAAAATATTTGAGATAGGAGGTTTCACATACTGTAAATAACGACCAGCTGCACCACATATTGCAATAATCACAAAATTATTAGCATTAGACTGCCGATAAGTTGTTTCCATGGTCAAACAATACTACAACATTTAATTGCATTTACCTCAAAAATTTGTTACGTAGTTGTTATAGTAGTATTTAATTAAATGGGTTAAAAGAAAATAAAAAACCTCCTTCTTACAACTAAAAAAATATCCATAGCGCTACTTGAAAAGTAGAATGGCGCCTCCTAACAAAAATAGAGACTGCCTCGATCTTCTTCCACTATCTTGTAGAGATTTTCATCTCATTTACTAATATACGAGGTCTACTACAATCGTTTTCAAAATATCCAAAATAATGGACCAGGGATTCATATCTGAACAACCCTGTATATAAATTTACAGTAAGTTCCTACCTACTTAATCATATTTAATCCAATAAGGATGTCGTATTATTTCTGAAAAAATTTAAAAAAGCGTTTTGTATCTTTATGTTTTGAAAACATAAAAACAAAAAACAAAATCATTTTAATAGTTTAGAAATTTACAAAAAATGTACTGTATAATCTAAGACTAAGTTACACATGCAAAAGGATATATTTTAAAAATGAGCGAAACACTTCGCCTAGACTTTCCTATACATTTAAATACATTGTTTTATATTTTCCAACACTTTCGATATACACCTGTCTAGACACGACTAGTTAAAGTAAATAGTTCTTATAAGTTGTAACATCTTGAAGCGGTTGAAGAAAGACCGACCGCTGCGCTGCAAGCATAAGGTTGGGTAAAATATTCGGACTGAATCAACGGAAGCGCGGAAATTGATATTTGAAAATATATTAATAACTCGAGAAGTATTATTTTTGGCAATAAATTACTCTTATTAATTTGTATTTAGAATTTCAAAACCTTTCTGATTTTAAAGCCAAAATGCCACGTTTCTATTTAAAAAAAAGTTATTTTTTACCGTGGCCGCCATATTAAAATTGGAAACTCAAGTTTTTTTCTTAAATACAATCGAGAAGAATTTGCCCTTCAACTTTGCTCTTGGGTTTGCGAGTCTATCTATTAAAATAAAAAAGTTAGCCTACACTGAACATTAAACGACTACAAGAATACAACTGCTGTAAAAAGTATGCGAAATGACAAAAAGATTATTAAGGGGCACAAAAATTCGATTTTTTGTAAAAAGATTCTCCTAGAGCAACCAAAACAAAAAACCAGATTTTTAATTTTTTATAAAAAAATTTGGGGGGAGGAGGAACAGTAGCCCCCCTAAATATGAAATTATCGAAAAAATAGGGTACCAATTTTCAAAAATTCATAGAGGGCGTCACAGTGAAATTATAGCAATGCGCAAAAAAAACAAATTGTAGAAGATTCCCAGCTCTATCAGCTTAAAAAGTTTAAACAAAAACGTGTGGGCAGTTTTTGAGAAATATTTTTTGGAAAAATTCCAAAATTTTGGAGTGATGTCATTGCGATCGTTTTTATATTTTCAAAATTAATTATATTTCATGGTATAGTACCCTTGAAGGGCTACCAAACAAGATGTAGTTCATTCCAATCAGATAACTGGTTTTTGAGTAACTGGGCGTTAAAGTCGAAATGTTCAAAAATTCGTAGCGGCCGCCATTTTAAAGCTAGAGTTCGGTAAAAAATCGTTTGATTTGTCCCAAGGCCTTCTTTAATCTCCACTATTAAAATTTCCAAAATTCAGTTTCTGAAAAAAATGCTACCAAAAAAAACATGTCTAACTTCCGCTTCCGGTTTCGGTTTTTTTTTAAAAGCTTATTTTGACGGTGAATTTTTGATATACCCCCTCATTCCAAAGCACATCAAAATCGGTCCAGCCGTTCCGAAGATATGGAGCGTAACGGACCCACCCACCCACAGACCCACCCACCCACAGACAGACATTTTTTAAAAATTCCTTTTTTGAGGTCTTGGACCGTTAAAATCTCAACTTTGAAATTTTGCATGAAATGAATACTTTCGTATACTGAAAGTATAGGAAAGTAAAAAGGTATAATAAAACAGAAAACAATAGTTTATATAAAAAATATTAAAAAGATCGTTAATATACCTACTGTAATAAACCCCAACTTAGTATTTTTATTATAAGGTATAAATATTATGTTGCATGTTAGATTCTGAGTATTTTATGCTGTTAGATAACCATTTTAGCAGCTTTCTTTGAAAACTTTGAGATAAAAAGTACACCATAGTATTTCATTCTAAGAATATCTATGACATTGATAGATTCATCCAAGGAACCGTAGTACTCAGTAAATGCTAAGTAAGTGAGAGAACTGTTGTCTCTAATGCTGGCCACTCACATACCGGCCGCCTGCAGGCCGCTAATCTGCAGTCCAATTTTCAACACACACATGCAGGTTTTCGACAGGTCGCTGCCTGCAGTTTTGGCCTGTTTTAACAAATCCGCGTGTGTGTGTTGCTAAATCGTAAGGTTTCGTCTGAAGGCAAGATCTTTAGCTCAGTTGGAAAATATAGGCGAGATCTGCAGGTTCTTTTCAACATGTCTGATAAAAATACCCAGTTTATCACTCAATTCATTGAGATTTACCGCCAACATCCAGCTTTATGGAAAATAATTATTAAGCAACATTTTAAAATACTGATCATTCATGCGTAAGTAATTTTTCAGATCGTTTCCACTACATTTTCTCATTTTTTTCACGAGTTTCATGTGCGAAAACTTTTGACGTTCTAAAAGCCATTCTTTCACCCAAACCCTTCTTTTCGCTCTGTCTTCGTTTAACAATAACACTATTAGCAACAAACATAATTTTGTTTTCTTGACACAAACTGCAGATTATGACTGCGGATAAACTGATGGTGTGTGTTCAATTTTAAGGTCGCCTGCAGGCTAGATCTGTCAGTCCACGACCTGCAGGCCTGGACTGTCGATGTAATCAAAATAGTGTGTGGCCGACAGCAGTTTTTGTCTACAGTCCCGGACTGTCAGATAAGGCCTGCAGGCGGCCGGTAGGTGAGTGGGCCACTTAAGAGTAGAAGAAATTTTAAGATTTTGAATGATTACTGATCAGTTAGTCAAATCTCATTAAGTACACTTTGAAATAAAACTCTCTTTGATTATAGTAACTTTATAATGTTATGTAACCACTGTTCAAAGTTAAATTTGTTATTATATTTGTTTAATAGTTTTTTTAAATAAAACATCTCTTAATTTAAGAGTATTGTTTTTTTTAAGTTCACAGAAATAATAAACTTATAAACCGGTGCTAGGTATCACGTAAATACATTCAAATTGCAGCGATACTGATCTTGAGGTTACAATTCCTCTAATTTAAGAGAAAATTGGCCAAGAGTTCAGTTTTCTTTTTAAGAGAATTCGCTTTTTCCGCTTCTCCTGGCTCAGCTCACAAGTGGTACACGAGTCTACTATGCCCTACCCCGAAAAACCCAACTTAACACTACCGAGCCCGTCCTTGCTACTCCAAATTTTTAACTATACCCAGGCCCGAACTTGTGTAGATTAAATAGGACTGTAATCTCTTAACCCACATACCTACAACTGTTTTTAAATTTTAAATCATGTTAATCTATGCATACGTATCAAGCTAAATAGTGTTTGATTACTATTATTAAATACACGCAATGTGGATTCATAACCTTGTGAATCTAAACAAAAGAGTTTGATTCATATCATAATGTAATTTTCAAGGATGATAATTATATATTATAATACTGTAACATTTAACGAAAATAAACCGTTTTTATTCCATTTCCTGATATTTTTCTACTTAAATACTACACAACTGATAATAATGTACATCATTTTTGGAATATAAATGTTGATTTTAAACAAGTATGACGTTAACGGGTAATTTAGAAATTTTTAAAATAATAAGTAAACAAAATATTCCTTACAAAAGTTACTGGTAATTCATTACGTTGTTAACCTTGAATTAACTACTAAGGTTATCAAATAAATTTGCATGACAAACTGTTGATATATAAACCTGAACCAAAAACCCAAAACTAAAACAAACACAAAACGTACAATGCATAAATTACTATACCTGCTTATGTTATTGTACTTGACAAACTTGTCAGAACAGATTGTATGCCATCCAAATGCATGTGCAAATACACAATGTACAATACCAGATAGTTGCCCAGCAAATAATACATTAGCACCTACTTTCTGTGGTTGTTGCAAACGATGCGTGCCAATTGTGCGTAAGTATTTACAATTTTAAGATATTGGTTTGGGAACTTATGGCATAAAAGTACTGTATTTCATTATATTTAAACTATTATTGCTGGTTGTTTTGAAAATTAAAAATAAAAATTGTAAAATTTTGATATAGTTTTTTTTTCTTTTTTTTTTCATGGCAATGAATTGTTTCATTCTATTATACTATGTATACAGGGTGCTGATATACTGAGCAGACCCCAGCTAATATTTAATTTATTTTTGCACAAAAACAAGCTTTAAAAATCAAGGTTGTGCAAAATTTCCTCACAGATTTAACCAATAAACTAGAGAAACAATTTATCATCAAATAGAAGAGTTACAGGCATACTTATATTGCTTTAAATATAACACGCTATACCAGGTGTCACTTCGGGTTTTGGCTTAAGCCAAAACCCGGAGTGAATGGGATAAAGCCAAGGGCCTCAATGGCCTGTAGCGCTAAAGTACCATGCCAGGTGTCAAGGGAATTCAAAGTTGAGGTCATTTCCGATGAACCCAGAAATCAAAAAAGCTGAAGTGTGGACTTCGAGTGGACTTTCTCATACTAAAACTTATAGTATTTGCAAAAGTGTAAATTTAATAATTATAACCTTCCATTCCACCCATCCAAATTCATTGAAAGCGCCACGGTGAAACTATAGCTTTCAAATACAACAAACAAATTATAGCCAATACTAATACTTGCCGTTGTCGTATTTGCAAAAGTGTAACATTTAATAATTATAACGTTGTACAGTTCAGCGAGTATTAGATTTCTAAGAAAACAAGCAGCGGGAATTTGAATTTGCGATAGCCTGTTCAATTGGTTTCCGTACCGTAACTCTATCCATACAAGCAGCGACTACTGCACGAAAGCAAGGTAAGTGCCAGCCGAAGGGCTTTGGCGAATTACAAATTCCGCTTCGGATGTCGGACAAAAATGGCTATAATAGGTTTATTTGGAAAGTTATCAAAAATATGCAAAGAATGAAAAATATATTTTTTAAGTAGAGCTAACTGATAGGCGTAGTTGCCGTAACTGCCGGAAAACGCGTTGTTGATATTTAAAAGTATCGTTTTTTTTCTTAATTTTTAAATAGTTGAAAATTCTAGCGAATCCGAATAAAGTACTTTAAGTACTATCGAACTCTACTACTATCTATCGAACTGATAAAAGTTTATAACGATCGGCGTTTGCGTTTTTGAATAAATAATTAATCAATTTCCAATTTTTCCAAAATTTAAAAAAGGCGTCAGAGTGAAATTTGGGAGATAAGTAAAAAACAAATTTGTAGTTCAATGCAAGCTCTATCGGCTCAGAAAGTTTAAAAAAATTCTTTTCGAAAATTTTCAAAATTATCAAACAAGTGGTAGCTGGAAAGTAAAAATGTGTCAAATATATCAAAATGTGCCTTTTTGGGTACCTACATATTACCTATGCTAAGTTTCGTTGTCATATCTCCAAAAATCGAGAAAATACGGGCTGTCTAACAATTCTGTTGATACCTGGTATATTTTTTGCATCTGTAGTAGATATTGAAATTCTCTTTACAATGATGTCGCAAAGTGCACTTTTATTAGCAAAAAATACCTAAAAATGACAAAAATAAAAATTTATCTAATAATCAACTACTTCCATTGTTTCTAATAAAAGTGCGTGTTACTTGTCAAAAAAATTCGATCAGGCAGGCAGTTTAGAACTGACTGTTTACTGCACGCCAAGTATTTGTTGTCTTGATTTTCACTTATCTTTGCAGATATTGTATTCCTTTAAATCGCTAACTTACCTATATAATCTATATGACATGTTCATGAATTTTCTTTTAATGTACCAAAAATAAAAAAAAAATTTTTTAAATATACAGGGTGTCTCAGACATGACTCCCCAGGCCTATAACTTTGTTATTTTTAAAAATAACTATACTAAACTATATATATTCGTAAATGGGAGCAAATTCTCTATAAGATGGGCAAAGAAAATTTTAGAAAATCTGTACTCATATTATGGCAGCGATATTCAACTTTTTTTTTTCAAATTGCACACTATGATTTTTTTCGGTCATTCTGATAGTACTCTTTATTCTGCTTACAACCATGTAAACCAATATGGGTCTTACATAAGAAAATTCTCGACAAAAATACGATTGAAAGTTGAAGTCTAGGTTTGCCATGGAAACAACTGATTTTTGTAATTTGTACTCATCGGCGATGAAAACATTAAAAAAAATACCTTACTACAGTCTGCAGTAATATTCCTCCAGAATTATTAATAAAAGTTACAAGTAGAGAATTTCTGCATAGACTTGAATGTTGCGCAACTGAAAACGGAGAGAATTTTGAACAATTTTTGTAATTATAATTAACTTGTTATTAGCATTTAGTTAATAAAGGTAATATTGTATAAAAATAATGAATTTGTATTTTTTTTACACTACGCTATTGTTTTCATCGTAGACGAGTAAAAATTACAAAAATCAGTTGTTTCCATGGCAAACCTAGACTTCAACTTTCAATTGTATTTTTGTCGAGAATTTTCTTATGTAAGACCCATATTGGTTTACATGGTTGTAAGGAGAATAAAGAGTACTATCAGAATGACCGAAAAAAATCATAGTGTGCAATTTGAAAAAAAAAAGTTGAATATCGCTGCCATAATATGAGTACAGATTTTCTAAAATTTTCTTTCCCCATCTTATAGAGAATTTGCTCCCATTTACGAATATATATAGTTTAGTATAGTTATTTTTAAAAATAACAAAGTTATAGGCCTGGGGAGTCATGTCTGAGACACCCTGTATAACTTACACCGGCTTATTTTATTGATCAAATTGCAGTCTTTAGGTCATTATAATTTGTACACCCTTATTTTAAAAATGCCAAATTATGTTGTTTTTTACTTTTTATGTCTTGATGATTTTTAAAGAAACCACTGTTTATATTTGACAAGCAAAAATATGAAATTACATAACAATTATATTTTTAGCTCCTGGAGGACACTGTGTATTGCTTCGTGGTTCTCCACCTACTTACGTGTGCGCAGCAGGAACATATTGCAGGCATGGGACTTGCAATTAATCTGATATCTTAAGTGATGTACACAATGATGCAAAAAAATAAAAATTCAAGATTAATTTTTTTAGACTATTAGTTGATGAATACAACAAATCCTTTAATTCAATCAAAACAAGCGCAGGTACTAGCCAGACTTTCAGTTTAGAGGGAGGGGGCTCATAACTTATTATGTGCACACAAAGTCTGTAGATACAAAAAAGGTTTTTTTGGAAGCAGTCGCATGGTGACTATTTCTAATATTATTTAGATCTACATTATGTCAAAAGTTTTCTAAAAATATTGATGTGCCATTGACATATTTCTGTTTTACCAACATAAACTTTGACATACGAGGTGTGGCTAAGGAGTTTCCAGACTTAGTTTATAAAAAAAAAATAATTTTTAATATAATTATTATTACAATATCTGAGTAAACTTCATCGACATAAAAAAAACGAGTAAGCATCATATTGTTTTTTTTATTTCGACGTTTTTTTTTTGGTCTCTGCAATCGGTACTTCACAAACTGTGTTTGACTATTTTCCTTCCTTTTTAGACTTTTTATGCCAATAGAAATTTGAGCCTTTCACATAGTGCAATCAGTATAAGCTAATTCTTAACATTTCAAGCGTTTCGTTTGCAAAGATTTTCATAGTTTAACGCAAAATTTCGTTCCATTTTTAACCGTTAGCACACAGAAATGCAGTCTAGCTTAATTGACCACAATTCGCAGCATATTGTTGCGAACATGTTGAAATTTGCACCAATATTAGTCAAGTCTCCCTTGTATACAGGATGTATCAAATTGCGTGTTAACTATGGGGATCTCGCTTATTTGAAAAGATACGACGTTGGTTAAATTAGAGGAAAGTTGTGGAATGTTATGTCCATTAATAATCTAAAAAGATATTAGACCTATCTTGCTTACTTTTTGGAAGAACTGGAAAAACTGAAAGTTTGGATTTTTTGTTTTCGGCTATAACTCATTTATCATTTATGTTACATATTTCTAGTTACCGCATTATTAGTACACTTTTTTTTAGGCTAAATCTAATTTTTTTTTATCAGATTTGATATAACTTACCATTGCTCATTTTCGACTGTCAACTTTTTTTTTTCTTATGGACGGCATTTTAAATTGTTTCGTATTTAAATAGAGTTTTTAATTCTGATTTCAACGATGTGTCACACTTTGCATTTTGTTTAAGTTTTAAATTTTAAACTTAAACAAAACACAAAGTCTGACACATTGTTGAAATCAGAATTAAAAACTCTATTCAAATATGAAAAAATTTAAAATGCCGACCAAAAGTTAAAAAAGAGTTAACAGTCGAAAATGACCAATGGCAACAGCTATATCAAATCTGATAAAAAATTTAGGTTCGGCATAAAAAGATGTCCAATAATGCGTTAACTAGAAATATGTAATATAAATGACAAATGAGTTATAGCCGAAAACAAAAAATCCAAAATTTCATTTTTTCTTAGCTTATTCACAAACTAAGCAAGATGGGCATACTCAAATCCATTAAGGTTTCTACAACTGCAATATTTGAGATACGTTTTGTTCAGTATTACTTTATTACTGAGCTGGGCCAGAGTAGTTCTGCACTCCATATTTTGAGATGGAAGAATAAATGAAGCATCGTGAAATAGAGGAAGAAATAGTATTAGATGAAGAAAGCAGAGGACATATTCATAAAATTCTTTCGTGTAGTACTTTAAAAACCCGCGACTATTCATATTCTATGCTTATGAACCCTATTATCAGTTCACTTAAAACACAAGCATCAATTGCAGCTGATTAAATAAATAATAATTATATAATTTGTTTAAAATTGCATAGGAGCAACAACTATGTATTTACAGGAATTATGCGGGAATTTATTATTAATTTATTGCCTTATACTTTCAATACTGACTAAATACTAGATTAAAAGTCCGAGCACTGGTGATCATCCAATGAAACTTTATAATATGTAAAGCAGGCCACACATCAAAGAAACATGAAACGTGAAACAAGAAACATGAAATATGAAATACGAAACTGCTACTGTGATACACACACCGAAGAATCAAAACTAAAATTAGTTTCCGTTATCAATGGACACCGATGAGAGTTCGGATGACGCTATGGTTGCTGTTGTAACCACATTATTATTAGCAAAACAGAAAAATAAACGAAAGAAACGACGTTATTGGGTGCATCCGTATAGCTATATAAATCTTAAACATGGTTCCTATGTAGTGTCAAAAGAACTAAGTCATCATCCCGACAAATTTCAATCATTTTATAGAATGTTTTTGCAGACATTTACTACATTAGTTTCCATTGTTGGACCTCACATATTTAAAAAGGATACGAACTTCAGACTGGCTTTAGGAGTTGAGGAAAAGTTGTTAATTACATTGAGGTAAGTAAAAATTAACATTGATATCTGATATATATTTTAATGGAACTATGTTACGAAATATAAAATAATAGGTACTTTATTCAAAAACAGCAGCATTAACAAGGTCCACATATTGTTTTCCATTTTTAGTAGAATATTGTAAGTTGCTGTCATAAGAGGACCCTGATACTGCAGAAGAATACGGGGATTGAAGAGGAACGTGTTCAGTACTACGTGCAGAGTCTTCATTGATAATCTCATCATAAAGAACAAAAATTCGTTGTTTAAACCGTCTCTTTTGAGCATCACTTAGTTTTTTTACATCGGGGAGTAAGCTTTTCAGGAAAAGTAAGTCACTGTCTTCTTCGTTGGATGATTCTTTCTTTTTTGTGTTTGCATTATACTTATTGCTCAAGGCAGCCAAACATTGTACAGCTGCGTTTTCCCAGTTTTCAGTACTTTGAATTTTGCGTTTCTTGGAGGAGAACCTTTGGGGAGTTGCTTTCGACAAATCGGTTGACACGGAAGAAACTGTATCACTTCCCAATAAGTCTGGAGTGCATGGTTCATTCATTTGTTGACTTTCTTCATTTCCATCTTCAATATTCGTGTGCGGAATATCTGACCTATTTACACTTTCTTCATCATTATTAACGGTTTGACTGTCCTCCAGTTGAGAGTAATTCTCACATACCTCATCTTCATCAAAGTCCGCAGTTCCAGTTTGGCGTCGACTTTTAGTATATGGTATTAAATATTTCATTGCGTCTTCTAAATAGAAGGGTTTTTTCTTTTTTCCAGAACTGCCACTTGCTTTTTTGTTTTCTCTTAGATGTCTTAGGAGACTAATTCGTAACATCCTCCACCTTTTTTTACATTCCTCACCTGTAACAAAACAAATAAAATTATCATACCAAAAACCCCACAAATAAACAAGTTTACTTATTGGTTGTCATTTTTGCATTCATTATATTTTAAATCAACATAATGTTATTTTTCTGTTACAGGTTTCTTGCTACGGGTTGTTCGTTTCGAGCGCTATCCTTTTACTTTATGAGAGGAGAAACTACCATAGGAATTGTAGTAAATGAAACAACGAAAGCAATTTGGAAATACCTCAGAAAAGAATACATGCCCTTACCTTCAAAAAATATGTGGCTGGACAGTGCTAAGAGATATGCAGAACTATGGAATATGCCCAACTGTCTAGGTAGTATAGATGGTAAACATATACGCATCCAAGCTCCATCGAAATGTGGCTCCGCTTATTATAATTATAAATCATATAATTCCATTGTATTAATGGCAATTGCCGATGCAGATTCCCTTTTTACTGCAATATCAGTAGGCGATTTTGGAAGAAACAGCGATGGTGCAGTATTTACAAATTCCCAGATTGGTAGGCTACTCGATGAAAATAAATTGAATATTCCACCGCCAACCTCACTTCCTGGAGAGAATGGTGGTCCTTTTCCAATGTTTATCGTTGCAGATGAAGCATTTGCATTAAGACAAGAAATAATGAAGCCATACCCACAAAGAACCTTAGATAATGCGAGAAGAATTTTCAACTATCGCCTTTCAAGAGCGAGAAAAAGTGTTGAGTGCGCCTTTGGAATACTCTGTTCTAAATTTAGAGTGTTTCATACACCTATGGCATGCAATGTTGACAAAGCTGTAAATATTGTAAAAGCTGCATGTGTTCTTCACAACTTTATAAGAAAACACGATGGAGTATTTGTATCCGCAGATACTTCCTTGCAATTACCCCAAAATTTTATAAACACTCCACGGCACTTATTGGGTCGACCAACAACCGCAGCAGTTCAATTAAGGGATAGATTATGCCAATACTTTGTAAAACCAGAAGTAGCTTTACCGTGGCAAAATACAGTATGCGTATAATTTAAAATTTTCAATGCAAATGTATCCGCACTATGTATTAATAAAATATTTTTACCACATACCTGTACATTTTACTTCACTAGCCACCTTTTGCCAGGCTACTTCCTTGCCGTTTCTATTAGAATACTTCTCTAACTTGTAATTCTAAAGAACTTCGTATTTCTCAACCACTAGCACAAACATCACATTAAATTCTTCGTCGTCTCTCATTTTATTAAACCAATCGCTTTGCTCAAAAACAATCAAATAACGCGAGATAACTTGCAACATGAAATAAAAAATAGAACAGAATCTATTTCATGCAACATGTTTCAACAGGATTTGCTTCTCTATGACGTCACTTGAAACGCATTTCGCTGATGTGCGAATTCCCATTTAAAACAATGTGTTGTTATTTTATGAAATATGTTTCATGTTTTTTGTTTCACGTTTCATGTTTCTTTGATGTGTGGCCTGCCTAATTAATGTTGATTTGAAATAAGTATTAATTCACATGACATCCGATAAACAGTTGAAACAAATTTTTAGAATATCAAAATAAAAAAACATATCTTAAAAAAGTTGCTGGCTATACATTAACTGTTAACCTTGAATTAAGTGTTAAGCTTATCACAAAAATAATACACTGCATAACACAAATTAGTGGTATATAAACCTATGCACAAAACTAGAACAAACACAAAACTGTACAATGCAGAAATTACTACACTTGCTTATGTTATTATACTTGACAAAACTGTCAGACCAGATTGTCTGTGGTCCAAGTTCATGTGCTAATACTACGTGTACAATACCGGTTCATTGTCCAAAACATCAAACATTAGCACCTACTTTCTGTGATTGTTGCAAGCGATGCGTACCCATTGTGCGTAAGTATTTCCCATTTAACTTATTTGTTGGGAACTCATGGCAAAAAAAAGCACCGTGTTTTGTCACATTTAATCCTTCCACATGATTGTTGGTTGTTTTGATTTATAAGCAACATATCACTACTTCCGGTTCTACACTGAAAGTCAGGCCAAGTTTTCTTCCCTAGTAGCACCCTACATTTTTTCTGATACAACATTAAATTTTCCATTCAGCCATGTCAACTAATAGAAAAAAGGTGTAGTGTTAACTTCAAGTGGACTTCCCCATACTAGATATTAATACTTACCCTATTTGCAAAAGTGTAAATTTTATAATTATAACGTTGTACATTTCACCGTCTGGCGTCTGTTATATTTCTAAGAAAACAAACTATCAGTTCGTAACTTATAGGTATAGGCAACCTTACGATGTCGCATACCGTATAAGAATAGTAAGAACGGAACCGCCCGCCCTACAGCCCTTCAGATTTCGGATTAAATATCTATACAAATGGTTTATTTAAAGAGTTATCAAAAAAATGCAAAAAATGAAAAAAGTTTTTTTAACTAGAGCTAATTGATAGGCCTAGTTAAAATCTAGTAACTGCCGGAAAACGCGATGTTGATATTAAAAAATCTCTTTTTTTAATTTTTAAAATAGTTGAAAATTCTTGCGGATCCTAATAAAGCACTTCAAATAGTCTATCGAACTCATAAAAGTTTATAACAATCGGCGTTTGCGTTTTTGAATAAATAATTCATCAATTTCAAATTTTTCAAAAATTTCTTAAAAAATCGTGTGGGCAGTTTTTGAAAAACATTTTTTTTTAAATATTCAAAAATTTTGAAGCAACGCCATTGAGATCGTTTTCAGATTTTCAAAATTTATTTTACTTCAAACTCTCAAACAAGTTGTAGCTGATCCCGATCAGATAACTACTTTTTGAGTAAATAGGCGTTAAAGTCGAGACTTTCAAAATGTTGTAGCGGCCACTATTTTGAAGCTAGAGTTCGGCGAAAAAGTTTTCGATTTGCCTTAAGTTCTTCTCTCAGATCCCGTGCTCAAATTTCATAAATTTAGTTTTGGAAAAACGCTACCAAAAAACATGGTAACGGTTTCGGATTTTTTTGAAAAGCTTACCTAAAACTACAATTTTCGGTATACCTCTTGATTTGAAATCGGTCCAGTACTTTCGGCTTTAGAGACGTCACCCACCCATCCATACACCCACCTACCCACCCACATTCAACTCGGTATGGTGATTTCCGAAATCCGAATCCGTGAATTTAATTTGTCCCATGTTTCCGTTTTGTTTCCTTGGTTACGCACGAAGCAAATAAATAATTGTCATTTTTTAAATTTAAATTCCAAACATAAAGTGCGATTTTGTAGCTGAATATCGAGGGGTTAATCATTTCAAAAATGAGTGTACACCGAATACAGATTTCACATAAATACAGCAAGTACATAATGAGTACGACCGAATACCTGACTAAGTACATACACAGCAAAGAATTCGTTTGTGTACTCAAGAATACCTATGAATACTCGTGAATATATGGGAATACAAGAGAATACATATAAATATTGGATAGAGTACGCCTAAATACGAGAGCAGAAATTACTGCAATAAAGTTACAATCACGATAAACATTTATGTATTAATATTTATTAGGTACAGGTAAATGCTGTAGTACAATATAGTTGTAACAATATTTTATATATATTTATTGAACAAAAAATAAATTATACATTCTGCAAAGAAATAAATAAAACTTTGACCTTGGCAATACAACTTAAAGTTGTCACAATGTGTATTATATATTTATTAAACAAAAAATAAATTATAGATCCTACAAAAAAAATAAATAAAAACCAAATAAAACAAACACAAAAATGTGTATGAAAAACTTCTCGAAAAACATTAGCGATATCATTAGGTGTATTTAATTTTAAGTTATCACTGCTGCTTTCCCTGTCGGGAAAATCACAGTCTTCGTTGTGGGCTTGGTCATCATCAATCTCCTCCAAGCCTACATCAGAGACCTCTGAATCATGATTATCACATGTATTTATTTGCGATATAAAGCCACTTTCAAATATCTTCACTTTTAACTGAAGAAACATTTCTACGACAGATTTTTTGGCAGATTCAATAGCGTTTTTGACGCTGTTGCAACAGACTTGGGCAATGAATCAAATGAATTATGTAGCAAATAGTTTTTCATACCAAATATCCATACATATATAAAAGATCAAAGGGTATTTTTCTCCGGTTCCTCCAGCGGCTACCGCTTCACCAATTTGGACCATTTTTTTTTCAACGAAAGGTCTCTATCCTCAGATGGAACATGAAACATTTTCATATTTTTATTCTACGTCGATTATTCAATAATAATTATTTTAATTTATATATGAAAGTCCGCTAAACGCGCTTTACTTGAGGCGACATCTACACCAACTCATGGAACTAATGCATCACATGACTTAGCATTTAGCCGGCTCAGTCAACGCTCAGTCTGTCAGTGCATTGTGCGCTGGGGTAACACTAGTGAGTTTTATATGATCTGGCAAAATTTTGAAATTAATTATATTTTGGTGATAAATCCCATAAAAGTCCGGCGGAGATGCATTTTCCTGAAGGAAAGAGTCCATATCTTTCCTGCCAAACTCTTCCATGGCTTCGATGTCGTGATTTTCTATTTGCTTTATCAATACGGGTGTATCAAATCCGCAAAATGTCATTAAATTGATCACATACCTTGGAAACATGCACTTTAAATAATATTGGAAACGCTTCCAGAAGTCATTTTCTGAATCATTATTATTGGCTTTATTAAGATGACGCTCGCAACTGTCCTCAGGTAAGGGTGCTATACCTCGAGTTGTACACTAATACAATTACATAAAACAAAATATATTAATAATGATTTCCTTTTATAGAAAGCTTGCCGTAGCTCGCTTTATCTCTAATATTTTCATAGTCCAACATTTCATTTACGATTTATAGATACTTCGCATATTACGGTTTTAATGCTTTTAACTCGGTTTTTACTGTTTGTTGTTCACTCGAGTGTTCACTGCATTGTTGCTTACTCTACTCCCTCTACTCACAATTGCAGCTGATGTAAGGTCTGACTATGCTCAATTTCTTCAGAACTAGTCTAGTCTAATCTGCTAAAATCGACCGGAAAAGTTATGATTTTAACCAAGGTCGCACAAATACAAGAGAATGCACGATGAATACGCGAGTACACTAGGAATTCACGCGAATATGGTTGAATACACAGGAAGATGTGAATGCAGATGAATATGTATTCGAATACTCTGCTAGTGTACACCTGAATACGTAAATGATTAACCCCTCGCTGAATATATTTCCTGATAGTTTTGATTACCTAAAGAAATTTCCGGAAATAAAAACCAACACTTAATACATTGTATATGAAAATCAAGAAAACAATAAAAACTTTCGTCAATTTTTGGATACAATCCATGACTTCCAGATTGAAATTTTTATTCCCTGACTTTTCCATGATTTACAGGTTATACGGGGTCAGTGGGAACCCGGAAAATTTTAATTTTAAGTCATTTTTGGGTGTTGACTTAGGTCTACCTTCAGCAAGGGTTTTTTGTCATTAAGGAAAAGAAGAAACAGGGTGGCCACTTAAAACTACTTCTCAAATTCCCTGACTTCCCTGGCTGATAAGCTTCAGTTTTCCCTGACTCATTTTTATGGTAGCAAAGCCAATTTCACCTGTTTTTTTTTAAATAAAAATTGTAACCCAACATAAAAATTAGCAAAGTAAACTTAAATTACATTATAGCGAATGAAAATTTTTCAACAAGCATAACAAAATCTAATCTTTAAGGAAAACCAAATAAAATAAATATAGATTTTATAAACATATACTGTAAAGGTGCACAACCACAACTAGAAACAAATATTCAAAAACTATTTTATTTGACGCGTTAATTTAATTTTTACAGGTGAATTTTATTTTTCAGATCTAATAATATACTACGTGACTAACCTGAATTAGGCGAGACTTATTACCATTAGGCGGCATTAATAGACGTCTTGCAACGCTACTCTGGCATTTTCTCTCCAATCTTTAGGGGAGTCCTGGTTAGGCGTCGCGACGCTACTACAGGACAAACCTGAATTAGGCAAGGTGCGGAGAGGAGGTGTTACTTAGGCGTAATTGACGAGATTTCGTGGATAAAACCAAAATAAGCAAAATAAGAAAATAAAAGTACTCATAAAAAGAAAGGAGAGTAAATCATTACAAAGGAAGCTATTATAGCGTCAAATTGATAATCACGTTTAGTTCAGGGTGAAAGGCTGAATTAGACGAGGTTTTCACGCAAATAAAAGTACTCATAAAAAGAAAGAAGAGTAAATCATTACAAAGGAAGCTATTCTAGCGTCAAATCGATAATCACGTTTAGTTCAGGGTGAAAGGCTGAATTAGACGAGGTTTTCACGCAAATAAAAGTACTCATAAAAAGAAAGAAGAGTAAATCATTACAAAGGAAGCTATTCTAGCGTCAAATCGATAATCACGTTTAGTTCAGGGTGAGAGGCTGAATTAGACGAGGTTTTCACACAAGGTGCTGTTAAGCTTAAGAAAATTAAAAAATATATCAATGCTCTTACATCCATTACACAGAAACATTAAAAATTAAAAAATAAATAGAAAAAGAGGGAAATAATAAACCACAATTTCCTCACGCATACGATACGGCAAACCATCATTTAATGAATTCCACGAAAGAATTGAATAAATGCTAATTAAAAGGTTTTAAGTGTGTTTTATTTAATTTCATCGTTATAATAATTTTTCCTTTTGCCCTCGTCAACCGTGGGTTTTGATAAGATAAAATAACACAACGTATGGTCCATTAGAACATTCTGGCCAGTTATGAGAACTCGCCAATAGGCGAATAAAGGTAAATAAATTGACATTTACCCTAACGATCAGGCTAAAACACGGGCACCGGTATGAGACCGTCCCTGCACCGTTACAATACCTAGGTAACAAAATTTTCGTTTTGCAGGCAAAAATAAAAGAATTACAATAATTGCATTTTACAGAATTTTCCCTGACTATTACGTGAAATTCCCTGACTTTGCGTTGAAATTGGCACAATTCCGTGATTTCCGACCAAAATAAAAAAAAAATTAAAATTCCCTGACTTTTCTCGGTTTTCCCTGTTTTCCAGAAAAGTGGCCACCCTGAGAAATAAACTTTTATACTAAATAGTAAAAATCTTGGAATATAAAGTAAAACATTTTTTCGAAAATTGGAAAATTAAAAAAAAATAATGGTCAAAATGCCCTAAGAGTATGCAATGTTACAAGCTAGGAGAACTTTTGGAACTACTAAAACTGTGAAGTGAAAAAAATCAAACTTCTGACATTTTCAAAAAATATTGCTTTAAAATTGACTAACCGATTATTTTTAAATTTTGTAGGCTCATAGAGCTGGAGATAAGCTACAGTGTGGTTCATGTTCCCATCAGCTAGTTTCTTCGTGACGCCTCCTATGAATTTTTGAAAATCGAATCTTCATGCCTCTTTATTTAATAAATAGGAAACGTTAAAAATTTTTGTTAATGCTGAGTGATAGTAGAATAAGTATCATATCATTTTTAGGTGCGGCAATATTTAGAGGTTTCAATTTTTCCACTTCCACCAAATTTTTAGCGGATTAAGTTGTCCCTCCGTTTTTGTTTTTCTTTCTTCATCCCAAGGTACCTCGTTCCCAAAAATCAAACAGCAATTTTTTTTATAGAAAAACAATGAAGCGCCAATCAGCAAGCCAGACGGTCATCAATCAGGTGGTAGTTATAACAGCTTAGCTCGTTTTGACTGCACGTCATATTATGTCGTTTTCGTTGCACGACCGGTATCTTTCGTTATCTTCATGACGCGACATGTCCCATTTGCGCTTGGGGAGTAATATCAATGTGCGTTTATTTTCGAATGCCACTGTTGTAGAGGTACAATGTTGTAGATAAAACTTTTAGACATAAGAACAGTAAAAGTTTCTTTAGTATAGGAGAGTCCAGGCAAAGTGCTTTGCTTCATTCTTTATGCATATGACTGAATAGAAAAGTTAATGCTCTGCCAGAAAAAAAATATATAAACTGTTATTTAAGAAACAAAATGACCTAATTTCCCGTGTTTATAAAGCGAATTTAAGGATTTCTAAGTACCTAAACATACGCAAAAGTTAATTTTGACATCTCGAAAAATTATTGAAATTTTAGCTTGGGACATCTAGGCTGAATCACTTGGTGTATAGTTTGAAAAAATCTTAAAATAAAACTCCTAGAAAACGTAATTTTTTTTATATCGCTGCTTTCTTCAGATGCACAGAATAATAGTTGATGTTGGTAAAATTTAAATTAATGTCTCAACTCAGATGATCTCTGACTGAGTCAGACCAAATCAAATATCTTCCATTATTGGTAAACCTCTAAAGTAAACACAAAATATATCATCTTTTAAAATCCTATCAGGCAGTTCAGATCTGGCCATCTAATGTAGGCCAAGTATTTGTCCTGTTAATTCTCTAGAAATTCCTTTTAAATCGCTAATCTAGTTAATTGAAATGACATGTTCATAAATTTTCACGTGCTCGACCATAATTTAAAATACCTTCGTATATTTCCAGTGGCAATCTTTAGGACAACTAACAAAAAAATAATGTATGGTTTGTTTACTTTCTATAACACCAGGATTTACCCAGAAATCACCATTTATATTTGACAAGAAAAAATATAAAATTACATAATCTATGATAAGTTATACCCAAGTAAGATTTATATTTTTAGCACGTGGAGGACGCTGTATAGTGGTTGAAGGTTCCCCACCTACTTAACGTGTGTGCAGCAGGAACATATTGCAGAAATGGAACTTGCAATTAATTTGATATCTTAAAGGATGTGCAATGATGTAAATATTCAACATTCACGATAAACCGTTATTTTTTTAGACTATTAGTGTTGATGAATACAACCAAATTTTTTTATCAATCAAAACAAGCTTCCCTTTTATTTCATCCAATCCAATCTGCCAATTCACAAATCTTTTACTGCAAATTTTCAGTACTTCTAGCGAAATTAGAACTTTACTACTGCATTAAAAAATCTAGCAATACTATCATTCAAGTGGCATTTACCTCGACATTTTCAAACAAAAATTACACTGTTACAACAGCAATCGAAAAGGCCACAAAACAAAGTGCAGGGAGATCGATGAAGCAATAGGCTGATAATATTGATAAATTGGAAGGAAAAATATGGCAACCAATAGCATTCGAAAGAGAACGATGGCAAAGCAAGAAGGAAGTGTATATCAAGAAGTGAATAGAGAAGGACTGAAAATCAGAAGAATTCGGAATACTTAAGAAAAATGTATGCAGTTCATAAAAAATGTCGTTAATATTTAAAACTTTTAAAAACTCTTTTGCATTTACTTACTAATTAACTGTTCCTAAAATATATATTTATATTAATTTTTATTATTTTATTATTGCAGGAATGCACAAGGTTTATTTGATAGTGGACCAAATAGAAAAATTATAATAGTCAAGTGTAGTTAGTTGGAAAACAGAAATAAAGTTGAGTGTAAAAATTAATTTCAAATTTATTGATTATAGGTAGGTATATAAAATACTTAATTACTTCAACAATATTTATTTATTTTAACCTTATCTCTTATCCCTCGACACCTTCGGGTATAAGAGGTGAAAGATTAAACAAACAAACAAACGTATTTCAGCATGTTTACATGCCATTGTCAAAGGTTATAGAAAGTAAACTGTTTACTTTCTATAACCTTTGACAATGGCATGTAAACATGCCGAAATAGTAGAAGGTTAAAATAAATAAATATTGTTAAAGTAATTGAGTATTTTATTTATTATTATATTAAATCTTTTTTTAAGTGGCACCAGTCATTAAAAGATATATTAAAACCCATAAAAATACCGTTTTCTGGCTGATAAAAGCTTTTTACATAAAACACGATGTCACCTCAAATCATTGCAATAAAGGAATATTTACACAATTTTGAAAAGTTTTTCTTTCAATAACACAAAATTCTCTATATTTTTATAAACTTAGGCCATATACCTAATAAAAGTTGTAAGAAAATTATATAGTTGAAATTTACATTATTTTGATCAACCATTTTTTAAATGATCTGTGAAAAAAGCACTATATTTTTTATGTTCCTTGATACTTTGTAAAAACAGCGTTAATTATAAGAACTGCAAAAAAAATATCAAACATTTATTTCAGTCCTTTTTTTTTTCATTTTTACTATTTTTCATTGTTTAAATGAATTTAAAAAATATATATTTGAACATTAAATAAATACTTTTTATAACTTTGATTATATGGCTTAAGTTTATAAAAATAAAAAGAATTGTTATTGAAAAAAAAATTTGAAATTGTATTAATATTCCTTTTTTGCAATGATTTAAGGTTACATCATGTTTTAAACCAAACACTTTTTCCAACCAGAAAATGGAATTTTTTAATTAATTTTTAATATTTTTTAATAGTTAATAGTACGTAGCACTCAATAAAAGATTTTTCGATAGAGGATAAAAAAATCTACAAATTAAAAAAATCCTCGCTGTAGAATAATAAACATTCACTTATAATACCAGATTTTTGCGGTGGTATATCACGAGTGTCCATTGCGCTTGTTGGACACGAATCCCAACATGACATGAGTGGTACTACCGCAAAAATAATCTACGTAACTTTGACTAAGAATGGTATTTGAGGGACTATTCAATGAACCAAATCATTAATGTTTTCTAATAAAAACTTGAATACCCTCAAGGAAGATATATGCACCCGTTTTTGTTATTGGCTGAGAAACACCAAATTCTGGATTTTCATTATTCAATTTTTGACAGATGACAGGTGAATTGAATAGTCAAACCTTTAAATTTTTAATTTTTTCAAAAATGTTTAAAAAATTCGTTCAAAAGGTATTTAACGTTTCTATTATAATCTGTAAATAATATGTACTTTTTTTTAGAATTTTTAAATGACATTTAGATGTTTTTACCTAATTATATATTTACCGGAATGCAGGAGCCGATGCCTGTAGTCTTTGCCACAAACATTATTCATATACGCTAGTTGCGTAGCTCTGACGAATAACGAGCCGTGGTGGAATTTTGCAGTTATGAATTGTACTTTTGCCAGTTTGCCACTGATTTGAAGTGGGTTTTTGCTACGTAAAACAGTCAAAGCTGTCAAACAACGATGAAAATAATAACAAACAATACACAAACGATTTCATTACAGGATATTTAGAATTGTCCTGCTGAGATTTACGGCAATATACACTATTAACAACACTTTCTCATTCGCAGACAGTTGGAGTGTTATGAGTATGACTATGTTCCTGGTTGCGTGTCTTATATTTTATTGTTAAACCTATGATGTAGGGGCATTAAATTTAAATTAAATCTAGTAGGGTGAGATTGGGCGGCTTCAATAACACCTTCTCTACGAAGCAAGGTGTTGTTAACAGTACGTAGACATTGATTTCAAAATTAACAGAGACATCAGTGTGAACATTTAATGTAAGAAAATGTCATGTAATGGAATAGTTCGTGTATTATGTGTTATTGTTTTTTTTAATGGTACAATAATATCAATATTATGGTAACCAAGGCATCAACATACATCTTTACAAAAAAGTTTCCCGTTTTAACCGCTGAGCGCGCTGTCATCACTACGCAGGTACCCTATAGTATAGAAGCTGGTAAATAGCGATTTGAATTTATTTTAACTTTATTTCTGTTTAAAGTTGACTACACTGGACTATAAGCAGGGTGCGAAGATTTGAATCAACTTGATTTAAATCGTTGCGATTTTTTTATTTTAATCAATGTATTAAACCAAAAAGTCAATATTTCGAATGTTTATTGTAGAAAAACAAAAAATGTGATAAAGCAATTACAAGTTTAGTATCAAACGCAAACGTATGATTTTTTATTAAAAATAAAACAAATTAAACATAAAATAAATGGTCAATTCTAAGGATTACATGGGGGCCGGCGGGTGGTCTAGTGGTTAAAGTCCCAGGCTTTGAAACTAGACTCTCAATGGCAGCTGGTTCGAATCCACTGCTCGGCGGTAATTTTTCTGAACAAGTTAAATCCGACGGGTCCATGGATGGTGTATGTAGGTGTGTATGTTGGGTTGCATGTCTTCAGGGGTGGGGTGCATGATAGACCGGTGAAAGAGCGCAAGTCCGCTGAGCCCGGGTAAGAGGGTGGGATAGGAATCATGGGGTCGTGCTCACGCACGGCTTCATGATTCTTTTAAAAAAAAAAAAAAAAAAAAAAAGGATTACATGGCTCATGCTCATAGCATAAAATTAGTCATCAGATACAACATTACACTTATTGTTAAAATAACGAAATAAAAACACCAGGTAGAAGTCTTCAGTCTAAAACTAATTTCTGTAACGTACAGATGTACAAAATAAATTCCGGTTTGTGTTTCACTTTTTCTTTATTAAACATATTGATATTAGTCTTACATGTATTACAAATGTTTGATAAAGATAAACACAGGTTTCAAGACACCAGAAAAAATGATTTAAATCAAAAAAATCTTGATTTAAATTAAAAAAATTGATTTTTTTTATAAAAACCGTGATTTTTTTGCATCCTGACTATAAGTCCATTGGGAGCGGAAAAAAAGAGAAGAGGTAGTTAAAACATTTTTTCTTCTCTCTTATCAATCATAGTTGCATGCCATTTTCGAACTTAAATGTTTTTAATTTATTATATTAGCTGGATAAAATAGATTAAAAGGAATTTTTGCATCATTGGTGGTTTTGCAAATTCCTTTAAGTCGGTGGCAATAACGCTATAGCTACTTCAACGAAGCGCTGCGAAATCATTAGTACAAGATAGATAAACTTTTGCTAAGCTCTAGTAACATTCTAAATTGGAAGCTCTTCTTTTCTGGCCTGTCGCATTATGCAAAAATTCCGTGGCCAGATGGCGCCACTTGCCGTACCGGATGGTTTTCGTGTTGTGCTACGCGCATGTGCCCATCATTTTCGTGCTTTTAATTTGACGTTTTGTCACCTTTAATTTGTGTTATATTTTTTTGCAATAGGCCGCAATTTGTGGTTGTAACAAAGAAATGGGTGTACCAAATCACGAATTTCCATATAATTTTATTATAAAAAGTGCTTAGATACAAAGTATTTTGAATTCTGGTAAGGTGTTATATTATAGAATTTTATATTACCCTAGTTTACTTTATGGATCTTATGTATTGATATAGATATTAATTAAATTACTTTTATTGTAATTTTATAAGAAAGAAACGTCTGTAACAATTCAGAACTTCTTAATTAATTTAATTTCCCTAGAATCTCGCTAATGTGCCTTAATTCCGAAGTACCTTACCTGTTCCCAAGGTAATTCTGAAAATGCCCAAGAGTTAAGTATCACTATCTAAAAATATTAAGTAAAAGCATTGAAAACGAAGACCCATCGCCACCGAAAATTGCTGAAAGAAAACAAAATACTTCTTCAAAATTTACAAAACAAGTTGGAGGAAGATTACATAGCCATACGTACAATTAAAAAGGATGCCGAAAACAACAACTCAAAGCAATATTTCTAATGGATCACATCATTGCTTTGTGTGGAGAATGTGATTGCCAAAAGGAATAAAATAATAATCGAAATGGCAACGCACTTATTTATACAAAAAAATACATCCCCAAGCAGTACCATTAAAACAATTTTGGTTTCTGAATTGTTGGCCTGCAATGTATTTCCTGCATGCCAAATTGAAGAAATAATAGATAATTTTCTTGAAAACTTAATGAAACTCGTTCTTTCTAACCTTTCGCAAACAAGAACGAAATATGTAACTTATTGGTCTTTCTGTAAGAAACCCTCATTCTCAAAAAACTTTACCGTTGTAAAATTGCATGTAAAAACATTTTATTTATAAGTTCGAGCTTTACTTAGTTGAAGTGCATTTTAATTTATTGTAAATAAAACAATTCTTAACTTCAACCTGTTGAAGTTAAGAATTGTTTTATTTACAATAAATGTAAAAACATTGCCTACTTAGCTTTACTTAAAAAACTTTCTATAACTCTTCACAAACTTTTCTTGAAACATACCATACTGCAATAAATTTGCGTTTTGCAACGTAAAGTTTGAAATAATTTAGTTAGAACAAAAACTGTGTAGTGCGGCCAACGGCTCCCTCACCACATGTCTCTTTACATAAAAATTTTATCGCTGCGACAGGCCAGAAAAAAAGCTGTTAAAGCTCCCAATTTAGAAGGCCATGCTTTTGGTATATGAAACAAGTGTGTCGAACATCTCTGCTTATTTGGTTAGCTTCAGTTTAAGTGTGCTTTTCTAAATTAGGAATCATTGCAATATTTGTTAGACTAATATTTATCTTTACACAACTGCTCATTGCATAAAAATAGGAAAGAAGAAAATAGTCAAAATCCAATTATAGTTTTAATAATATTAGAAAAAAATCATCTGTATGCTGCACCAATTTAATCAGGCTTCAATTAATTTATTGTACTTTTTCTACTTCCGTCTTTAAAATGCCATTTATCGCATATGTTTCCGTGACACTAAGTGACCTTTTAAACACACCTCGACAAGCCGTGACTTTGTGCGCTTTAGTCACAGGCTGAAGTTAGCTCTAGGTTTTTAATCAACTGAAAATCAAGTTAGTCGTCACTTGTCATCAATCTGTCAAAATAATCAATATTGCTTAAGATAATAAAATAATTTCCAAATTTTAGTATTTTTGTGATGGTCGTAGAAAAAGTATAGTATGCAATTCGTTTTATAAACTTCTCTAGACACTCGTTTTAATAAACACTCGCTCCGCTCGTGTCTAATAAGACTCGTGACTAAAATGCCGTTTCTAAAACTTGCTGCATAATATACTATTATTCACAATTACAGCCAAACATTTTTTATCTTTTTATTTACCACTTATTTACAGTCATATCAGATTAGCTTGCAAGAGATATACCAGTTTATTACAGAAAAAAATGTATCAATGAATGATTCTGGTAACTGGGATTCCTGGGACTTTATATATAATTAATAAAATATAATTACAAAACATACAGGATATATAGGAAGCTAAATATGAAGTAACTGAATAATTCTATTTTTAAAGGATTGATAATTTTATTGCCCTTGAAAATTATCTAAATAATTTATGAGAACTAAAATTATTAGTTAGGTAAAACAACAATTTCAAGGCCAATAATATCTTAATTATGATAATTCTTAAATAGATTACACCAGGTTCAAAGTCACCTTATGATATTATTGGTTCATTAATCCTGATTAATCCGAAACTTCCATATAATAACAATTTTTGTATACTTATTTCTTATACCTTTATTCTATTGATTTTCAATGTAAGGAGATAACAGTGGGTAACAGTAATTTTTAAAAATGATTTTTTTTTCATAAATCTCAATAGGTAAATAAAAATTAGATCGAAAAGATTTTTTATCTTTCTGCAGTATTAATGATTCTTATCATCAAATTTAATTTTTCTCTTAAAAATGAAAAATGTAAATGCTTAAAAATGATGAAATAACAGATTTTTGGTACCTGTTGATGGAGGTCTTGGGCAATATGGTACAGTTATGGGTGAAGCAGGGGTGTTATAAAAATCTCCGCTTCTTTCCTCATCACCTTCACCATCAGGAAACACTTCTGAAAAATCAGCCTGAGTTTCGCCTCCATCGCTAAAATATTAAAATGTTAAAAATAAAGGACTATTGTAGCATGCATGAGCCCATTTTATAATTATGTTAAATTGTTCAAATTAATAACACGACATAATTAACGTATATACGTGATTTATAATCAAATTAGTACAATTTTCTTGATTTTATGATTATACTATTGTGGTAATTCTTTGTAATAAGCCACGTGCATAATTCCTAAAAATAGTTTTTTAAATCCTCATGAACGTGCATTTTTAAGGTTAGGAATTCTAAGAAAAGCAGGATACAATCAAAGATTAGTTTTTTAAAGACAAAATTATTGAATGCACCTGTATATCTAATGAAATTAAAAATAATAATTCAAAAATTTAAATTACAAGACGCCGAAAAAATGTAAACAAATCGTAAGACGTACATGTGATTTTCCATATCGACAGCTCTTAGATAAGGCAATGAATTTTGTGGTTCAATCATATTTAGTAATGCGCAAAAGTTCACCGTTATCACTAATTATTTTCAAACAAAAATACCTGTCTGAACTGGCGGAGGATGGAGGGTCAAAATTGTTAATTTTTGCTGCCATTTTCCCCACTACTACTATTACCGCGCCCTCTACCCCGATCTCCAAAAAGTTAAACTACTATTGAGCATGCTCTGTGCTTTGAGATCCAATAACTTTGAATAAATTGAATGATTATGCAAATTTTACCGGTAAAACCGCTACTTTACTTCAACTAATACGTAAAATAGTTCCAGAAAACGTCATGTTTATTATTTCAGTTCATTAGCACCGGTTTTTATCGTTTTACGTAATTTCACCTTGAACAACTTGTAAACAGTTATATTTCAATAAAATTTGCATTAATACGGTTCAGTGATGTTCTTATTTCTTTGCAACTTAACAATAAAATAACGGAATTAATTAACCATTATTTATAAGCGGGCTGTGGTGATTAGCTAGGGGTGGGACACTTACACGGTTATTGAGAATATGTATGTAAAGATATTTTTTTTTTACTTTTCAGCTATAATTTTAGTTTTTTAATAATTTTTTCTACTCGAAAATATAGACATATAAGCAAAACTCGAGAGGTAAAATAGCTCTATTTAATTTGCAAAATTACAACTGTAGTAGCAATCTATAGTTACTTTTTTTGGCTACATTTATACAGGCTGTAAATAACTGCAAAACTGTTGAAAAATGACATTTTTTCAGACTAGTATTTTGGGGCTTCTAGGAGCTCCTTAACCCTTCACAACACGCACCATATTTAGTAACACGAGCGCACGCACCGGTCTGAGAGACCAATTTGTTTAAAAAAATGACGTATATGACTTTATTACCAAGAGGGTGCAGAAAACTATTAAAAGGTTTATAATGGAGTACTACTCCAATGTACAACGCAAAAAAATTGAAAACTAACTTTTATTTGAATATTTTATATTTATTATCAATTCAATAACACAAAACATTAAAAGAGAGAAAATAAAAACAAATAAACATATTAATGTAAAAACAACTTAATAGTAGTAATGTAGTAAAGGTAATGTTATCAAGAGAACACAAAATGTTAACAATAATGCCTCTATAAACCCAAAAAAAAATATTCAAGAACTATCAACTACCTATTGTTGTCCCACGAGGCTGCCGTCCTGGCAAGTTGGACGAATGTGTTCTAAACACAAGTATTTCTTACAAACGCAACAGAAGTACTTTGTTTTTCTATTTTTCTTGAATGAATGAATAGTAAGGCCACGTTCAGACGGCGTTATTTTTCCCGTATGCCGTATACGAGATTTTATCGAATAGAACAGTGGCAGTGAAAATTGTATTAAGTTGTTCACACTGAGCCCATGCGATAAAATCTCGTATTCGAGAAATATTTTTTCCCGTATACTGACCGAACTTGTCACTGCGATTCGAGAAATCTCGAAACGATATACTCGAATACGGGATGCAGTGGCGCTTACTTTTAGATGGTGTCGTTCACACAAACCTTTCTCCCGAACTCATGCACCGATAGTTGTAGTGAGCACATGTCACAATGGAGGACGAATTCCCAATATCGGTCGATCTATTTATTTCACTGATTGAAGAACGAGCGAATTTGTGGGATAAGTCATTGGACAGTTACAAAAATAAAGTTGCTACGCAAAATTCTTGGAAAGAAATTTTAACAATTATTGGAAGCATACAGACGCAAAATTCTGTTGGCACAAGTATGCCACCTGAAGTGGGATAACGCTCCAGGATGACTGTGTTCTAGATCTGAAGGAAATTCATTTGCTGATACTGCCCTACATTTGGTATAAATATTTTTGATCTGTACTTAAAATTGCTTGGTCTATATCGGGTAAGTTTGTTTCAATGGGCTGAAATTTTATGATTGGAAGGGATTTGCACTGTTCTAATTGTTTGCCGATTTTACTTGAAAAAGTAGTAGGACCAGTTGTTGCTCCATCTTAGAAATGAATCAAGTGTCTTAGAGGCAGTTCGTTTATATGAAGCGCAATTACTCTATTTTTTGAACCGGTATTAACGACGCGACGCGGTACCGTCACATCCTACAGCCGTTAAGTCAATGGTGTCATATTTTTCTTCAAGAAATTTAAGCAAACTTGAAGAAATATCTTTCCCAGAACCGCTAGCTGGTACTAGATGGCCCAGCTATTTTTGCCCTGGCTCGCCAAGTACTGCGATATGCTCTTCTATAATAATTCTTTTATGTCGTTTTTGCTCCCATAGTGCACGTCTAATCTTTTCTTTCGTCGATATAATTATTTTGTATTCCACTAACTGATTCGTCATCGTCACTTTTTGTACTATAATCCTGCAGTTGAATTCTCATCTTTTTTCTTGCCTTTCTGATCTTACTTCTGTCAACTACTTTGGATTTATCTTCTTCATTCACTATTTCTCGGCCGTGAAAAAAACGAATGAAATGGTCGCCGTGTGAAATGCTTGTCTCGTATTCGAGAAAACCGTATACGTGAAAAATCGAATCGAATTGACGTCGTGTGAACCTAGCCTAATGCACTCAAATTGCTGATATAGTGGCTATTTCTTACCTTTTGTAGAAAAATTTCGGATACGAAAAGAGCAACACGAGCACACGCACCGGTGATACAGACCGTAAAATTATGCAAAAATTTAACGCTTACTTTTTTCAATTAGCGCTCTTGCACAACTGAAGACGATCATGCCACCGAAAGGTACTGTGAGGTACAGCAGCACTACCCACAGGAATACCGTAATATTAAAAAAATTTATAGTTGATGGTCTCTGAGACCGGGTGCGTGTTCTGGAAGGTTAAAGTTTGAAATTTTAATGATGATTACTATCTTCAAAAAACCAAAAGCTGGGGTAGCAAAATTAAAATTAATACCACTATTATTTGTGATTTTTAATCAAGTAAATGTTATATGCACTTTTTAATATGTGCATTTAATTTCTGATATGTGCAATATATTTCAGATATGTGAAATATACCTATTCCTGATATTTGTATAGTATATTATGTAACGAATCTATAATGATAGCTATTAATACACGAGTGACACGATGGGCGAGTTAACGTGATTAGAATAGTTTAGCTTGCTAAGATAAGTTCATATCTGCTTGCGATTACTTAGAATAGTTTTCTATCATGCATTCGCACTTATAATTCAGTTCTTTAGTCTACAATTAGATCTTAACTTGTAAAGACGTTTGTGAACTCCGTTTTTTATGCTTTTAGAAATAAACATATATTTTTTAAAAAGCATTTTCTTTGACAAGAAAAGTAAATTGGCGCAGTCTTTGTAGGATTGGCAAAAGGGCTTTTAGTAACAGTTTTTACTTTAGTTCCTTGACTTTTTAAAGTCTTAATTTGCCTACCACCTTAAAACTCCAATTCCTGTCCGGACGACAAAAATCGCAGAGGGAAGGAAGAAAGGTTCAATCCTAAATTTTTCAAAATTCACAACTGTAATCAACACCCTTGGTCGAGTGGGACTACATCGCCCCGGTAATAGCAACGCTGGTTCCGGTTTTCCAGTACATTGGGGACACCAATTCATTGAGGACATCATTGATCAATAAATCAATACAGTGATCAATAACCACAGACGACAAGCTCGTCTTTGAGAGCAGAAATTGTACAATAATAATTTAGTTTTATGCAAGTAACTGATATAATTAATCGATGTAATTCCCTACTTCGATAGACGAATAGGTAGCACGATTATTATCCATCTACCAATTGCACCGCTTAAAAAAAAATAATAATAATTAACGACCCGTATCGATTGTACATTTTCAGGTTGCCTTAAAAGTGTGTAAATATACCTTTCATTGACATTCGATACAATAAATAATTAATTTTAAGAAAATTTTTATCTAAGCATTGTTATTTCGATTAGCGATTAACTTTTGATGCTGATAAAAATTTATAAGACACTCTATTGATTCCACAATCACAAGAATCAATAGCTCATTAATTTAAGGTAACATTATAGCTGTTAGGTACACAAATTCGCGTTAAAATACAAAACTTTATGTCAAACAGTGAGAGTGAGACATCATCCGACGAAAGTGAAAACGAAAACATTGAACAACCAGTTGTAATTAGACGAATTAATTTGAGACCTGCTATATTAAATCTCGAAATGGCTCATTTAGAACAACAACAGCAACAACAACAATTGCCCCAAGTACAACCTTTTGCTGGATACCCCTTATAGGTTTTCACATTAGTCTATTAAATGAAATTCCACAATATCATGGTAACCCTTCAGAGCTCTCTGAATATATCAGGTCTGTTGAAGATATTTTTGATCAATTCTGGCAACAAAATGACCCGAATGCCTATATAAATAAATTATTATTATCATCAACGCGTAACCGATTAAAAGGTGCAGCTTTGGAAGTTGTCACTTGACAAGTTTATAATTCATGGGACGCACTAAAAACAACCTTAATTAATAACTTCGGAGACCAAAGATCCGAACTTAATATTCGTATTGATCTAACCCGAATGTGACAATTACCAAAAGAATCCCCCATTGATTTTTACAATAAAATACGATCACTTTTAGCCATACTCAATTCTAAAATTGCATTAGGACCAGAATTACAACCTATAAAAAATTATAAAATGCTAGATTCAAAATCACTAGCTCTTAAAACATATTTGGGAGGACTCATGGAACCCCTAGGTAGCTTTCTTCGCAGTAGAGCACCCGAAAATCTCGAAACAGCTTTAGCCTATGTAAAAGACGAACTAGATATCCGCTATTTTCAAAATATTAATCGCGGTCAGCCCCAACAAAAATTTATGACTACAAATCAATCCGTTCAAAACAGAACTCCTCTGATGAGACAAAAATTTAATCCAACCTTCCAAAATTACCAACAACTTCCTAATCCTCGACCTTATTATGAAAAACCACAAAATCAATCATTTCAAGCTCAACAAAATTTTAATCCAATCAATCAACTTAATCCTAATACACCACCTCGGCAGTTCCCAGGAACTCAACCTAAATTTGGAAAACCAAATCAAAACGAAATTTTCAACATCAAAATCAACCAGAACCAATGCAGGCAAGTACCATTAGGAAAAGGCCAGCCTCTAATCAAGCTCAACGCACTAATCCCCCTCAAAGACCTTTCTACCAAAATTTTAATCAAAATCCACTCGATAATTATATTCGACAAAATTCTCAACCCAGAAACTTTCATTTGGAGGAATTAAATCACGTCGATTTCACTCTTGAAAATGAACAAGAATCAAATAATTTTAATTACGATTTTGAAAACACATACACAGATTATTCCCAAAATGAACCAGAACGTTTTGATGACTATGACCATAACAATTACCCCGAAAATGACCCTGAACAAACGTATGACGTAAATTTTCCAATACATGCCTCGGAGAACAATTAGAATCTTTTTCAATCAACCCAAAATCTTCATTACCCTTTATTATTATACCCCAAACAAATGAAAAACTTTTAATAGATACCGGTAGTTCTAAGACCATTATTTTTCCTGAATTCGTTAATCAACATTTCCCTGAATCAATTTATGAACACCCATTAGAAATTATAACCTCACATGGTAAAACCCATCATAATTATGTAGCTGAAATTCCCATACCTAGCCTTTTTAAAGAAGAAGGAACCCATTTGGTTTACCTTTTTAACTTTCACCAAGAATATGTCGGTCTGATTGGATCGGACCTTCTTTCAAATTTACCCGCAAATATTGATTACCGCTGGAATCATATCCAAACAGAAAAAACGACAATACCTTTCTTTTTCAATGAATCTCGAACTAAGCAACAAATACAAAAAAGAAATCAATGTAATTTTTCCAAAATTAGTCAAAACACACTAGTTTGTGTAAATTTTGTTTTGTAAATATACCTCCAAGAACAGAACAAACCGTTAAGTTACCCGCCGTTGGTAAGAACGGAAATAAAATTTCACCAAAACTCAATTTTAGTGAACACTTGGCTATGCCATCTGCTATAGTTCGATTATACAATAATTGGTTTTGTACCACTATTGTTAATACTTCCAATGAACAACAAACTTTAGTAATTAATAACCCACTTTATTTAGACGATTACACAAATAATGAAAACAATGACTGCTGAAATCTACATATAATCATAACACTCCCAATCAAACATTATCTGGAAATTCCACAAAAAATATACTTCTACAAAATCTAAAAGATAATTTACGTACGGAACATCTAAACCCTGAAGAAAATTCCCTATTGACAAATCTATGCTATGAGTTTAAAGAAATATTTCACCATCCAGACATTCCCCTATCATCTACAAACTTAACGAAACATCATATCAGAACGAAAAACGAAATTCCTATCTTTACTAAGACATACCGCTATCCTCATGTACATCGCGAAGAAGTCAAAAACCAAATACATAGGATGATACAAGAAAATATAATTGAACCATCCGAAAGCCCCTATAACCTCCCAATTTGGGTAGTGCCAAAAAAACTTGACGCCTCCGGCAAGAAACAATGGCGTATAGTCATCGATTATAGAAAATTGAATGAAAACACAATTGAGGACAAATTTCCCTTACCTAATATTGAAACAGTACTCGATAATTTAGGCCGTGCTAATTATTTCTCTACTTTGGACTTAGCTTCTGGCTTTCATCAAATAGAAATTGAAGATAAAGATAAAGAAAAAACAGCCTTTTCCACAGAAGAAGGACATTTTCATTTCAAACGTATGCCTTTTGGTCTAAAAAAATGCACCTGTGGCTTTTCAGCGAATGATAAACACTGCCCTTACAGGCTTAACCCCCACACAATGTCTTGTTTACCTAGACGACGTAATTGTGTATTCAAACTCCTTACAAGAACATATCTGGCGATTAAGAAATATTTTTGAAAAATGCCGTGTTACAAACCTCAAAATTCAACTCGACAAATCCGAATTTTTGCATAAATCCGTAAAATATCTTGGACATGTGATAACACCAGATGGTATCCGTCCAGATTCTTCAAAAATATATACGATACAAAATTACCCTTTACCCAAAACCAAAACCGAAATAAAAAGTTATTTAGGATTACTAGGATATTACCGCAAATTTATTAAAGATTTCGCTAAGATAACCAAACCCATGACTCAATGTTTAAAAAAAGATAACCACGTTCAGCATACCCCCGAATTTATAAATGCTTTCGAACATACTAAAAATATCCTAACTAACGAACCAATTTTGCAGTACCCTGATTTTTCGAAACAATTTGAAGTAACTACAGACGCCTCAAAATTCGCCTTGGGTGCCGTTCTGTCCCAAAATCAAAAACCTATTTGTTTCGCATCTCGAACACTCAATGAAACTGAGCAACGATACTCAACTATAGAACGAGAACTTTTGGCCATAGTTTGGGCTATTAAACAATTTAGACCCTATTTATTCGGAACAAAATTTATACTATATACCGATCATCGACCTTTAGTTTGGCTTAAAAAGTTAAAAGAACCAAATTCAAAACTAAGCCGTTGGTCCCTAAAACTCGAAGAATTTAATTTTGACGTACGATACCAACCTGGAAAAACAAATAAAGTTGCAGATGCCCTCTCTCGCATCCAAATTCATCCTTTAAATATAACAAACGACATTATGGACACAATAGATGATATCATACAAGATATCAACAGAATCAATACCCCGGAACCTGACATTGACAATTGTAGCATGATTCCGAACAGACCAAATACACCCGACATTACTGACTTATTTGACGTTCCTACAATAGAACCAATAGACAACGAAAACATGCCACAACAATATATTCAAATTCCGCGAACCTCCGAAAATGACGAATCACAAGGAGACACAATACACACGCAAGAAGATTCAACACCAGCAATTCCTATATGTGATAAACTCCTTCAACATTTTCCAAATCAAATTGAATTTATTTTAACACCCCTACCAAAACAAGTAAAGGTGACCAATATCGATGGAAATCGATTAATAAAAATCTATATCAATCAATTTAATAAAAATGATAAATTTAATGAACTACTGATTGAGCTTTGTTTGCCCAAAACAAATTACCATTGTTATTTTCCCACTGATACCTTATACAATGAATTTTCTAATTACACTATTTCTGTAGTAAATAATAACACCCCCAAATTTTACAGATGTATGACTCAAGTCACATATGTTTTAGATAAAAGTGAATGGACTAGTCAAATTCAAAATTATCATGAAAAAGAAAATATTACTGGAAAGGAATTGCGAATGATATTAAAAATTACATAGATAATTGCCAAATTTGTAAAAAACACAAATACAATAGACAGCCTATTAAACAACCTCTAAATTTAACATCTACTCATAATCGACCACTCCACACGTTACACATGGACATATTCCAAATAGGAGGACAGAAATACCTTACCATAATAGACGCCTTTTCGAAATTCGACCAAGCCTACCATTTAAAATCAAGTAACCTTATAGACGTGACGGACAGATTATTTTATTTCATAACTACTTTTACTACACCGAACACTTTAGTCGTTGATGGCGAATTCAATAAACAACCCCTGAAAAATTTCGCATAACTACATAAAATTAAACTACATGTTACAACCCCTTATAATCATCAATCAAACTCGATAGTGGAACGATTACATTCCACTATCATTGAACATTACCGATTACTCGAAAATATACCTGAAGAGAAAAAAATTCAATATTGTATTGTAGCTTACAACCACTCCATTCACTCAAATTTAAATTATACCCCCTTGGAAATACTATTTGGCCATACCGAAAGTCGAAACCCTTTTGATCTTGAATATAACAAAAATTTTTATGAAAATTATGTTATTAACCACAAAGAAAAAATGAAATATTTTTATAACGACCTCCACGATAAACAAAATCAAACCAAAGAAAAACGTAACACCAGGATTAATAAATTTCGCAAGTCATACATTTTTAAAATAAATGATCAAGTATATGTCAAAACAAATGCCCGAAATAAAAAAGAACCACGTTTTACGGGACCCTATATAATTGAAAAGATCCATGAACATGACACCTATAATCTACGAAACATACCCAATAACACGATAATTAAAAGACACGCTAACGATTTAATGCCCTTTTCAGGACAATTGCCTCTTTCGTCCTCCTCACCTGGACCTTCGTCTACAGCGAGGTGACGATCCACCAATTACATGACAACCCTGGACTGTATCCTTTAGTTAAAGGAAAAGCCCTTATAAAAGAAAGTTCAAGGACCCTGATAAAAATACTTGATTATTCCCCTTTACTATGTAACTATAAAACGCTTAAAAATAATTTGCTTGATACTATCGCTTTGCTTAATAATGAACATTATTTAGTTCCACACGGAAGCCTCTCCACTAATCGAGGAATTACCCTTAATTACGAAAATCAATTATTATTAGTACAACAATATCTAGATAAATCCGATCAATTAATCAATCAATTATTTTCCGAAACTCATAGGACATCTAAATCAAAAGGATCAATAGCTGATGGACTCGGCGACATAATAAAATTTATTACCGGCAACCTTAATGCAGACGATGGAAAAAGATATGATGATCTCATCAATAAATTGATTAAATCCTCTGATACCCAAAAAATTGACCTACAAGAACAAACACAGATCCTGAATGATACTATCAATACTTTCACTATTAATATTAAAACCCTTACCAAAAACCAAGAACTTTTAAACGAAAATTTAAATAAAATGATTCTCGATACTAAACTAGAAGTCGATCAGATTCTAGGAACTCTTTCCACTTATGCCATTCTTGATCAATCGATCTAATCTTTAGAATTACTTATTTTAACCCTTACAGATCTGGAGACATCCCTGACGTTTGCACAAAACAATCAATTACATTTATCCTTAATAGATAACAATGACTTACTATCCGCTTTAGAACACGTTTAAGAAAATCTACAGGAATTACAAACAACTACTAAAAATTCTTTAAAACTACCCTATTCTATTAAACTTGAGAATTTGCACCTATACGAATCTCTAATTCAAATTAAAATCTATCAAAAGAATACCACATTCACCTTTATATATGAAATCCCTCTAGTAAAATCATTTATAGAATATCAATATATCCAATTGATCCCATTTCCTGCCTATAATAAAAACTATTTTCAAATAATTATACCCACTTATAATACCATTCTCTTTAATACAGAATTCAGCACTCCGGTTAACAACGATCATTGTAAACAAATTACTCCTTCAAACTACTTCTGCTCACAAAATAATCATTTTTCAATACCTAATTCAAAATTATGTGAAACCCAATTATTGACCTTTAAAGACCATCAAACATGCCAATCATTCATTTTTCATTTGCATTCCATCAAGATAATAAAAATAAACCGATCCACTTGGATTATAAGCTCCCCAAATAACACTATTGTTGATATAAAATGCATTAATTCTTTAAATAGAAAAACTATTACTGGATCCGTATTAATTCATGTCAGTAACGATTGTTCTGTTTTGATAAATCAAAACGAACTCTTAACCAGTTTTGAATCGTCTTCTACAGAGGAAATGCAAATTCAAATTTCATCCATTGGCAGATTGCAAACAACTCCCTTGGAACAACCTAAAATTGCTAAAATTGACTTGTCACCAATTAATGTCCATGATCTCATTCAAAATCAAGCAAAATTAACAAAAGAAATGTCGACCCTACAAAATATCGATCCCATTAGTTATAAACATGTAAGTTATAGTTGTTTAATTATTGTTCTTGTAATATTAATAACTCTAATATGTACAATCATTTATATCTATCGTAAGCGAATATCTATGGCCAATAAGCTGTTTAAATCAATTCCTAGAAATCAATCAATTATTGATAATAATATTGAACCTAATTCAATACCTTTGGTACAATGTAAATCCACTTAGGATAATTAATTTGAAAAATTTAGTGTTGTAACCAGAATATTATATTTAAATATAATATTCATTCTGAGGATGGAGAAGTTAACATGATTACTTTGTAAACAGTTATATTTCAATAAAATTTGCATTAATACAGTTCAGTGATGTTCTTATTTCTTTGCAACTTAAGAATAAAATAACGGGATTAATTAACCATTATTTATAAGCGGACTGTGGTGATTAGCTATGGGTGGGACACTTACACGGTTATTGAGAATATGTATGTAAAGATATTTTTTTTTACTTTTCAGCTATAATTTTAGTTTTTTAATAATTTTTTCTACTCGAAAATATAGACATATAAGCAAAACTCGAGAGGTAAAATAGCTCTATTTAATTTGCAAAATTACAACTGTAGTAGCAATCTATAGTTACTTTTTTTGGCTACATTTATACAGGCTGTAAATAACTGCAAAACTGTTGAAAAATAACATTTTTTCAGACTAGTATTTTGGGGCTTCTAGGAGCTCCTTAAAGTTTGAAATTTTAATGATGATTACTATCTTCAAAAAACCAAAAGCTGGGGTAGCAAAATTAAAATTAATACCCCTATTATTTGTGATTTTTAATCAAGTAAATGTTATATGCACTTTTTAATATGTGCATTTAATTTCTGATATGTGCAATATATTTCAGATATGTGAAATATACCTATTCCTGATATTTGAATAGTATATTATGTAACGAATTTATAATGATAGCTATTAATACACGAGTGACACGACGGGCGAGTTAACGTGATTAGAATAGTTTAGCTTGCTAAGATAAGTTCATATCTGCTTGCGATTACTTAGAATAGTTTTCTATCATGCATTCGCACTTATAATTCAGTTCTTTAGTCTACAATTAGATCTTAACTTTGTAAAGACGTTTGTGAACTCCGTTTTTTATGCTTTTAGAAATAAACATATATTTTTTAAAAAGCATTTTCTTCGACAAGAAAAGTAAATTGGCGGGAGCGAGTGTCGTAATTTAAACGAGTGTATTAATAGCCATTATATAAAAGTTGCATACGCTATTTTTTCTACGACTAGTTAATTTAAAAAATATTCATTAAACAAATTTATTTGAACATTATAGTAAGAGTGTTGTGCAATAAAGACGATTTTATTATTATCAAGATGCATGGATAGCTAAGGATAGCTAATATATATATATTGGTGTTTTCACTTTTTAATATTTACATTGTTTTGCGAGGGACCCACAAATGTATTGCCGCGAGAGGGCAGCAGTGACGGTAGATTTCTCTGACAGTGTCCGTGAATTTTAACCTAATCCTCCTGAAATGTTCTGACAGTTGACGAGACAATTCGATTCCTTCAAAAAGTAAAATAATAACGAATAAAAGCATACTTCGGTGATTTATTAATTAACACACCAATGTAATTCACAAAACTCAATTTAGTAGAAGCTTCAGCTTAGTAAAAAGACAGACTACCAGCAGAAAATTAAAGACGAGTAAGTACTGTTTTAATTTTAATCAAATATGTATGTAGAATAACAATTAACTAGTAAAAACACAGTTAAGAAGTTGAGAAATACTTAAATTAATTATTTTCAGGCAGTTAAAAGAATTGTACTTCCGATCACTGTTGATAATAATCACAGCATATAAAAATTTCCTTTTGCTGTAATTTAAACAATCAACATCCTTTGTATTTTAGTAGGCAGCTACATGTTACAATGGAAAAAGCTGGTTTAATTTAAAATTACACTAATGCTAAATTAACTACAATTTAGCATACTCTACAATTTCTAAATAGTTAGGTATATCTATTTAATTATGTTTCTCATAATGATTGCAATATTTTTTAGGATTCATAACAACACGAATAAAGGAAAAGTTAAAAGAGCCCCTTTACTTCATTTAAATGAAGTCTGCACAATTTTCGTTTGCCAAAGCAATGGTATACAGTGTGATTCATAACATGTGGAACGAATTTTCAGGATAGATTCAGAATCTAAATATAATCGAAAGAATTCTCATAAACATGGGCCTGAAAACCCTTCATTATAGGGTTACAGTTTCTTGAAAATAAACCAGGCTAATCACTTTTTGTAGATAACTTTTGCAGTAATTGCACTCAAATTTTAAAATTTCATATGTGAGCATTATTCACGTAATTAGTTATTCATGTATTTGTAATAATTTTGGTTTGAATAAGAACACCAGAGGTGTCTCGTACGGGGGGGGGGGGGGGGTCACCTAATTATGTTCTACATATTTTAGATTTTAGCATGTTTTTGAAAAATCTTATTCTCCATACAAAATTGCCCAAAAACATGTTCTCATGTTGAAAATTTCTAAATCTAACAATTTTCGAGATAATATGCTTTTCAAAAATTAAATTGCCATGAAGGTCTAATAAGTGTTTTCTTAATACGATAGAATAGAATAGTTTACACAAAACTTTGAGAGTAAATTCTATAAACATGTGTCCATAAAAGCTGCTTATGAAATTAAATCTATGGAAGAGAATACTGTTCCCACTTCTGTAGACTGCAACTTGCCCGGTAATGAAGAGCTTTTGGGCACATATTTATAGGAACTTTTTATTATTTTCAGATTCTTAATCTGTACTGAAAGTACATCCCAACATATTATCAATCATCCTGTGTGCATCGCCACATATAACCACAAAAATATGCGTTGATTCCTCAACTGCAACTGGTATGTCACCATCCTAGTGGCAGAATTAACAGGTCGAGAACCCTGTGTTATGATTACCTTGTCGACGTGCCATCATAGTAGGACAACGACAAATATAATAGTGACTACTTGTTCAGTGAAAGCTGCATTTGTATTTATTCAAAGCGTACAGACATGCAGTCATGTATGGTTTATGGCTTAATTATAATTTTTTGCAGACTTGCAAAACGCGTTAATTATTTTATAATTTAAAAGATTTTTTTAATGAATTTATGTTTATATCAAGTATATGTTATTGGAATGCTTGTCTAGTGCTTAAGTTAACATGCTAAAAAAGTACTAAATTAGTTAAGGTAGATTTTAATGTTTTCATGTTTTTTTACGTATTTTATGTGTTTTAATCCTGGTTTATACAAGCTACCCTTTGATATTTAAATCTTAGGTTTGAGATGAATATTATACAATGTTTATTGTGATCTGTATAATAGGCAGGAGCCCTTCTGAAATTTTGTAAGATAATCGCTATCCGCACACAAGTAAATAATAAACTTTTGAAGTACTTAAAATACTTGTTTTTATTACTAATTATAATGTTAAAGAGATGCACTATGTCTAGAGTGACTGTCCGCATAGATTTTGTCAATACAGTACAATTTTAATGTATTATTATGTACTGATTTTTGTTTCTGCTCTATTTTTAATGTTTTAAATTACGTTTATCATTTTGTGCTTATGCGGTTTGTATGTTACACAATTATAATATGTGCAGGTAGATGGTACCCTCGTAGGCAACTGTTAACCGAAATGACATTAAAGCACTGCATTAATTCTACGATAAAATTGCGCAGTTACTTCGTTGTCTTCTAATTCGATTACATCTTTATACTTTACTACTGCTATTGCCTACTTTCACTAAATAATTGCAATAAAAATTAGTACTCTATAGTGTTTAAGGAAATATGTAGAGTAAGCAATAAAGTATGATTCAATTATCAATTTTTTTCATGTTTCTTTTTTTAATTACAATGCCTTACAGTCATCCCATTCTATAACTACATAAACTGTAGCATTCCACCGTGACCCATGCACATAATAAACATCAAATCGGGCGCATCAAATTGCTTTACAGAACCAATTTTGTTTTCAATTTTTTTTTCTTCGTATTTTTGCTTTGCAATAAGCCTTTTGGAGTCTTATCGATGTCAAAACTGAGTGCATTGAAATCTGTTTTTTTTTCGAATTTCCCAAGAAAATCAAAACCAAGTTTTACCGCCTCCTCGCATTAACAATCGTTTTCCCGAAGTTGAATAACTACAGTGCCCGCTACAGTGATAATCAGTGTGAAGATATAAATTTTCAGGCTATATTAAATATTAACCTTTTCAATATTGCAATAAATAATGAATTATAGGAAAATATGATCGAGAATAGTTGTCACTATAATGTTCTTATAATTCTTGAATTATGACAGTATAATATCACAGTATGAACAAAGTCAGGTTAGAATAGCATTGCGTGCGGATTTCAAATTTGACGCGCAAACGTCTTTTTAGTACCTACTGCGCCATCTCTCCGCAAAACATTTCGTGACGCCCATATCAAACTCAAGTGACAACACCATACCTTCCAGTCATCTTGATTATTATACTTTAAAAAAAACTCGAACTGTTTTGCGATGTTAAGTGAGAAATGACAACAACTCTTGTAACCATGGTTACCAAAACAATGCTTTACTGCTATTGGTCAGTTTGGGTAATTATCTGTTTTTCTGTCACTAATAAATTTTCTACATTAAATTTTGTTATTTTTCCTGTTCTCGGTAATTTCTTAGAGGGTATTGTTTTTTAATTTAGGTTAACTCGGACCACTGCTAGGTAGTGGTCCTAGTTCATTTCAGCTCCTCTATAACTCCTTATCTTCATCAGTGATTTTGTGTACTTTTCTTGTATTAATACATAATCTATCTGATTTGTTTTCTATTTGCCCAGAATTTCCCCGCACCTTTATGTAGCCTTTTTGTTGAAAGAACGTTGACATTATTCTTAAGTTTCTCGTACCACTATCGTTGCTTCTCTCGTGTTTTCTGAAACTCCCAATTGTTGGACGGTAAATTTCCTCTCTTCCCAGCTTCGCGTTACAGTCCCCCATTATTACTTTCATATTTTTTCAAGTAGTTTATCATAGAAGTTTTCCAACTCTTCATAGAATTCACTTTTTATTTTATCGTTTTTTTCCGCCAAAAAGGTATGTATGTTTATTATGCTTAAATTTCTGCCTTCTTTTATCCTTAAATAACACATTCTATCTGTTATGGGTGTAAATTGTTGTACCACATGTTTTAATTTCTTTGATACTAGGAATCCAGTTTCTAGTATTCTCGTTTTGCTTTCGCTGGTAAATAAAATAAACTAATCTAATTCCATTTCAAAATTTTCTTTCTGTTTAGTCTCTTGCAGTGCTAGAATATGGATCTTATATCTCGTTATTTCCATTTCAAAATTTTTTTGCGCTCCCTCGTACCATCTCCCTCTGACATTTCTAGTTTCTAGCATCATTACAGTTATTCCTAGTCCTAGTTTTGCCTTACTCGTCATCCATTGTGCGGGCCTCCTGCTATTATCTAGTTTTTTTTACTACGTGATCGATAGTAGTTCTTTCTCGCTAGCGACCGACCTGTACATTTTCCCGTTCCCTGTTAAACCTTAGTAACCTATTTTTATCTCATTTCCCTTTTCTTCTTTGGCTATTTTTTTGCAATAGGCCTTGTTCTTCATGATCTCTAATTTTTCGGTGAATGATGCTGGTTCTACTATTACTATTTTCCTTGTCTCTGGTTTACCTATAGTGAACGCCTTATTTACCTTTGCCCTCACTTATAGGTGTTCTTGCATGAAGTTTTCTACTTCTTCTTCAGCCTACCTGGGATTGTTAGGTTCCCATCCTTTTATGATGTTATTTCTTTTTCTTTCTCTTGTTTTTCTATCTTTGTCTTAAGGTCTTCTACTTCTTTATGTACCTAGTTTCATTTTTTCTTTTTTCCACTCCACTTCTTTTTTAAATAGCTCTTCTTTGATTGCTCTTACTGGAATAGTAATAATAAATTATTAGGATAGCGGTGTATCAAATGTCATTGCAAACTGTATTGCAGATTATACTTTGCAGCCATAAACTATTTCTGTTTAATAAGTGTGCTGTCCTTCATGGGTTTCTAGTAAAATTAATAAACAGCCGAGTTTCAATAAATTATTTTGCTGGCAATAAATTCGAAATTGCAGAAGTGTCCTCGTTGAGAATTTCAGGCGAAGTACATGAAAATTCTTCACCGTCGCTCTCATCACTATTTGCAATTATCTTAAGAAAATTGCGAATAATTAAACTCTGAAATAAAATTATCTATTTTATAACGTTACTTACTGAAACAAAAAACTTCGATTCCTTGGATACACGAAAACAGATAAGGTTATTATTCGAGTGGTATAAAATGATGGCCTAGCTATTTCTGATTGTTCAAGCAATTTTTAATAAATGGTAGTAGAAAAAAAGTGGTATGCAACACTTATAAAAATGTCTTCACTGAACTATCACTGCGTAACTAACTATTATGAATAAATTTTAATCAGATTAATTAAACATTGTTGATAATATTTACAATTTTCATTTCTTCTGATTTTCAATAATTAAAAAATAAAAAGTGTAAAGTAATAGTTATACAGTTTATGGTGTAGAATATTTTGGGTGTCGCTTTAAATAAAAATATCTCGCTTATTATTATATAGCTTTAAGCCTACAGTTGTATTTTAGTTATTTAAACAGAATTTATCCTACAACCGAATTAGCCTAAAAATACAGCGTTCCAATAAAAAAAATAAACTCGCTTCCGCTTAAACTGGCAGTCGGTCATATTGTTTTGTATGTCCAAAATACTCGTCACCATAAACTGTAGAATACGGAAACGCCCTGGTACCACCATACTTTTTTTAAATATCTCAATATACTGAGATATTACCCTATGCTTTTATACAGGATGTCCGAAAATTCAATGCCCAAATATATATGACGCATTATAGACGCCAAAATAGTTAAAATGCTGTTGGGCAAGCGCCACGAGACTTTTCTCGCTTATACCTGCTGCTTCTTTTCATATGTGTTTCCTCTCCAAACTCATTATGAAGGTGTTAAATGACAACAGGAATAACTTGCCTGCTTAAATATAGGCGCACTAGAAAGAGAAGCTTGTATATGTATTTTACAAATAAACAATAACCCATCTGCACAAATACTCCTATATGTATTTTACACATAAACAATAACCCATCTGCACAAATACAAATCCCTACCACCCGCCAGTCATTCCCACCATCTACTTTTTTTTTAGGAAATGTAAGAATGTCTACTTAAAAATCGGTATGAACCTATTGAATGACAACAGGAACAACCTTCCATTTGGTAAAAAAACTTCGTGTTTTTTTTTGGTCGTTGACCTGGACAGTTGAGCAATGACCAAAAAACGACAATCACCTACTTCCAAAATCGATTTAGAGCTTTCAGCGGGGAAACATTGTTTACAATTAAATGCCAAGGGGGCTATATACGTATACGAAAAATTTAATGTTCGAGTCGAGAATAGCTCCCCAGATATCATAAAACTAGTTTCGAGATGTGTTGGCCACGAAATTATTCTAGAGCCACTGTTCTTTCAATTAGGGATATCTTCACCTGTTTTATTGCTGTTACCAAAACATTCACACCATCCAACATTAATAAAATAATAAATCTTTTACAACTTAATTGAACATTCTGTGCTAAGACATCTAGGCTGTGAACTGTATACACATACGGACCTACACTATTATCTGACCCAAAATGTGCTTATCCGTAAAAAACTCAACTTCTAAAATTTTAACGATCATAATAACTGTCAATAGCTATACTTCAACCAAAAGGTCTAAGAATTTCAAAATTCATTTTCCTTCTTTAAATCTATAACCACTACTTTAGGGCCCCAAGGAAAATTCTGAAAACGTCGCGTCGAGAAGTAAAAGTTCAAAGCATAAAATCTAAAGATTATACAATTATTATAGTATTGTCAAGATTTTCTTTTTTTTTAACATTTTTTTCTAAATTAATAAAATATATATTTAAAAACTTCTCTTCCAATTAGTAATTTCGAAAATTTTTAAAATTTGAAAAATGTTTCATCCTTTTTAAAATTTTTTGTTACAAATTTAAAATTTTCTAAAAATTTAAAAAAATTCTTGAAATTGAATAAATTTTTTTCGTTATTTTAAAAATTGTAAATTTTCTAAAAATTAAAAAATTCTTGAAAATGAATAAATTTTTTTCGTTATTTTAAAAATTGTAAAATTAAGAAACTGTATGTTTCTGTGAATAATTTAAAATTTTTTTAAACACGATGGGCTGAAAAGTCCGTGGAATGAAAACGAAAAACAGAACTTTGCGGTTTGAAATTACGTTTATTTTTCAACTTAATCTCCTGCCACCTCGATACATTTGGACCAGCGATGATCCAAAGCCTCTATGCCTTGATAAAATTCAGACGGTGCTAAGTCTGGCGAATAAGGCGGGTGTAGCAGTAAATCAAAGCCTAATTTGTGATTTGTGCCATAGCAATAACACTTATGTACGGCCGTGCATTGTCCTGGTAAAAATGATTTTTTTCTTGGCTAAACCAAGACGCTATGTTTTTGCTTTAATTTATCTGAACTTTTCAACCCATCCTCGTATGACTCAGTATTTTATAATTGAGAAAATATTTATCCGTTGAAACCTCTAAATTGACGTTTTTGAAAAAAACAGCCGGTATAAGCAAGGAAAGTCTCGTGGCGCTTGCCCAACAGCATTTTAACTATTTAGGCACCAAATTTTCGGACATCCTGTATAAAAGCATTACGTCAATAGCATACGGTATTATCTCAATATATTTACTTCGTTGAAGTTCACTTTAATTTATTGTAAATAAAACAATTCTTAACTTCAACATGTTTCTTATTTTAGCCATAAACGTACCTTTCATTTAGGCATAACTTGTATATCGGCCAATAAGCCCAAAGCGAGAAAAGCGTCGCTGAATGAATACATTTGCTCCAAATTCTATACGACGATCACAACACCTTCCTCTATAGCTATACTTGGTATAGCGAGGAAAGTAAAAATAAAACACTTTTCCATAAAAACCTGACTTTTAGACATGACAACTTGGCAAATACTATTACTGTTTATATTTAATCTTGCCTTTGATAATGACGTGTAAACACGTTGAAATACGTATAGGGCTAAAATAAAAAAACTGTTGAAGTTAAAAATTGTTTTATTTACAATAAATTAAAATGAACTTCAACGAAGTAAAGCTCGAACTTATAAATAAACTATTAACTACATTCCCGTAGTAACTGTTCTAATTGTTAAAATATTTTGTGTGGAGTCTACAACACTGTTGCCGATTGTACACTATTTTTCCTGTGTCTTAAGAAAATTAGCCTGTAAAAATTATTTTAAGCCGTTTTGTATTCAATATGTACTGATGAACATCGCCAAGTCATTTTATGAACAGTTTTAGGATAACCTCTATAGCAAATTGCTCAGATTTGTAGTTATGTACACAGCAGCTTTGTTTGGCCAAATTTTATTAAATTTGGTAAATTATTAAAATTTACATTTATAAAATAAAAATGTTTTAGCAGGAAAATTTACCTTTATAAAGAACAACTTTTTAACAGGTAAATTTAAAGTATATTTTTATATGTATACATACAGGATTAAAGGATACCTATTTTTTCTTAGGGGGTAATTTTACTTCTGAGGGCACAACCCCTTGAAAGTCTGCCTATGCTATTGTTTAATTAGTTAAATAATAATTTTGTTTTAGTAATGTAAAAAGCGATAAATAAAACTCTGTACAGTTTATAGAATTTATTAAGACATGTTGCATCGTCAAACAGTGCATGCTTTTAAAAAAGTACGAAGAAGCTTAAAGTACATGCTCTAAATGTGTCTGACGTGGAAGTCTAACACTGAAAGAGTATTATTATCATTATTTTGATTCGAAATATAAATTACTTATACATCATTCATAACTAAATATTTTAATAAGAAATTCAGTATGGGTACATTTATTGGAAACTTGAGTTTCAATGTCAAAATTCAACAGTTACCTAATTTAATACCACTGTTATGAACATTTCTCTAAAAATTAAATAAATGACACGTATACAGCATAATAAAAAAATTAATTTATACAGGGTGTCTCGGATAAAATGCTCAACATGGAGATCTCGAAAACTATGAGACAAAGATTTGATTAATCAAGACAAAATGTGCAGCATGTCAAGACCCAACTACTGTAAACAGTTCAATTTTACGAATTTTGCGTATTTTGTGCTACAGGCTAAATGAAATAAAGAAATTTTCGATTTTCCTTATCCACTAGTAACTAAGTTATTTCATAAGCACAAAAATTCTCACGCTCCCATTTGAGCCGATTATTTTATGCCTACAAAATGCAATAATATATATAGTTATTTATTTACTTAAAAATTTAAAGACTTAATTATAACTAGTATGAATAAAATACCTTATTACTTCAACAACAAGTATTTTATTCATACTAAATATGACTTTTAACGAAGTAAAGCTAGAATTTGTAAATAGATTATAACTCACTAATTTACTTCTTTATTATTTATGTAAATAAAGTGTTGCCAAGACATTCCTTAAAGCTTGTAGTAAGAGTGTTGTGCAATAAAGACGATTTTATTATTATTATTATTGGTCGTTAAGCTTAGCAAAAAATTGTTGGTTAATACCATCTGATTGGTTCCAATATGTCCGTTTGAAATAATATTTACAATAATGATATCAGGTTTTATTTTCAAAAACAGCAATGTCCTAACAAAATTAGTAATTTTCTAATCTTTAATTTTTGAGCTACTGCCAACAATTCAGAACAGCTACATTTTCAAAACGCCATTGGTGGAGATTTTATTATTGTCAGCCAAAGAGAATAGCATAAAATATATTCAGAAAAGGTATTAAGTGGATAGTTTTGCCTCGGTTTACTGTTAAATAATTTCATTTATACAGGCTGTTTACTTTTCAAGTGACAATAAACAATGTAGTTATTTTAAATGGTAATCACTGGATATTATTATATTTTTGATTGTGCCATTTAACTCTCTATAAGACTGCATTAAACTTTACTACAAGATAATGTGAGCACCACAAGAATTTAGTAATTTTGTTATAACTTTGCTGTTTTTAAACAAAAATGTATACAATTTAGTACTGTTGCACAGAGAGAAAAAAAGTGAAAATATAAAAGATAGTTAAAATTATTTAACCAAATTTTGAATCTTCTACGGTTTTTGAGATTTCCATCTTGAGCATGCGACCTGGGACAACCTGTACAGCAAGGCATGTAGTGGCGGTGTTAAATTGAGTTAACCATGAACTTGCACTGCATAAATGATTGAAAATTCCAACCACTTTATCATTTTATGTTTAACAAACTACATATTACAGCAAATTTCCACTTGTCTGAAAAACTAACTTTCAAATCTTGTAATTAGTTGGACTGTTTGATAATAGATAATACCATTGAGAGTGAGCCAATAAAGATCTCATTTACTAATTAAAATACAGAAAAAGTTTTAAAATAACAGGTGTGAGGGACGTAGAGGACCACATTTTAAAATTATTTTCAATTATATAAAGAGCTCCATATCAGAGTGGCATTTCAAACATGTTATTTTTTTTTAATAGAACCCTGTATATTTTTGCACATTCTTATTTGCCTTTTAATTAAGTTTATGAATACGTTTTGCTTATTAAATTCCATTGTGACATTGCCATGTTTTTCAACTTTTTTTTTGAAAAATTTTACATTCGTTTAATATCCAACTAATAAAATTTGCGCTCCGCAAATGTCAACTTTTTCAAACTTGGCAAGGCCACAACGAAATTTCAAAAACAAAACGTAATCAGAATAGCAATTAGAAGCCGACTAAGAATTTGCAAAAATACACAGGGTGTTCAATAACAAAAATCAATACAAGTTTGATATGCTACTATAATACAGAACCTCTCGTATAATTAAAAATAATTTTGAAATGTGATCCTCTTAGTCCCCTACAACTTTTATTTGAAACACTATTCTGTTGTAAATAATAAAGAAGATATTGACCACAATTGCCTTATTGACTCCATCCTGTGTAGCTATATATTGCGTAGTATGACGGAAATTTCCATTTTATATAAGTGGCTGTCGTTACACACCAGTACAATGTGTATGCATGTCGATTACTCCATAAAGAGAAAGTGCAACACCTCACATTTGTTTGCTGCACTACACAAGGATAGGAAGCTACCAGCCATGCAACGAACAAGACAATATAATGTGCTATCAAAATGAGTCATTACAAATAAAATATGGCTGCATACTGGATGTATATAGAGAACAGAATAGACATACAGCACATGTTAATGACATATTTTTGTATATAAAATGGAAAGCTGCATCTATGTAAAACACTTCGGCCCACTTTCTATGTTTAAGCAATCTATAATCTACCTATATTACTCAATGATAATACTTATTCTATACCAGTCAAATCTACAAGTATAAATTCTGCTTCTTATGTACATCCCATCCTTATTAAATATAAGTTGAGACTGCATTTTGTGCAGTTCCAGAATAATATGAGTCTTAGTTGCTAACAAAATCATCAACTTGTATCTAATAAAGCACGTGTTAAATCTTAAAATTCATAAATGTTCAAATTTTTTCCAGCACTCAAGTTTCTGGAATTAAAATAACTGAATTACAAAAATAATGTATGAACCTACATTGGTTCGAATAATTGCATATCTTCATTATAATTTACACAAGCCTGTCGACGTCCCTGTATTAAATTTTAACAGCTTACATTATTAACTTCTTTGGAAATTGCCTAAACAGCTTCATGCACGCCAACTAAACTTCACAGAGAATAGTGCAAAAGTTATGTTTAAACAGTGTATCACAGAATACTATAAAGTACTAACACTAAGTTTAACATCGATATACCTGTAAGACTAACAGTACTGTATAAAATGCATAACTGCTACGCTACTGTTATTTTAATTAAAACACTATTTCAGATACATAATCAAGAAGTTGCAGTATAAGAAAATTAAGAAAATAAAATCCACTTTACACTTTTGCGATCAATGTTACAAATATGCATATAGCAGTGCAAATTTTCATATGAACTAATTCTAAGGAATTCATATGAGTCAAATATAAATATATACATATTGTAATGTAGGAATAAGATTTATGTAAATGGATAATACTATACTTCACAAATGGCATTTTCCACTGGACATCTTATAGTACATTTAGGTGCAGTGCAACCTTTGTTAGTTTTCTACATTCCAATTATTGTACTTTAACACAGAAGCCCAGTAGAAATATTTAAAAAGTTCAAATTAATTGCTATACCATCCACTTCAATTTTTAACAGCTAAACAAGTCTGTTCACAACCATGTTGGGGGCGGCACTGCAATAGAGGTTGGGTATTTTATATTGTTACCTAAGTTTGGCAGCAGACGGCTCTGCAATCAAGGTTTAACTGAAGTATGTTAACATTTCAATTTAAATTTGATTTCGAAAACATTTAAACTACAATCGTTTTAAATTGACAATTTAAAACAGAGACTAAAAGAAACAAATTTAATACTTAAATTCGCTTTCACAGCCATCTGTTGCCAAACCTAGATAAAAACATAAAACACCCAACATTGACTGCAGCGCCCCCCGCAATATGCAACCATCTTATAGTTATTATGAAAGAGAATTTTCATAATTTGCTGCTACAAATGGGAAGTGGGCTGCACAGCAAGCACCAACTTAACGTTTTTGAAGTATAAGTAAAACCATTACATAATTTAACTATTCTAATAGAAAGGAGATGAAATATTAATCGTAGAAATTTTAGGAACCTATTAAACATGTTTTTTGAATTTACATTTCGTACAAATTAAATATTTATTATGGCGCTGATCACTGCCTTTTTTTTACATTTTCAGCAGTTTTTGGATACAGCTACAAAAGACCACATTCTTATAAATATATTTACATCTTCTGATATAATTTCAAAAATGTAATTATAATTTTCAATAAATTTTCAGATAATATAGCATTGTAGCTGTTAGACCAAAAACGGAATTTACGCTGTCACTCAGCTCACCGTTTGTAACAATTCAGGAAGAAAAATTGGAAAAGAGTCATTTTTAATGTCATTAAATGTATTGCATTGATCAAAGCTTTAATACATTTAATGACAGTAGGAATGATTCTTATTGCAATTGAACATCCCCCTCCTAGATTGTCACAAACAGGGTTACAGCCATTTTAAGAACGATTAACCCAGTCAAATAGTTCTGACTTCTTGAATGTACTTTCTTTAAACTGTGAGCTAAGGTTGCATAAAATTCATCTGTTTTGAAATTATGATATGCTGTGTCACGATACAGATGACATATTCATCACCCTTGCACAATGACAAGTGAACGGTTTCCATAAAAATGGTTAGTTAATTCTTGTTTACAGTAGAGTACATTCAGTAACACGCATAACACATAATAGCATGAATCATTAGGTTCACAGTGTCACTGCGTAAATTCCGGTATTGGCTTAAATCACCTATGTATTTTTAATTTATATTGAAGTAAAAATTTAGTTTGTTTTGTTTTCGTAGAATAAAAATTATTTTTCGCACAAAAGATTGAATTCGTCTATAAATTTGAATACAATATTTATGATTTACACTTTTTCAAATTGATATCAGCTGATTTTTCATATTTTCGAGTATTTTCTCCTTTACAAATAATAATACTTCGTTATAATTGCATAAGTTAAAACTACAACATTAAAAGCTTATAATTCTTTATACACATATCACTCAATTTGCTAAAATAGTTATGCACAACCTACACATTATCAACACCAACATAAGTTCTGCACAACCATAAAAAAATATTTAAGAACCATTTAAAATTCTTCATAACTACAAAATAAAATCAACATGCTAAATTAACATTAATCAGATTGCAAGTAGTAAATGTATCATAATGTTTATCAACTATTCATAGGCCACACAAAAACAATTTAAAGCGCTACCTTTTACTTCATAAACTACATAATTTATGCAGAATTAAAATGTTTTAAAAGCGAGACAGAACAAAGAATGTACATACAGTATGGAACCCAAGTAAAGATAATGAAAGACTAATAAAATGAAGAATAACTTTTACCTTTCGAAAGGTTAGAAAAATATTACCAAACAAAAGTCACTTACAATAACATTTGATATTTAAGGAGAGAGTTTAATTACCCTTGAAATACTAGGACACTAATTAACAGCCAATAGACAAATTGATTTGAGCATGGCAACACCAAAATTTTTTGGAAATTTTTTATACCTAGCCCAACCTAGGCAAAATTAAAAAGTGGAAATTTCATGTTAAATATGTCAGTTAGACATTTAAATTAAAATATATTATATTGAATTGTCGGAGCGAGTAAGTTCCTATGGATATATTTCTATTACAACTAATTTCCAGCAAAATTTAAAGCCTGAATTATTATTAATTTTTGTGGCAGTCGTATGATTTTTTTTACAAAATCTGCATTCGAGCATTAATTCATGTCTGGTAAATTTCTTATCGTGCATTCCAACAACATAATGGAGCTCTCGTGTTCCACTCGAGTCGATTAATACGTTGTTGTAATGCACCCCAAATATTTCCAGAAAGAATTAATGCTCTTATGACATTATAAGTCTTTTGAAACAGGTAAGCAATTTATTTACATGTCATAGAAGCCATCCTTGGCATTGAAAATGACAATAAGTCTCAGCTTGCAATCGGAACTTATTTAAATGGAGTTGTGGATGCTGCAATCAATGCTGAGTATTTTTTTTGTTACCTAGGTTTGGTAGTGGATGAATTTGCAATCGAAGGTAAGTATTAAATCTGTTTACATTTGAATTTAAAATTAATTTTGTAGACATTCAACCTAAAATTGTGTTAAATGGATGATTTAAAATAGAGATTAAAAGAAAAAAAATTTAATACTTAACCTCTGTTGCAGAACCATCTGTGGTAAAAACATAAAATATCTAACATGGATTGCAGTACCCTGAACATGCACCCCCCCCCCTCTCTAAAAATATGTGGTAGCATTATGAAAGTTTTGCTCTAACAATAAGAAGCAGCTATGACTGTTGTACGTGTGCATTTAATTTTTCTAATCGACTAATAACATTAAAGTCCATAGGTTTCAATTTTACAGACAATGTTTAGCAGTGTTGTCCTTTTGAATACCATGTTAAAAAGAGCACACAGGCGTCAACCATTGTACTTGGCTTGACGGTTACGGTTACTTGAGTTCACACCTCATTCTAGAAATTTTTGTTTAATATTTAATTGTATAGAATGTAAACGTATTATGCTGAATGTTGTATGTTAGTTTAGTTACTTGCCTAAATTAACTTGCATTAGCTGTGTCGCTTAGGTTTCACCCTGTATATGTAAATAAATAAATTTAAAAAAATTAAGTAGCAGGACAAATAATTCAAGTTATTTTTTTATCATTACTAAGTATATGAAGCTATACAGAGTGAGTCAAAAGTATGGAGACACCAATTTTCTGTCAGTATCCTTTTTTTCTTCAGAAAGAAATATTTCAAACAGTTAGTCAGGAAATTCTTATCTGTATGATGATGTACAAAGAAATTTCTGAACTGTTTTTTTCCTTTACGGTACTATACAAATATTATGGAATTACAAAAAAGATTGTGAACATTCATTCCACTTAAGTTGCAACTTCAAATTATCTATCGAATAGTTCCTGAATAACTTACTCAAAACATATTTGTCTAAAATGTATATTAACAGTAGAAAATGAGTGTATCCACACTTTTGAGTTGTTCTGTATATGAAAAATATTTACAATTGTAAATATATATATGCGCTTAATTAATAACAATAAACACTATTGTATACTTCTATAGCTGCAAAAATATCTAGTACTATAATAATAGGTGTGTCAATTAACTAAGACATAATACTTCTTTGCAAAACGGTAGAATAAATAATAAAATGTAAAACGAAACATGATTAGCTGCAGGTGGTAATAGAATGTGCAAAATAACAAAGAGCAACAGAAAGGTGACTTAACATTAGAATCGTTTTTTAGTATCGAAGATTATAATTGCTGTGATTTAAGAAAAATGCAATACATTCCATGCTTTTAGTTTTAAATGTGAAAAATTTACATTATTCAACACCAAATCGATCGTTACAGTAGCTAGTAGCTAGTAGCAGTAGCTAATACTTTAATATATTATTCCGTCATTAGAATTATATTTTATTGAGTATAGAGATATTAAGCTGTATAAATTAAGAATGCTCTGTAATATTGTGAATCAAGGAACACTAAATAATTTACAAAATTAAAAGAAACATTTTAAAATTGAAAGTTTTCGGTTATATTGTTTCTCAAAAAAATTTAAATTGGATATTAAAGCCACAACATCGTGTACTTCACATACAAAAATGAAAGCATGTTTTCTATTAATGCTTTGACTAATAGACGAAGATCATTACTATGTTACATACTATGAATTACTTACTAATTGTGCCCCCATAAGCAAAATAAGACTTTAACAATTTTAATTTTACTGAATTTTATTATTATCTTCAAAACTGTTTTGTATTGAAATTGTTTCAAATCTCATAAAAAATGTATCAAAACAAAAAGTTATTTTAATAAACAAACAAATATAAGCTGTATGTTTAATATTATTTTTTATTGTTCAATTTACCCTGTAGAAAACTGTTTACATGAACAAATACTGCTTACATTTACTTACAGGGGCAGATTAACTATTCATCGAAATAACACGTGACACCAAACAGTACATATAAATATTTTGAGAAATATTAGGAGAAAAACAGAAGTAATAGTATTTTCTAACCTTTACATTCCAATTAATTTTTTCGCACCATATGAATAATAGAAATTTGTTTTCGCACATTCTAAAAAGGGCCAAGAAAGGGGGGCAAGGTAGAGGGGGCAGCTAATCATGACGGCTTTTTACCCCAAGCCCCCGCCGCCGTCATACATATTCCATTGGTGATCGCTTTCCTTTGCCACGCTGTTCGAGTACTCGCTCGCAAAGTTTCTTTACTTCAGATAATATCCAAACAGACGAGGTTAGCGTTGTTAAAAATACCATATCTAAAAAATACATTTTAACATTTGCCAACAATCTATAATAGACTAAGGTTTACCCCAGCACGTTAGGGCCTCTGTTTGAAAAACTCTTTGCAGTGGTGGTGTATAAACCACGAGCAACTGTCCCACAACAGAAAGAGTAACGGCTATTAGGAACATTTTGTTTGAGAATAAACCAATTGAGAACACACTTTTGGTTTGAGAACGACAAGACAGTGCATTCCACATGTCGAAGAAAACGAAACAAGTGAAAGTCATCGTTGTGTCTCGTGCTGTTATACCTTCAGTGCTCATCTTTAATTAAAAAAGTTTGTAAATATCACAATTCCATATTTTATTAACATAAGTATTACAGTTTACCTCTTTTTTAAATACCCATAATGTGCCAGCAATAATGACTAGTGCAGATAAAAGTACATTGATGATAAGTGCTCGTGTTATGATGGGTTCCTTAACATTTCGTGGCTTTTGTTTAACAACATCTTTCGCAACAGGTTCGACTCCTAAACTTTGAGCTGGTGGACCATCCATTATAATATTAATCCAAAGAATCTGAAAAAATACATACTTTTAAAATTCTTGAAATTTGCCATCTAAATGTAGGCAGCTTCACTTTACATGAAGATGCAAAACACAAAACATTGCATTGCATTTCACTAGTTGTGGGCAAAGAAATGACTTCTTGCGTGAACTGATAAGTACAGCTACCTAACTTAAATAATTCTATTTTTATTGCTTTCACCACAAAACGCTACATGACACCACATTCCAAGCAAAATGTATAATGCTTTTCGAGAATCAAAATATTTCGTTAAGAACGGCCCCTTGCAGTCGATATTAATTCAAGCTGTGCTTTTTAAAAAATTTTGATAGAAATACATCTTCAGCAACTCAAAATAGTGGGTTTTAAAAATGTTTGTCTGTGAGTGAATAGCTGGGCATGCTTCATATCTCCTGAATGGATGGGCTAATTTTGATGAGCTTTGGCTTATGGGAGCATATCAAAAATTCATTGAAAAAGTAGATTTTAATAAAAACGGAACTGGAACAGAGGTTAGACATGTTTTTTGGCAGCAATCTGTTTGGAAACTCAATTTCCTAAATTAAATTTAATTTCGTTATCGAATTTATTAAAATTATTATTATTTATTAAATTATTTTTTAAAGTCAGAAAACAAATTATTAAGGTCAACAAATATTTTTTGTCATCAATATTTTTTTGCAAACATTAGTTTAATAATAATTAACTTTTAAAAAAAAAGAAACCCGACTTCAAATAAAAACACAAAAGTGACATAAGTTAACTAAAAAGCAAAAAATAAATGTTTTTTATACAACAGTTTAATACTTATTTGTTGTTCCGTTTAATGTAATTAAGAAATTGTTGTTTATTATATAATTATTAATTGTTTTATAATTTTTAAGTCGGTGCCAAGTAAAACATAAAAATTCGAATCTAATTTGTTATTGCAGCAAGGTATATAATTTTTATGTTTTACTTGGCACCGACTTAAAAATTATAAAACAATTAATAATTATATAATAAACAACAATTTCTTAATTACATTAAACGGAACAACAAATAAGTATTAAACTGTTGTATAAAAAACATTTATTTTTTGCTTTTTAGTTAACTTATGTCACTTTTGTGTTTTTATTTGAAGTCGGGTTTCTTTTTTTTTAAAAGTTAATTATTTTACAATTTTAAGTGATGGGTAGACCTAGTAGCGATGCTTCTCAAATGAGGAAATGACGGCTAGTTGAAACGGAAGATGAAATACGGTAACACTAAAAAGTCGGTTAAAAAAAATAGATTTTGAGGAGTATCTTCGAAGTTCAAGCTCCAATACCAATGAAATTATAATGGGACCACCTTGGAACTATACTGAACCCACCACAAAAAAATCATTAAAATCGGTTTATAAACAAAAAAGTTATGCCCGAACATACATACAAAAAAAAAAAAAAATATATACAGACGAATTGAGAACCTCCTCCTTTTTTTGAAGTCGGTTAAAAAATAAAACTGCATTTCATACTTTTAGCTTCAAAATGACTAGCGTTACAACTTTTCAAAAATTTTGCCTCTAACGTTTTACTGCTAAGAACGAGTTGCAGATCAGCATTAACTTTAGAAATTACAATAGCCCTGGAAAAACGCAATATTACTACCGACAAGAATTGTTTAAAAAATATTGCTCAAAAACTAGCCACACGATTTTAAACTTTTTTAGCTCAGAGGGCTAGGGATGAGCTACAATAATTTGGTTGGTGTCTCTATCCGGTAATTTCTCAGCGACAACTTCCATGATTTTTTAAAAATCATAAATTCATGCCCCCTTATTTAATAAACGAGATACCATAAAATATTTGCCTAGGACAAATTGCTTGAGTGATAGTGAATTAACATTCACTTGAGATGCAGCAATGTTGAGGAGGATTAATTTCCCCCTTGCACATAATATTTGACTAATGAATTTCCTCTTTGGCTTCTGGTTTTCTTTAATCACAAAAAATATTTTTGTTTGATACCAAACGAATGGAGAATAGTTTATTCAAAAAACCAGAAACAACTTACCTGCATGGCATTCAAGGGATTAGGTATACCAATCAATGTAGCTAGAGCAATGAGAGAAAGAGCAGCTATTGATGTTGACAGTTGAAACCTAACAAAATTCCTAATATTATAATATATTCCCTTGCCTTCTTCTATTGCAGATCTAAAAACAAGGTTTATTAACTTCAATATATTCAAAGATGTTTTAAATCTTACATAATAGTATGAAAATCATCATCGACTAAAATCATATCTGCAGCTTCTTTGCAAACATCAGTGCCATTACGACCCATTGCAATACCAATATCAGCTTTTTTAAGCGCCACTCCATCATTTACTCCATCACCAGTCATACCTACAATATGGCCAGTTCTTTGTAAAGATTTTACTATCGCCAGTTTATGTTTTGGTGATACTCTATAGAAGACAGTCGCATGTGGTATCGCTGCATCTAATTCTGGTTCTGAGAATGTATCTAGTTGTTCACCAGATAAAACTTGAGAATGCAAAGTGTCAAGACCAATCATTTGTGCTGAAAAAATAAAATTTCGGTTGCAAGTCGATTATCGGTCACGTCACTAAAAACTTACCAACAGCCACAGCTGTATCCATAGCATCGCCTGTTACCATTTTAACCTGCACACCAGAATGTAACAGTGTAGTGATTGATTCCCGTACAAATGGTCTAGGTGGATCACAAATGCCCACAATACCCACATATACAAGTTCTTGCAAAGAGGGACCTTTAGCCATTGCTACAACCCTTAACCCCTTTCGGCCAATTTCATGTGCTTCAGCCATAAATTCTTGCTCCTTTTTGTTGGTAAGTGTCTGGGTACTGCCATTGTAAGAATACTTTGTACATTTTGGAAGTATTTTTTCAAGTGCACCTTTCACAAAAAATATATCTTGCTTACTTTCTTCATACTTAGGCACACACTTGACAGCCATCATTTTCTGTTCTGAACTGAAAGGGTATTCTTGTAATCGCACATATCTTTCAGCCACATTATACATCCCATTCTTCATTGCAGCAGCTAATAAGGCTCCCTCCGTTGGTTGACCCATTAGAGTTTCATTGTTAATTAGTGCATTGTTACATACCGTACCTACCTATAAATGCAACAAAAAAAATGTTTTAAATTATAAATAATTGTACAAACTGTTGTTTAGAGAAGATAATTATTTTATTATTGGAAATCTTAGGTTTTACAAATATAAAAACATTTTGTTCATAATTAATAATAACAACTTACCAATAAAAAAACATGGTAAACCCTTTTTTTTTTCTTTAATTATTTACTTAAACAGATGAAATTTGGACTAATTAATGTATGCATAAACTCTTATTATTTGATGTAAACTTCAATTTGTTTGTGCTTCCAGTTTCACCAGAAATGATGCTAAATTTCTTATTTTAAATAGAATTCTGATATTTTATAAATCAGAATAAAATTATGCAAACACCACTATTCTTTAAATACATTTTAATTACGACTTTTATTTTTAAATTACTATTTACCTCATAGGAACCATTCATGTGAGTCATGGCACTCTTTACAAAAAAAAACTTTGTCCCAAAAAAAGTAGTTACTCTGATTCCAGAAACGTTAAAACATACAGGGCGTCCTACTTTAAATAAGAAATCTGAGACCATCTCTGGTGAAACTGGAAGTGCAAAAAATTGACATTTACATCAAATAATGGGAATTAGAGTATATATTAATCACTTCAAATTTCTTTTGTTTAAATTAATGAAGAAAAAGAAAAAAAGAGGGTGAGCCATGTTTTGTTTACACCCCTAATAAACTATATCTAGAGACATTGTGCCTGTTTACAAAAAAAATGGATAACGCTCTTTGTGGTCAAAACCAATGTCAGATCAAATTTTCATTAACATTTTTTTTTTCAAACAAAAACAAAAATTGCCTTGGCACAAATTGTTAACCTTATCCAACCAATGTGAAGGCTAAAACAAAGGTCAAGTATCAATTATTTAAAAACAACTCACCTCTAGCAAATTATACACGCTTTCCCTTGCTCGATCTGGAAAATCACATTTGTGTAGTAAAACTTGACCGTGGTCATTGTAGCCTGCCCCAGTGATTTCAGCAAGATAACTATCAGAGGTGATAAGTACAGTAACAGTCATTTCATTGCGTGTGATGGTCCCCGTCTTATCGGAACATATGACATTCACACAGCCTAAGGTTTCGACAGTGGGCAATTTTTTGACTATGACATTACGTTTAGCCATACGCATTACGCCAAGGGCTAAAGTTACTGTTACTACGATTGGTAAACCTGTCAACATAAATTGTTAATAACAGGATCTTATAAAGAAAAAGTTAGTAAAGCATAAATTTAAATGACAGCCTTTTAATTTTTTCATTTGTTATGGTTGTAAATAATTCAATTAAAAAAAATTGCGTTTAGACAGAGCTGGGTAGTATTCGAATACTGAAGCATTTAAAATACTATTCTAAATACTTTTCCAGTATTTAGTATTTATTATTTAAATACTTTTGTATTTAGTATTTATTATTTAAATACTTTTAAAGTGTGGTATTTAGCATTCATTACTTTTAAATAGAGAATTTAGTATTTAGTACTCAAAATATTTATCGAATACTTTTGTTATATTTGAAATAACTTTTAAACATAGAGGAATTACTAGATCGCATTGGAGAAATTACCCTTAAATAAAATTTATTGAAGTTATAGATTTTGCTATGATTAGTGACATTACAGAAAAAGGAGACGGTGAAACATAAATAGATATCACAACAGTGCCAGTTACTGCAATATATTTGTTGTGCGAGTCACACCCTAGATCTTTTAGTAACTGCCAATGCTAATAAAGCCATAATTCCGTAGAATAATTGATATTGAAACACAAAAACAATGCACAAATGCACTTTATTATGGAAATGTGCTGGACGTCTGAAAAGTACAGAAATAATGAAAAAAATATATTAGGGAACACATTAAGCTATCCCTGCATTACAAGGTGGAATTCTTTTTACGATTCCATTATAAAGATTCTTAAAGCAAAAGAACTAAAATCTTTACAGAGTGCTTTGGAAATAAAAGAAAACTTCACAGATTCTGAAACTATTAATTTATCAGAGTACTGCATTATTTTGAAACCTATCGCAGAAAGCATCAATTTATTACAAAATGAAAAATGCACCTTCTATGGGTATACCTTTTACCAACTGTAGTATCTCTAAAAGTAAAATTAGAAAAAATCAAAAAAAAAAAAAAGATAAATTTGAAACATACAACTATATTATTTTAGATAGTATACTAAAAGGTATGTTTGAAAGGTTTGAATCATTCTATTCCCTGAATGAAGAAATCAGTTAAGCAATTATTGCCGCCCTTACTAGCCCAAATATAAAAACGAGATGGGTTAATGCATATGATAATCTGGACGTTAAAAATTATACAAAATTATAATCAACGCAGCATATGATTTAATAAGAGACTAGTGTTACCCCAGCACACAATGCACTGACAGACAGCGTTGCAGAACCGGCGAAATGTCAAGTCACGTGATGCATTAGTTCCAATAATGACACACGACGTTATTGTAGATGGCGCCCCAAGCGGCGCGCGTCTAGCCGACCTTCATATATATTATAAATTAAAATAATTATTATTAAAAAATCGATGTAGAATAAAAATATAAAAATGTTTCATGTTCCATCTGTGGATAGAGACCTTTCATTAAAAAAAAAATGGTCCAAATTGGTGAAGCGGTAGCCGCTGGAGGAACCGGAGAAAAAAAACCCTTTGTGCTTTTATATATGTATGGATGATGCGGCAAACATTGAAGTAGAGAGTAGCGAAGCACCTAGAACTGAAGATGATTTGTTTGATTTTGGTGAAACCGAAAGGCGCTCACTTTTATATGAAACGTCTGAATTTTTGACTCCACAACCAAACCTAACTACAATCAGGAACTAATTAAAAATAAAAACAACATTAGAATTGTTGCAATACCTACAGGACCCGAGACCTTCAATAAATATTTTGGAAAATGATCCAATTATTAATAGAGTTTTTATTAAATATCTTCCATCATCGGTACCAGTAGAGAGACTTTTTTCGTTTGCAACCTTAATTAAATCCTCCCAAGTGCAATGCTTTAAGCAGATACCTTGGTTCTTTTTGTTAATACATTGTGTAGAATAGTAGCTTTTAACTTTTTTCGACGTGGTATTGTAAATTTTAGAATAACTGTAAAATGTTTAACCAAATTTTAAGGTATTGTTAGTTGTATTTTATAAAAATTTTATATATATATATATAATCAAAACCTCATCTACCGTAGGTGTAAAGGTATGTAATGTCTCTAAACAGTCTTGTAAACAAGCTTCTTCCATTGTCTTCTATCTTTTGCAAGCTTTGTAGCCTCTTTCCACTCCAAATTTCTCTTCTTCAATGCTTCTGCAACTGTCCCGTCCCATGTTTTCCTTGGTCTTCCCCTGCTTCTCTTCCCCTGCACTTTTGCTTCCCATAAGCACCTCACCTGTCTTTCTTCGCTCAATCTTATTAGATGGCCAAACCACCCAAGCTGTTGCTGCTCGATTCTTGTTGTTATAGGTTCTATATGCAATTCTTCTCTTATTTTATCATTCCGTACTCTGTCTCTTCGTGTTACTCCTTTGACCCTTCGTAAGTATTTCATTTCCATTGCCTGAACGTTGCTTATCAGACTATTGTTTAGCACCCAACTCTCACTTCCATATGTTAGTATTGGCCTGTATATTGTCTTGTATATTGTCATTTTTGTTTTCTTGCTTATTTCCTTGTTGCCAATAAATGTTTTATTTAGGGCATGGTACGTTTTTGCAGCACTATTAATTCTTTCTTTTACTTCTTGTTCCATTTTCCCATTTCCTTGTATTGTCACCCCCAAGTATTTAAAGCTTTCTACCTGTTCCAGTTTGTTGCCATCGATTCTTACGTCTATTTTTTTGCTTTCATTTCCAATCAGCATTATCTTCGTTTTCTTTGTGTTAACTTTCATGTTTCTTTTAGCCAATTCCTGGACCCACATTGTTAGGTTCTCTCTTAAATGAACTTCCCCCTCCGCGCATATCATGAGATCGTCCGCAAATGCGCATTCTGCTAGTTTAACCGGTCGCAATTTTCTATAACCTACATTTACTTTATGTACTTTTTCTTTAAGCTCTTTCAATATATCATCTATGATGATTATAAACAGTGTGGGGCTTAGGACTCCTCCTTGCTTTAGACCTTCTTCTACTGGGAACTCTTTTGATTGTAAGTTATTTGTTCTTATATAATTAGTATTGTTTCTGTATAAACTTTCTATTCCTCTCCTCAGTTTAGCCCCCAAACCTCTTCTCTTCAAACTATCCCACACTAGTTTCCTTGGTATTCTATCGAACGCCTTTTCCAGATCCAGGAAAGCCATATACACTTCCCTATTCTTGTTGGTTTTTTCTATGAGTTGTTTAATGGAGAATATGTGATCCTGTGTACTTCTTCCCTTCCTGAACCCACTTTGTGATTCCTCCAACTGTTGTTCGATTTTCTCTCTAAGTTTCCCCTCCAATACTCTCTCATACATTTTTGCAACTACACTTATTAGGGTTATACCCCTATAGTTTCCACAATCTCTTGAGTCACCTTTTTTATAAATTGGCACAATTATGCCCACCTTCCAGTCTTCGGGTACTTCTCCTTTTTCCCATGCCATGTTAAATATACTTGTCAGTGCTCCTATACCTTTTTCTCCAAGATTTTTTATCATGCTCGGTGTAATTTGGTCATGCCCTGCTGCTTTTCCTTTCTTGACTTTCTTTATTATCCCTATAACTTCTTCTTCTTTAATCTTTTCCATTTGATCTTCGCTGTTTTCTGGATGAATTTCTTCCATATCCCCATCTTCTATGTAGTCCATTTCTTGGTTTAACAAATCCTGGAAATACTCTTGCCACCTGTTCATTATGTCATTCTCTTCGGTAAGTATTTTGTTTTCTTTATCTTTAATTTGTTTCAGTGTATATTTCTGTTCTTTCCTTAAGTTTTTTATAACTTTATAAAACAATTTCTGGTTCGACTTGCTGTCATCCTCCATTTTTTTACCGAATTCTTCCCAGGATACTTTCTTCGCCTGCTTGATCATTTCCTTAACTTTGGTTCTCTGTTCCTTATATTTCGTATAATTATCCTCTGTTTTACTTGCAAGGTATCCTTTCCATTTTTCTTTCTTTAATTTCGCTTGTTCTTTTATCTCCTTACTCCACCATCTTGTTTGTTTCTTTTGTTTGTTTATCATAATTGTTCCACACATTTCCCTTGCTGCTTTTAACAGTATTTCTTTGAACTCTTGCCATACCTGCTCCAAGTTTTTGTCTTTCCATTCCTTTTCCACTGCCTCGAGTTTGCTGTCTACTTGTTCTCTAAACTTATTTGCTATTATTTCCTCTGTTAGCTTATATGCCTTTATAGCTTCTTTCGAGTTCGTTTTTCCATTTGGAGGGATGTTTTCTTGTTTCTGTGTCTTTATTTTTAATTTTCCCACCACTAGGTAGTGATCACTGTATATGTTGTATCCTCTATATACTCTGACATCCGTTAGTTCCTCTCTGTATCTCCTATCCACGAGGATGTAGTCGATAATGGATCTTTCGTTTCGACTCTTAACTTCTCTTGTAAATTTATGGATGTCTTTATGCTGATAAAATGTGTTCGCCACTATCAAGTTATTTTCGGAGCAGAAGTCTATTATTCTCTTCCCGTTATTGTTCCTTATCGCCTTTTATATTTTATATTTTATTTAATCTTTTTTTGGTTGTTATTATTTGTGTTATTATTATTTTTATTAATAAAACACGGGATATAAACATTTGCAGGAGTTAAGTTTTAAAAGATGTTTATAAAATTCAGCAGCTTTTTAAGAAAATATTCGAAAGTGTAATCGAACACTCAAATATCGAGTATTTTGAATAAAGTATTTAAAATCCTTTTTTTAATAGAGTATTTAATATTGGAGTATTTTTAAATACTTTTTTCTCCAGTATCTAGTATTTAAATACTTTTTCAGTATTCAACCCAGCTCTGCTATTAGATGATGTAAGTTAGTTTAAGAGAAAGGCGAAGTAGCCCAAAATAGAGTATTTGAAGTTAAAGTGTGTCAAGATGAAAAACATATTTGATTTCTATTTGAAATATTTACATAAAATATTTCTCTAATTCTAAATGTATGTTTACTTTTTCAGTTAGTAATTTAGATTAAATAAACGATACCTTTTTGTTACGAAAGACTTTCAAAGAATTATGTTCTTATATAAAGTTTCTGCTGTAAATTTTTCAAAACAATGAACTTATTATTTAAATTGATGTGATTTTAAGTTAGTGGAGTGTGTAAGGCATTTATTTTATTATTAAAATACTGTACTGTATAGTTTTTCTTTTTTTCACTTCAAAATACTTCTTTTCAGAAGCATGGTTTTAGACCATATTTTCTACTAAATCCACGTACCAAAAGCCATCTGGTACCTACGGAAATAACCAAAAGTGGCATCAACTTTGATTTTTTAAATATTCCGAGGGAGCTTTATGTTACAAAAATATTGAGTTATATGAAAATGTTTTACCATGAAAAATAACAATGTTGTAGCGTTTTAAAACTGGAAATTCTCAACTGTCATAGATAACAGTTGCCATGAATTGAATCATAAAAACCTTTTTTTTAAACTAAAATCGTCACATTTGTTTATTCCCATGCACTCAGACTTACAAAAGTAAGAGTAAGATTGCCAATAAATACCATAACTTCAACCCAATTTAATAATGCAACAACCCAAGCAACATTTTAATTTGTATACATATATGGTTAACGATTTTCTAATATACATATTATAAAGGTATATTGTTTACCCATTTTAAATCAGAAGTATTCATTTTCGTTTAATTTTTATATGTATATGATAAACGCCTTTCTAATATACGTATTATAAACCTATACTGTTTGCCTATTTTATTCTTTACCTCAGAAATTCGTCGTTTTTCGTCTGATTTTTAAACGTTTTATCGAAAAAACTAATTTATACCATCTTTTACGTCAAACTTTGTTTTATTTTATTTTTAAACGTGTTTTATTATGATTAACGCAAATACACATATTGTAGAGATACATTATACAGCAAAAAACAGACAAAACAAACTAGTGCGCAGTTGTAGCTAGGCAGCTAGAGCTACCAAACTTTGAAAACGCTTTTAACTGCTTTCCTTTGTCTTGGAAATACATGATAGTTAAATGCACCTAAACAAAATATACCTTTTAAAGCCAGCTTAAAAAAGGAGGAGCAAATTGTGTAACTTCGTGATATACCTAGTCGATAAGTTAGATTTAATAAATGTTTTATAAATAAATATGAATGACATTTATTTAACGTTTTTCATATACGTACAGTATAGGACATTCATAATTATTAGTTCTGAATCTCCAGCAAAAAACACTTTAAATGAGGCAATGCAGCGCCTGAACTAGATCAGCTGACTTTCTATGCCTGCGCATAACCCTAGATCATATCCGTTGTTGTTAACTTGTTGGCTTGGGACGTTTTGATTTTTCTACTTCAAGTGTTCGTTCAGAAAGCCTGTAATTTCTTATTTACTTATTCAACATTATGTAAACGCAGTGTATAAAGTGAGGATCTGTAAATAAAAGGTATGTGATAGCGATATTAAGTTATTTTCAGCAATTTTGTACGTATTATAATTGTATTTTTTCAGTGCCTTAAGACTACATTAGAACGTTCAGGTTGTTGCATTCTCAAACAATAAAACATGTCAAACATCTTATCAAATCGCCATTTACATCGAAATGTAGCCAAAAATACTAAATTTTTTTTAGCAGCCGTTGATTATGGTAATGCAGTTCCCACTGCAATTTTTACAGAACCTAATTTGCACAAATCTTCGACATAGAAAAGTATTCTAGAAAATACAGTCGTGCCAGCATTGTTATACTCTAAAAATATTTAATAAAAAATTAGATTGGCATGCTTTTCAATTGGGCTAGATCGGTCCCAAAGAAAGAGTCATGAAAAAGGAATCACGCTTTCAAAAACACAAATTTGTGGAAAGTATTGAATGGTCAAGATATTTTTAAATAGTTTAAAATTGATGATCAATAATTGTTTTCTGTAGAGTACAGAAGCTGTGAACTGCCTTTTTCAGGTATGAAAGCATCCTCTAGATGTAAGTGATGCTACCATTATAAAAGCCATCCAGGATTGGCTGAATCTGTCAAGGCACCGATTTGAATAATAAGTCTTCAAACCAGCGAAATTCACTACCTCGAGGTTTGTCATATTTTTTGGCACTTTTTATCATAAATGCAATGCAATTCTTGCTGAATTTTATAAGAAGTGTATAGTGTTAAGTGTAACAGTATTGTACAGTGTATTTTTATGGTATATAATTCACAGCAGGATGTAATTTAAAATTATAACAACAGTTATGTATTGTACAGGCGGTTCCAAGTTAAGTCTGCACTATTGCTAACTTTGTTATTGTAGGAGCTACGATGTCGGTTAAATGAGCAAACTAGTAGAATTTTTTATGCTGATTATGATAGTGAAATAAAAAAAACAATTGAGCATCGCATTTCCGAGATATCTGCCAAAACATTTAATTTTTAAATAGAACACTCTGTATGTTTTTACATAAATGGATAGAAAATTAAATTCTGAACAACAATGCCCATATAACTTTTTTTGATAACATTGAAAATAACCGAGTTATTTGGGAAATAACTATTTTAAACCTTTTAAAATCAAATAGCGATGAAACAGAAAACATTCGTTGTTGTCAATTATCCTAATGTGTCAAAATAATAATTGTTCTCGTTAGTTTTTGCAGCTAAAGTAATTAAACGTTGTGTTTACTGTTATTTTCTATCTGAAAATGGTGTTTACACATTTACAAAAGTGTGATATGTTAGAAGCATACCTAGTATGTAATAAAAATGGAAGACGAACCCAGGAATATTATAGCGAGACGTTTCCCGAACGTGAGATTCCGGACCAGCGATGTTTTTTGATTCTTTATAGAAGATTAAGAGAAAAAGAAGGAGTTTTCAAGCGTATCCAAATAATTCTACGCAAGATTTATCAAAAGAAGCGGGTTTTTCTCTAGGCACTATTCATAGAATTTTGAAAAAACATAAATTTGTTCCTTACAAGTATCAACCAGTGCAGAGTTTACACCCTGGTGATAACGAAAGAAGACTTGTGTTCTCACATTGGTTCATTAATGAATGTCACGAAAATCCCAACTTCTTTAGACATATCTTTTGGAGTGATAAATCTAATTTCTCCAATAGTGGGATGTTCAACAGGAAAACGCATCATTACTGAAGTCATGAAAATCCATTTCTTGTTCATCCTCGTAATCCACAAAATCGTTTTAGTTTAAACGTATGCTGTGGTATGGTAGGCTCTAGAATTGTTGGCCCATTTTTTATCGTGGATCTTTAACAGGACAACGTTATGTTGAATTTATGAGTGAAATCTTAGAAAACTTCTTGGATAATTTAAATTTGTTAGACCGACCACTCATCCATTTCCAACAAGATGGTACCCCCGCCCATAACTACCACGGTACAAATGAATTATTGCGTCGATTATTTGGAAATCGCTGGATAGGTACAAATGGACCCATTCTGTGGCCTCCACGGTCACCCGACATTACCCCATTAGATTTTTACTTATGGGGGCACGTAAAAAATGAAGTGTATAAGACAAGATATGCAGCAGTAGATGAGCTCCAAAATGCTATCACCATGGTCATTAGAAATATCAATAGACGAACTATTTTGAAAGCAACTAGTAGTGTTCAAAAAAGATTAATGAAGTGCGTGTTGAGCAGGAGGGCAACATTTTTGAACATTTACTTTAAATGATTATGATATTCATTACCTCCTATCTCGTTCTCTTTTTTTTATTGAATAAAACACTTATTTTCTATGTGTAATTTTTTTTTAAATATTGTAAAATGAAGTCTATAACTTCTTTAATTCTGATTTTTTTGTAATCATGTAATAAAATTATTTTGTTCAGAATCGAATTTCCTAACGAACTGTGATAAAACATACAGGGTGTTCTATTTAATTACTTTAGCTGCAAAAACTAACGAGAACAATTATTATTTTGACACATTAGGATAATTGACAACAACTAATATTTTTTGTTTCATGGCTATTTGATTTTAAAAGGTTTAAAACAGTTATTTCCCAAATAACTCGGTTATTTTCAATGTTATCAAAAAAGTTACATGGGCATTTTTGTTCAGAATTTAATTTTCTATCCATTTATATAAAAACATACAGGGTGTTCCATTTATAAATTAAATGTTTTGGTAAATATCTCGGAAATGCGATGCTCAATTGCTTTTTTGATTTCATTATCATAATCAGCATAAAAAATTCTACTAGTTTGTCCATTTAACCGACATCATAGCTCCTATAATAACAAAGTTAGCAATAGTGCAGACTTAACTTGGAACAGCCTGTATACACTGCTAAAATAAGTTCAAATTACGGCATACTCTAAGCTATAGTATAGCATAAACATAGACAATAGACATGGTAGACCATTTTTTATAAGATTATCTGGGAATCTCGCTTATTATTAAAGTTAGAGAAAAACTGATAGAACATTCTCGATCAATCTGACACTTTCTTTTGTTTGCAAGATACAGGATGAAAAAGATATTTTCGCCATTTTTACAACTTCCAACTATTCATTTGTTTCTATAGATATTGAAAATCTGAACACAAATACTTATGGCACTTTTCAAGTAGAATTCAAAATTTAAGTAAAATTTTTTTCAATCAATTTTATTATGAGCGCTGCGGCATAAAGTTGTGTTTTTTAATGAAAAACCATAGTTGGCTATAATTTTTGCTACTTGAAAAAGTGCCTTAAGAATGTGTTTTTAGAATTTCAACATCTATTAAAATAAACGAAAGGTTCTAAGTTGTAAAAATGGTTAAATTTCATTTTCAAGCTGTATTTCGAAAACAAGGTATCTGATTTCTGTTTGCGCCATTAAATTTGTCTCAAAAAAATAGATCGAGAATGTTCCATTAGTTTTTCTCTAACTTGCATAATAACCGAGTAGTAATAACCGAGATTCCCATATAATGTCATAGAAAAAGATCCACCCTGTACATATATAAACACTATGTACAGTAAGCTAATAACATGCGTTTAGTGAAATATAACAGTGCCGTATACATACAGGGTTGGGCAAAAGTACGGAACAATGCAAATATCTCTAATACGACAACCGCGTTTCGACCAAATGTTCTACATGAAGGTTTCGATATGCGACGAATACAATGAAAGTATCGTGGTTTAAAAGAACTTCCGGTTAAGCCAGAAAGGATATCAACTTTTTTATTTTAAATAGAACACCCTGTATATTTTTTGATATATCGATAGATAATATAAGGTTTCATGTCTTTATTTTCAAATATTCTAGAGATATTGAACAATAATGTTTCATAATAGTTATCTAAACAAAAGAATGTCAGAAGCTTAAACAGTTATGTAATGTTGTCAATTGTGCTTATAGTAATATATGCAATAGTGCGGCGACGCGAAACCATTTCTGATGTTAAATTCGGCAGTTTTAATTAATTTGGTTAATTAATTGATTACTGCAACCACACTGCTCAATCTATCGAACATCAAAACAACAAAACACGAAACAAGCATATTTAACAACATTACATAACTATTTAAGCTTCTCACATGTTTTTGTTTTCATAAGCTGCTAGATAACGATTATGAAACCTTATATCACTGAACTCGCAAAAAGAGTTCTATCGATATATTAAAAAATATACAGGGTGTTCCATTTAAAATGAAAAAGTTGATATCATTTCCGGCTAAACCGGAAGTCCTTTTAAACCGCCAATACCTTCATTGTATCAGTCGTATATCGGAACCTTCATGTATAAAATTCTGTCAAAATCGCGTTTGCTGTATTAAGGATATTTGCATTGTTCCGTACTTTTGTCCAACCCTGTATATAAATACTATACAATAAACCGGTAATAGGCGTTTATTAAACACGTTAAATGTAACAGTGTTGTATACATACAGTAAATACTAAACAGTAAACCAATAATAAACGTTTCATGAATACGTTAAATATAGCAATGCCATAAATATATATTAATACTATATAGTATATCAATTATAGTTTGAATTAAGTATATCATATGTTTTAAATACGGCCGTGATATATGTTATAAAACCATATATTCGGCGAACATTCAAACGTTTCTTATACGTTGTAGTATACTAGATTTATACGTTGTAGTATACTAGATTTATACACCTCGTTTAAACGAACTTAAAACGTATATTAAACTATTTTGTGTTGCCTGGGAAGGGAAATATTAGATGAACTGTTTTATGTGCATAATATTATTATTATAATTTTGTGTGTTGTATTTTTCGTTAATTTGTTTTTGCACAAAGAATAAAATATTCTACGGTTTCTAAATAGCTATAATTTCCAAATGATTTAACTTAAATTTTATTTAAGAACATACAATAATAGGATACATAATGCCATTTGGTTTTAAAAAACGACATTGTCCAAATAGCCACCACTGTTATTTACACACTGCTGTAAGCGTACCACAAAGTTCTGCATAACGTTCCAAAGTAGATCAACACCAATAGCTCATATTTCTTCCTCAATGCCCAGCTTTAATTGAGTAAATATAGCTGGATAAGTTTAAAACACTTTCAATTTTAACTATCTCCAAAGAAAAAATTCATTAGCTGTTAAATCCGGGGATCTTGAGAGCCATGTACTGTCCCGGAACCTTGATATTCTATGATTTGGAAACATTTCGCATGAAACAACCATAGCTAGCCATGTGCACCTTAAACTACCAAATGTCTGCACATGCACCCTGCAGGTAGTTTAAAATCATGTACTTCAGTTTTGAATGACTAACAAAACTTTGTTTCACATATCAATGTTTTCATTCAAGTATGCTTTTATGTCAAATGTGTTTTGGAGCATTCACATACATAGTTGATAGCAGAGCTGGGTAGTATTCGAATACAAAGTAGTTTGAATACTACTCAAGCTACTTTTTTTCAAAAAATAATTTTATTCAAATATGTTTTTTTTCATTGTCTGTATTCTGTATTTATTACAATTTTCAAGATTCTTTTTATTCGTGGTAGCTATTTATAAATATCGTATTCGAATTCATATGAATAGAAATATTCAATTTTCTACAAAGATAGTATTTAAGTCCAAATCAATAGATATATTCCATTTTTTATTCAAGAGAAGAAGAAGAATGGAGAAGGTCATGAGCAAAATAGACTACCAAGGTACTATAATAAATAAATCAACACAATTCCTCGCCTACGCAGATGATCTAGCTATCGTAGCACGCTCCAAAGAAGCACTAGTAAAAAACTTTGAAATAATAGAAAGTGAAGCACTAAAAATAGATCTGAAGATCAATGAAAAGAAAACAAAATACATGAAACTACAGAAGGACGCACAAACAACTAAGAAACATCTACAAGTTAACCGTTACAAATTTGAAGAAGTCGGTAACTTCAATTATCTAGGAATACGGCTCAACCAGAATAATGACAGAAAAGAGGAAACAAAAACCAGAATCCAACAGGGATATAAAAACCTACCATGCAAATAAACACCTACTGAAAGATAAACAAATATCAACTAAAACAAAAATAAACATATACAGAACACTAATAAGGCCAGTAACTACTTACGCCGCTGAAACTATCACCCTTACAAGGAAAGAAGAAGAACTTCGAGTAAAATATTAGGAACAATCCTAGGGCCGATGAAGGATAATGAAGGTTTAAGACCAAGAATGAATCATGAAATACTAGAAGCAATGGATGGAGAAGATGTAGTCAGATTCATAAAGGCCCAGAAAATCCGCTGGCTGGGGCATATTATGCGAAGCGAAAAAAAAGTAATACTAATAACCCAATGGAAACCAAGCGAAATGCGAAGCAGAGGAAGACCCAAAGGCAGATGGCTGAACCAAGTTACAAAAAAACTGAGCGATATGGGAGTAACACAATGGTGGAGGCATATGCAAGACAGAATAAGATGGAGACGAATAGTGGAGGAAGCAAAAACACATGATAAACTATAAGATAAGTGCTACAAGTGGTAAAAGCAGTGACAATAGTGTAGTGAATAACGTGTACATGGAGACCGATTCACCCCACTAAATGGACCTAGAAAGTTCTTAGTGAACAGCTATATTCCATAAGGAATGTTAAGCTAATAATAATGATAATGAATCTAAGATAATTTTTATTCTATTAAAAAATTTTTTTTTAGAAAAAATGAAAAGGGAATGAAATCTTTTTATATTTTACACAAACCAAACATTTGTATTTCAATGTTGGCGACTTGCTCAAACACGATTTTTTTAAATCAAACATTCACCAAAAAAATTAAATTTAAAAAAAAAGACCAAAACCAGAAGTCACAGTTAGACCTGTTTTTTTGGTAGCATGTTTTTAGAAACTGAATTATCTGAAATTATAAGTGAAATTTCATCTTAGCAAATTCAACACTGTTTTGTGTTTTCTCACAAGGAAACTTCAATATCTAAAATCTAAATTAACTTTTGGTAGCATTTTCTTCCAAAACCGAATTTTATATATCTGAATAGAAGTCTCAAAGAAGACCTTATGGCAAATCCAACGCATTTTTCCCGAACTTTCTAGCTTAAAAATTTTTCAAAAACTTTGACTCCGTATTACTCAAAAATGAGTTTGCAGATCGCTATCAAATTTGGTACTGTAACTGCTCTATGAACACAGAATCTTAATGCGTAATTGCTCAAAGACTATTAACACAATTTTTTTTTAATTTTTAGGCTCATAGAGCTTAGGTCAAGCTAAAATTGCATTCGTATTCTAGTCCGCTAAATTCTCTGATGCCTTCTAGGAATTTTTAAAATTTTAATTAAAACATTCACTCAAAAACAAGTTATCAGATCGACATGAAATATGGTATTGTTAATGCCCTAATAGTACACAATGTTACTATGAGAATTTTTAATGCCACTAAAACTTATTAAGTGAAAACATTTCAATATTTTCACATTTTAAATCATAGTTCTCAAAAACTAAAAACACGATTTTGAAGTCCCAGTCCGCTAATATTTCTGTAGAGCATTCTATGAATTATGTAAAATTAAAATTCATGCCACTTTATTTAATAAACATGGGGCAATAAAAAAATTTAAGTTAAGTATTGCTCATGCGAGTGGTAGTAAAATAAGATTTACAGCTTAACTTTTAGGTACAGCAAAAATTAGAAGAGTTAATTTTCCCCCTCCCACCCAAATTCTGACAGACGAATTTGTCGTTTTGTTTTTAGCTTTTTTAATCCAAGGAAACCTTTTCCGAAAAATAAAAAATCAATTTTTCCCTTATTTCCGGTTTTGAAATACAATAAGACATGCCCATAAGGCAGATTGCGCTAACCGAGGGAGTGACTGTTAGCAATGCAAACTAGACCAACAACATTGTGCTGCAGCAGCTGCCAACCATGGTAATCATTGAGGTGGGGGTTGTGGCTTAGCCCGTTGTGACTGCATGTCATATTATGTCTTTTGTTGAACGATCGGTATCTTCCAGTATCTGTACAACGTGTTGCATTTACCTTTTGCGGAGTACAATCCATGGGGGTTTGTTTTGTACCGCCACTGCTGTGAGGATACAACGTTTTGCATACATACTTTTAAACATAAGAAAAGTTTTCCAAGTATAGGAAAGTCCAAGCGAAGTGCTTCACTCACGTGCTTGTAGCATATTGTATTGTTAAATTAAGTATTTGTTTTGGTATTCATATCAAAAGAATCGCTCTATTCAAATATTTTGCATTCAAATACTGTTTCGATCTTGATTATTGATAGATTCATTGATTAAAGACTAAAGAGTGATAGATGATGCAGGGGTTGAATGCCCATAACACTGCAGCCTTTAGGCTTATTGTGTTTCTCATTAGATCAGTTATTCGGTGAAGAGTTTAGCCGTCTTTATCAGGTTTGGGAGCCTTTTCATCAGATCTTCTCTTGTTACAGCTTTCCGAGCGTTAGCTCCTCCCAGAAGTTTGTCTCCATCGGGCAAGAGCTTCACAGTCAAAGATAATATGCGAGGATGTTTCATACTCGTCATTACAGTCTGCATGTGGGTTCTTCATTTAGAATTTTGATCTTGATATTCTAATATTTGGTATTCTGATACTTTTTTCTTTAAATATTCAGTATTCGTATTCAACTACATTTTTTCTGTATTCAACTCAGCTCTGGTTGATAGTTTGAAAAATATTAATTCTTTTGTTTTAAGCGCGAATATATCAATGACCACACAATTAAGTATTGATTATCTAAATCATCCACTATAAACTTAGCTAATATTATTTTATCAGTTTATCAAGAACAAAAGAATTACTGTAGTAATAAAACCTTTATGAGTTATCAGTTATCACATATAAAATTTGTAATGAAAATATGAATTATCAAGTCAATATACATAAACTCACAACCAACTCCCTAACCCAGGACAATAAACATTATGACAGGTTATTTATCATGTTGTACTTAAAACTTTAAAACATATGTTGAATTGTTTATGACAAGTAACAGCTCAGTCATCAAGTATAAAAATGTGGAAATACCTAAAGAATGATTTTTTTGTTGCTTAAACCCTTTATTATGGCAACAAAATAAAGGCTGCAAGTTTTCGACTTTGGCCAAGCCATTTTACCTTTCTAGATGTTAAGAAATAGGTGCAAAAAATCAGTTTTCTCTAAATGGCTCGTTTCGGGTGCACCCAATCTCAATAGTAGTTCTTAGACAAATGAAAGTATATAAAATTCCCTACAGAACTTAAAAAAAAACAATGTGCTCGCTCAAACAGTATCCGAGATATGGCCTCTCAAAGGTGGCCCTTTTTTTTGCAATTTTTGGTCAAAAAACGTATTTTTCAGGTTTTATAATATTGTTCATTTCCTGATCTGATTATCCTACAAAAAAAAGTCTAGAAGAGAGTGAAAGTAGACTCAATTGGTAAATCTAAAAAAAAACATTCATCTAAGCTTAATAGGTCTGAATTTATGACATCCCAAAGTTGACCATTTTGATGCTATTTTGACATACCTACAAGAAGTGCTTTCAAAATGGCTAATTTCCAGAACATCCCATGTATGTAAAATATCTGACCACTTATTCATTTTTGAACGACTTTTGACATTGGGTGCACTGGAAGCAAGATATTTCCAAAAAACTTGAGCTATGTAAAATTGCAACAAAAAAGTATCAAAATGGTCAACTTAGGGAGGGTATAACTTCGGACCTAAGGTTAGAGGAAGGTTTGTTTTTTAGATTTACAGAGAATTCGGTCTGCTGTCACTCATCTATGGATCACTTTTCATAGGATAATCAAAAAATGAACATTTAAAAAAATCTGAAAGCTACGTTTTCTTAGCCAAAAATCGCGAAAAAAGGGTCAGCTTTGAGAGGCAACATTTCGGAAACTGTTTAAGCTAAGACATCACTTTTTTTAGTTTTATTGGGAATTTTATACACTTTTATTTATCTCAGAACTACTATTGAGATTGGATGCACGGGAAACCAGCTATTTAAAAAACTGATTCTTTTACCTATTTCTTAAAATGTAAAAGGGTTGCAGGGCTCGGTCGAAGTCGAAAACTTTGTCAAACCAAAGGGTTTAGGCAAAAAAAACATTCCTAAGTTATTTCGACATAATGACTGGACTAATATTCATATTCATATAAATAAGTATTTATTGAAAATAACTCCACTGTTTTAAATAGGACGACAGCAATCATATTTTCCTATTAGAATACACATCAATCAATCATTAACTCAAAATCAGTTTAGTTGAAAACATTTTAATGTTCAAGTATTTTAAATTTCATGTTGTTTTCGGTAAAAGATAAGTCAAAACAAAAGTGAACTTTGGTACTTTCAAGATGAATCAAAAACATAAATCCATAATATTTTGGTGACTCGCAAAAATCTATCAAGGTATTATAGTTTGTAAATATTAAAAAGAATAGTTTTGTAATTCAATAAGTTTCTAATTTACTTTTTACCTTCTGGAATTGCAGCAACAGCTAAACTAACACCAATAGTAAACATTTCCATAATAACTTTGCCTTGCAACCAGCCAAGTAACATAATAAGGCCAATTATGGCAAACGAATACATGGACAATTGAGTTCCCAAGCTGTCCATAGAACGCTGCAGTGGGGTTTTTGGAGCTTCTTCTTCCAACATCATACGAAAAACAGTTCCAAACTCACTGTGAGTTCCAGTACTAACCACAATTCCCTAGTTAAAAATTTTAAAATTAGTTTGTTATTCCTATTTTACGCAAGAGGCATAATGTAAATAAATTATTGTTACCTTTCCATTTCCACATCGAACAAGGGTGCCCATGAAGGCAATGTTGGATTTCGACGAATGTGCACCATTGGGCCTCAACACAGGTGCTGTGTGCTTACGGGCAGGCTCAGTCTCTCCAGTAAAACTGCTCTCATCAATAGTCAGATCTACTGCTTCAAATAAGCGTATATCTGCTGGGACACGGTCACCAATATTCAGTAACACTATGTCTCCAGGAACTAACTCCCTTGCGAGGAATGTGTCAGGTGTACCTTCTCGTAGACTAAAATATTATTGTTAATTAAAAAAAATTAAAAAAAAAAAAAGATTAAATATTAGAGGGATTTGAATCTGTTTAACAGGAGAAATAAAGGAAAACAGAATGTAGGCTTACCAATGACAAGAAGGCGGAACAAGTTTGGTGAGTTCTTGTAGCGATTTTTCAGATCGATATTCCTGGACAAAAGCCACGGTAACAACAATAACTATAGCTACAGTGATGCTGACGGCATCGTCAAATTGCTTCATGCATATTGAAACTAGAGCAGAGGCCAATAATAAAAGAATGAGAGGGTTTTTAAATTGTTCTAAGTATTTTTTCCAAAGTGAATCTTCTTCCTTGACTGAAAATTCGTTATACCTATAAAAAATATTATATTTCATCAAATTTAAAATTTTTAGTTTACTTTAAGTTTATTTCAGCATAGTTCATTATTTCAGTATTTTCAGGGAATTTGATTGAATGACCTTTTTATGTTACTTCACTTTATGTGAAATTCGGCATGTAAAATGATGTTATAGCCTCAGCTACTTCATACTAAAATTCTGTTTTTTTTAAGTATTTACGATTAAAAATTAAAAAAATATTATGACTATTGGTTTAAATTAATTTCAAGGTTGTACTTTAAATTTACTATAACATGCATTCAATGATTTGCAAAGCCTAATTGTTAAAAATTGCTAACATAAATTGTAATTTCAATGCCATCTTCCTGCAGAAAAACCATTGCAGTTTTAAATATTTCGGAAATTTCAAACTTGAAACAGCAATTAAAGAGAATTTTATTCTCTACAACAATCTATTAGGAAATTAGGGTGTTATTTAAAACATGAAGTTAGCGTCATTTGCGGTTAAACCGGAAGTGGTAGATTAGTGACCTATAAATCGTATAATGCGGTTTTATAATTTATTACTCCCAAGTTTAATTTCATTAACTTAAAAGTTGTGAAAAAGGAGGGTGTAGAATGGTTTAGTTTACACCTGCTATATCACTTACAGGGCTGCCACTCAATTTAAAAAATAGATAATTATTTAATGACCTCTACAAACACAAAAAAATGACTAAAAAGTGACCTCTCGGACTCTGATTTTAGTGATAAAAATTGAATTTACAATTCACTTAATCAGAAATTTTGTATAATCCTCATAAAAATTCATAACAGGCATCACAGACAAACTATTGGACCGCGAAACGAACTGAATTATAGCTCATCACTAGCTCTATTAGTCTATATAATTACAAAAAAAATCGTGTAGCTAGTTTTTGAGCAATGCTTACACAAAAAAACATAAAATTTTGATAATTTTTATACTTTGCAGTTTTAGTCCTTTCACAAGTTTTCATAGCTTTTAACATTATATAATATCAAATTTCATCAAGATTTGATTACCAGATTTTGAATAAATAGGCGTTAAAAAACAACTATTCAAAAATTCCTAGATGGCGTGACATATAAATTAGCGGGCTGGGACACGAACCAAACTGTAGCTCATTCCCAGCTCTATGAGCCTATAAAATAAAAAAAATCGTGAGGGCAGTTTTTGAGCAATATTCTTTAATTATTTCCGAAATCTAAATAACATTTTTCACATGATTGTTTTTAAGTTTTTCGAAAATTTTTGTGCACAAATCGCCATAGGGTTATTACAATAGAAAATTTGCAGCCGATCCGTCAACTTGTTTTTGAGTAAGACTAGAGCAAAAATTTTCAAAACATATTAGCAGCTCCATTTTGAATTTAGAAAGTTCGGATTTGCTCTGAAGTCTTCTACAAAATTTCCGTTTCAGATTAAGAAAGTTCGTTTCCCGATAAAAATAACTACCAAAAAACCAATTTTTAAAAGGCTTATTTCTCCAATGTATTTTTGATATACGCCCACATTCCAAAGATCATAGAAATCGTACCATTCGCTTGGAAGTTATAGTGCGCCTGCACCCACATACCCACCCACCCACAGACAAACTTTTTTAAAACTCATTTTTTTGGGTTCCTGGAGGTCCTAAACATGTATTTCCATAAAAATCTCTAATTCGAAAATTTGCATTAAATCAATACTAAAAGTATAGGAAAGTAATAACTAAAATTTATGTAGGCAGTAATTTCAAATAGTATTATTACAGGCCATTGGCCTATAATAAGAGGGAGAAGAAGAAGTGCGCAATTTATTTTGCAAAAGAACTACACCAAATTGTAAATTTTGAAAAAATGACTTTTTTTTAAGAAAATGACTTTTAAGGACCTATCAAAGAAAAAATGACTTTTAATGACTTAAATGACCTCAGTGGTAGCCCGGCACTTAGTTACGAATGGAAAGCTATTAAGCATCAATATTACTGTTAAAAATTATGTAGAGGAATAAATAATCACCATATAATGATTAATTTCTTAATAATTATTATTATACTAATTTACTGAAGCAAAATGGCTCAAACAAAAGCTTATTCTTATTTAATAGTCATAATCAATTAATTAATTAATTAATTTGATACATTAATTCAATATTTAAATTTTCATTCCTAACAAATATCAGAACTTTTAAAATTCTAATGACGTTTCAAAAAATAACCTGCTAACCTTGGTTATATTAAAGAGTTTAGCAACAAATTCAGATTTGTCTAAAATTACAATATCTGAAGACAAACAAAAAAGAAGGTGAAGTTTTGTCTGACAACTTCATTAATATTCCACCAGTAGTAGTTCATCAAAATATTACTGTGAAGTCTAGACTGGTCCACGTATTTCTTACTTGTATAACTCAAGGTAATTAAGATTTTACGTTACGGACATTTCCAGCTTTTTGCAGCAAATGTTCTTATATGTTCATTACTTTAATCAATTTCATTTGACTGTTTTTTTTGAGGCTTCTCTAATTGCACTGCACATTTATTATGTGCTTAGTTACTGGCGCTGCTTAAATTGATTTTGCTTAGAATACTACACAATCCACATGTATGAGATTGGTTTAAAAAATTAAGATAATACTTATTGTGTTTAAACAAAAGGAGAAAGTATGACATGCAAAACAATTGAATTGATGACACATGTAATAAACGATAATGTGAAAACATTACACAGGGTGTCTGTAAAAATCCTACCATACATTTACCAGCCGATTCCTGGCGCAAAAATAAGTCGAAAATGTCTTTACAACTTTTGTCCTAAACCGCTTCCTGAGGAAGTTACACGTCTTTGAAAATCGTGTTAAAAATACGGAAAACAATTGCATTTTAAAAACGGTATGAGTAAAAATATCTAAATTTTAGAGGCAGTCGAAGCTATTGTAGACCTAAATTTTCTGCTATTTTTTTTTCGAAAATGAGCCATGGGCGGCATGGGGGTTATCGCCATTTTCTTATTACCCGCTTTTTTTTACCTTCTGTTTTTTTGCATTTTCGTTTGCAGATTTGGATTCTCTGCTGTCTAATTAACAAAAAAGGTCCTCTTGTTGAAACTCGCCTAGACTAACCGTTTCCTATAAAATTCAAGTTTTCTGTTTAACCAAAATCTATTTATTGTTTTTTAGTTAATTTAGTAAAAAATGAATTGAATTAAAACAATTACAGTAACTATTCGATGTGTTCTCCGTTGGTTCGAATACATGCTTCAGCACGCCTTCTTAAAGAATTTCTAACCCGTTCAAAAACTCCCGGCTGCAAGCGAATCTGATTGGCCGCATTTTGGATACATTCTCAAACTTTGTGTAAAATGCACTGATTGTGATTTTAAATTTAAATCAATGAAAATCAGGTGTGCTACGAACATCTGCAACATCATGCAGATGTTTTTGTTTTGATAGTTCTCAAACAAATTTTGTCTTGAGAAAAGATTATTTTGTTTGTGTCATTTTAAACAGTATTTCAATTATGGCTGTGGCATACACTTTTGCAGAATATGCAGATATGCATTTAGTGTTGGGGGAATGTTTAGGAAACGGTGCTCGTGCTGCTGAACGATACTCTGAATTGTATCCTAATCGGCGGGTTCCCAATAAAAGAACTTTTATTGCTGTAGATCAGCGATTGCGAGAAACTGGATCGTTTGTTCCGAAACAAGGTACTGAAGGAGGCCGTAATCGTAATGTTCGTACGCCAGAAATGGAAGAGAATATTTTGAATGCTGTGGAAGACGAACCCGGTGTGAGTGTTAGAAGACTAGCAAACAGAATTGGAACTTCTACAGATGTCGTTCATCAAACATTTAAAGAACAGCTACCCTACCATTATCAAAAAGGCCATGCAATCTATCCTAACGATTCGATTGCTAGTAGATGGATATTACAACAAAGTGGCAACAATCCAGAATTTTTAGGGAACTTGTTAACAACAGAGGAGGCACAGTTTACTCGTGATGGGATTTTTAATTACCATAATGAACATCAGTGGGCTGATGAAAATCCCCATGCTATACGAGTTGGGAACAATCAGAGGAAGTTCTCGATAAATGTTTGGGCGGGTATTGTGGGCGACCATCTTATTGGACCATTTCGTTTACCCCAGCGTTTAAATGGACAAAGTTATTTACATTATCTCCAGAATGAACTACCAGTCTTATTGGAGGATGTACCATTGCAACAAAGGAATGGAATGTGGTTTCTGCATGATGGGGCTCCTCCCCATTTTTCAGTTGCCGTCCGAACATGGCTACACGAAGAATTTGCAGAGCGCTGGATAGGACGGGGTAATGATGCTCCGCTAAGGTGGCCCCCAAGATCATCGGATATGAATCCTTTGGATTATTTTTTCTGGGGTGCCATGAAAGCTGCAGTTTACAAACAGAATGTCGATACCAAGGAACAACTTTGGGAACGTATCCAAAATGCGGCCAATCATATTCGCTTGCAGCCGGGAGTTTTTGAACGGGTTAGAAATTCTTTAAGAAGGCGTGCTGAAGCATGTATTCGATCCAACAGAGAACACTTCGAACAGTTACTGTAATTGTTTTAATTCAATTTATATTTTGCTAAATTAACTAAAAAACAATAAATAGATTTAATTTATTTAAACACAAATACAGCATTTTTTTTAAATTGATTTTGGTTAAACAGAAAACTTGAATTTTATAGGAAACGGTTAGTCTAGGCGAGTTTCAACAAAAGGACCTTTTTTGTTAATTAGACAGCAGAGAATCCAAATCTGCAAACGAAAATGCAAAAAAACAGAAGGTAAAAAAAGCGGGTAATAAAAAAATGGCGATAACCCCCATGCGTGTGCCGCCCATGGCTCATTTTCGAAAAAAAAATAGCAGAAAATTTAGGTCTACAATAGCTTAGACTGCCTCTAAAATTAAGATTTTTTTTACTCATACCGTTTTTAAAATGCAATTGTTTTCCGTTTTTTAACACGATTTTCAAAGACGTGTAGCTTCCTCAGGAAGCGGTTTAGGACAAAAGTTGTAAAGACATTTTCGACTTATTTTTGCGTCAGAAATCGGCTGGTAAATTTATGTAGGAGGTTTACTTACTTTGAATTAAAAACAATACATAAAAAAATTGAAACAGAAACAAAAAATATAGAAAAAGAAAACTATAATGATGCTGATCAATAAAATAATTTTAAATTACTTTATTTCACAGCTTTATATCGGCTTTCAATTCAATTAAGTCTGGCAAGAGTAACAAATTGATATAACTAAAATTCAAATGCATATATTAACGTAGGTACATCCTCCTATTTTTCATTTCCAATTTTCATTTACTAATATAAAAAAATTCACTACTTCTTACCCAGATAGCTGCCGTCTATGTGTAGCTTCTTGCCAGCTTAACCCTTGTCGTGTTTCAACTCTCAATCTAGCAGCCACCTCTTCAGCACCTAAGGTGCTTGCGTCACTGGTGCTTAACCACATGATCTCGCTACCTCGGTCGTCCTGTAAATCAAATTATTGTAAAATACAATTAATTGCACTGGATACAGATATGTTTCTTTTCCTATTTAAAACACACTGTATATTTTTACAGTTTTGAAACCGGAATCGAATTCTGTGTACTTGAATTGTTTATCAGACTGCTTCAAAATTTTTAATTGTAATTTTCGAGTTAGGCGTGTTGTTTCATAATGTTAAAACATAAAACATTTTATTGGACAAAAATACAAATCAAAACATCACACACAAAATTATAGTAACCGATTGCAAATGTGTTCCACCTCTTTTTCTAAATGGCATTACACCTTTTGGATTTGGATTTTGGAACGAGTTATGCAAAAAAATATTAGAAGAGTACAAATATGCAGAGCCACAGCTAAATACATTTTGAACTGCTACCACAATTTTGTGTGTGATTCTTTTTTTGTTAATTTGGTGAGATAAGATGTTGTTTTATGTTCTAACGAAGGAAGGCATGAGGTTTCTCACTAACTGTCAAACAGTCTTTTATTTTAAAATTAAAAGCCAGTTTATGTAAGTGATGTTGTTTTGTCTTTTTAAAGTAGGCTGACCAAATTTATTGTAATTATTTTAATCAACACTAAATTAAATTGAAGTGATTCATCAATAAAATATCAAGTTATGGACATCCTAGTGTCTGCATAATGCTGTATATAAAAATCAAAATGAGTCAGTATTGTAAAATTTAAAAATTTGGACATTTTTGAAACAATACAAGTTTTGAAATTTGAAGTACCCACAATTCATAAATAGGAACATTAAATATCAAAAATTGTTTATAAAGTACCAATTGACTTCATATAACAATTTTATACACGTCATAGCACTCTTAACGCTGATTTTTCCTTTGGCATAAGAAACTTGGGGTCCCTTACAGCGAAACCGGAAAAAAAACGAATTAGACGTTATACAATGCGGTTTTACACGCATAATGACTTCCCAAAATTTTATTTTATATTAATAAATAAAGAAAATAAAGGAGGTAAGACGATTCCGTTGACACTCGTAAGTACAAAACAGCATAAAGCCTAATTTAATTCTCATGTTAAACCTGTTGTGGCGTGCAGAATGGCATTTTTGCTATTTTTATAAAAATATTGTATGATATTAACTATTAAATTAAACAAAATTGAAAATAATTAATAATACTTGCACCTAGTGTTATTTTTGTCTGTATTAAACTCGAGCGGTAAACTGTTGGGAAAGTTTGGTGTCCGCATTGAGAGAAGTTCGAGGAAAGTCCTAGGGAAGTGAACGCAAATGACGTCGTAGAGGAAGTCAAGGAAGTACGAGAGAAGCTCGGAGGGAAGTCCAAGGAAAGTCAGGAAAGTTGAATGAAAGAGGCATTTTAATGAAATTCCTGTCTGCGCGCGCCCATTAGTAGGGAAAGTCGAAAAGATGTTCGAGGAACGTAAAGGAAGTCAGCGGGAAGTCTTGGGGAAAGTATAAGAAGTCAGAAGTAAGTCTTGGAGAAGTCCAAGGAAAGTCGAGGAAGTACGAGAGAAATGCAAGAAGTCAAAGAAAGAGGCATTTAAAAGAAATTTGTAGCCTGTGTATGCCCAGTAGTGTGGAAAATCCAAAAGAAGTTGAGAGAAAGTAGGGTAATTTAGAAGAAGTCTTGGGAAAGTCGAAGAATTACGAAAAAAAGTTAAAGAAAATCAGGAAAGTTCAAGGAAAAGGAATTAAAAAAAAACAATTGGACATGCTAAGTAGTAGGGAAAATCCAAATTAGGAAAGAAGGAAAGTAAAAAAAATAGGTGGAAGTGTAAAGAAGGAGGCATTCAAAGACATTTCTAGTATGTTCATGCCCAGTAGTGGAGAAAGTCAACAAGCAGTTCGAGAAAAGGAGAAGTTGGGGGAATTCATGACAAAAGCCATGTTATGCCATGTTCATGCCCAGTTGCAAAAGAGGTCCAAAAGAAGTCCAGGAAAAGTAGGTGAGACAAAAAAGTTAAAAAAAATCAAATTCAAAGAAAGGAGCATTTTAAAGAAATTTCTAGTCTCTGCATGCCCAGTTGTAGGGGAAGTCCAGAAGAAAACCGGGGAAAAACAGGGGAAGTCAGAGAAGCCCAAGAGAAGTTGAGGAAGTACAAGAAAAATCCAATAAAAATTAAGTAAGTTGGAAAAACAGACATTTAAAAGAAATTTCCAAAGTCTGTGTATGCCTAGTAGTAAGGAAAGACCTGGGGAAGTCGGGAAGCCAAGGAGAGTCGAGGCAGTACGAGGAAAGTCCAAAGAATGTTATGGAAATTCGAGAGAAAGGGGCATTTTAAATAAACTGCTAATCAGTGCAAGCACAAAATTAAGAGAATCCAAAGAAAGTCCAGAGGAAGTTCTTTACTAAGGGAAAATAGGGTGAACAAACTGTAGCCTCCAGTTTACCACTCGATAAAATTAATAATCATTGTTTTGTCTAATATCTTTCAATCGTTCCTTTCTTTGGAGCAATTTATACATATTATGGTGTAAACAAATAAAAGACCTAATCTTTTAGAATATTATACCATATCAAGTATGCCCAGGCAACCTTACTTATACTGTGCCCAGCCTGTTGACAATGGCAAAAAGAACAATGTGACTCTAACACACCAAATGATATCATATCAGTATTCCTATCACACTCAAGCAAGGCGCTTTTCAGAAACAGCCTGTTACAAATATATTACTATACTAGATATATACTACAGTGTTGGAATATTTCTAGATATGCAGAAAGATAAATAGCACTGAAGCAAACATTTGGTTATTGTAGTATACTAAAATAAGGAAATATATAAATTTTTAGCCGTTTTCGTTGATCCTTCAAAAAATTATAGTAATAAAGAGCACCATAAATTTAAATGTTGGTGCTCATCGAACCATAAATAATAACTCCTGTTGTTAGAAAACCTCAATGGCACTTTTTTCTTGCCATTACTGATTACAGAAATTAATTATTTGTTTGTATAAGCAAAAACTGCAGACTATTGTATTTAAAAATGGTAAAACATGTAGGTATAATTCATTCATTTGAGATCTGAACAGTAAATGTCAAAATTACAATGAAAACCACCCATTACATTAATTAATATTTTCTGCACAAGCTATAGGTAACTAGTGTCAAAAATATAACTGATAAGTTATGTTTTGTTTTTTGTTGGTAATAAATTAAGACGTGTTGCTATAGATACACGGAAAAATTTAATTTTAACAGTTCTGCCATAAAAATAAACAAATAATTAAGAGGAATTTAGCAATGCTACCATCAAAAAACAGCTTTGACAATTCAGATCTACAGTGAATAAGTATAGGAATGGGTTTGCAAAAGTCTCACTCGGTAAAATTGTTTACACCTATTGCCGTATTGCCGACTTGATTGCCGTGATTTCCGGGTTGTTGCCCACTGATTGCCTTGTTTGCGGACGTTATTGTCGGTAATTACTGCGATTTTCGATGTATTTCAATGACAATTCCACTCATGTATAATAATTCCCATTTGTGAGTACAAAAATCGTAGTTTGCTATCGGCTAAATAGGAAGGAACAGAAATGCAAGTGGATAAAAAAATCGGATAAATTACGTTACCGTAGCAACGCCAGCATAAAGCCTTATTTACAACTTGATAATGAGCATCATTCGCATTAAATATTATTGTATATAATAATTGTATTTTTAACAATTGTTCTTTCTAAACATTATTCTTCTACTTATTGTTCTTTTAGTTTGTTAAATAAAGTTTAATTGAATTGAGTTTTCTATTCATGGAATTGTCTTACCAAATACCACGCGAGCTCAGATTTAGCAGGATATTTTTTACGGTGGTTTTCTCATACTTACTTTCATATAGGTAATTTAACACGACCTGTTCTGACAAAATCACTCGCGCTACGCTCTCGTGATTTTGTCAGAACAGCTCTCGTTAAATTGCCAATGAAAGTAAGTATTCGAAAACAACCACAAAAAATATCCGGCTAAATCTGAGCTCTTGTGGTATTACCCCCGATTATTCTGATTCTGTACAGCCTTCATTAGCTGACACTTTTAGTGTTATTATATTTCTCATTGCAATTTTATGTAAACAACATTAATATTTAGTGGGTAGGTAAAACCATTATCTGGTATTACCATAAAAATTATAATGTTATTAGGTATGATCTAAATCTCAAGAAATACTAATAATTGTTGCTTCTGTATATTATATTTAAAATTGCTTCATAAAATGTTGTGGAAAATATGGGATGAACATTAGATGAACAAATATATTAATGCATTATACTGAACATAAATTATATTGAAATTCAGAACTGAAATTGGTTTGGAAACAACATTAATATTTAGTGGGTAGGTAAAACCATTATCTGGTATTACCATAAAAATTATAATGTTATTAGGTATGATCTAAATCTCAAGACAATACTAATAATTGTTGCTTCTGTATATTATATTTAAATTGCTTCATAAAATGTTGTGGAAAATATGGGATGAACATTGGATGAACAAATATATTAATGCATTATACTGAACATAAATTATATTGAAATTCAGAACTGAAATTGGTTTGGGTTTGAATTTTCTCTTAATTTCTCGATGGATTTTGTCTTGGCGTTTTTTTTTTATCAGAAGGGAAATGTCCTCTAAAATGCTAGTTAAAACTTCCAAGCACCCATTTTTTTGCCATACTTTTCTGGAGCGTAGTAAATTTTGTCGCGTAGTCGGCACCTGAAACAGATACTTTTAGCGTGCAGAAATCGCTGGCAATTTCTACAGATAGGTCGCCAGCCTTTTTTTCAACTACTTTTAAAACATCCTATTTCGAAAATTCAAAAACACTTTTTACATAATTTATTGCTACGGTTCGTATATGGTCTACGCCGAAAGCTTTTGACGATGGTTTTGTTTGTTCCTTATTGATGGATGTATCAGAATCGTTTGAATCCCGTTTCCTATTTTTACTTTCCCATACTTCTGCTGAAGTAAGGAAAGTTATGATTTCATGTAAATTTTCGAATTTCAAATTTTAACGGAAATACGCGTTTTGGGGTCCAAGGAACCCAAAAAAGTTTTTTTTTAATGTCCGTTTGTGGCTCGGTGGGTGCGTTCGTTTCCCTGTATCTCCGGAACCCCTTTCTCGATTTTTATAGGGTACATAGCGTTGTAGTGCATCTAAAGACAAATCAAATGATTTTTTCCAAATGCTGTATCTTTATTGCACGATTATTCAAAAGCAAAATATCTAATCTATACAAATTGTCACATTATTTAACAGCCCCTAGTAAGTATAACCAAGCCATGGAAAAATATTTTTAGAAATATAAAAATTGCAAATATACTCAAATTTTGGACATTTTTAAAACATTATTCTTCAAAAACTGCCCACACCATTTTTTTAAACTTTCTTAGTCGATAGCGGTTGCAATGAACTAATCTCTACTACTTTATACTATACTACTTTACTAATGTCCCAAATTTTACTCCAATTCATGCCCGGAAATTAAACCTGTTTTTTTTGTATATTTTTTATAAACACTGATTTGAAATTTTGAATACATAGCGTTGTGGTGCATCTAAAGATAAATCAAATGTTTTTCTTTTCAAATGCTGGATCTTTAAAATGAAGCCCGTTACGAATTTTTGAAAATTTTAACTTTAATGCCCGATTACTCAAAAACAAAATATCAAATCAACAGAAATTATCCTATTATATGAGAGCCCTTGATAAGGATAAAATAGTGATGCAAAAATATTTGAGAAAATATAAAAATTGTGAATATACTAGGTAGGTTCAAAGTTTTGGACATTTTGAAAAAACATGTTCTCAAAAACTGCCCACATTTTTTTAAAATTTTCTGAACCGATAGAGCTTGCAATGAACTACAAAATTTGTTTTTTTATTAATTTTCCAAATTTCATTCTGACGCCCTCTAGGAATTTTGAAAATTTTGAAATTGATTTAATTATTTATTCAAAAACACAAACGCCGATCTTTATAAACTTTTGTCAGTTCAATAGACTATTTAAAGTACTTAATTAGGATTAGCGAAAATGTTCAATTATTTTGAAAATTAAGGAAAACAAAACGATACTTTTTAATATCAACAACGTGTTTTCCGGCAGTTACGTGATTTTAACTACGCTTATCAATTAGCTCTAATAAAAATAAATGTTTTTCATTCTTTGCAAATTTTTGATAACTGTATAAATAATGCTGTTGTAACTATTTTCGTGAACGCTTTAAATATCTTAGCGCCTTTCACGTCGCGTCGTAGGAGCGCGCGCAGCCCGTAAGTAAGCAACGTCTTGAGTCTGCAGCGGGCTTGTACCGGCTAGATTAGATGTAAATTTCCATCAATGCTTAACGCGAGAATATTTAAAGTATGGGAAAGTACCAGCGACCTGTTTCGTCCACATTTTCTGTACCTGAGCAGCAATAGTCTAATGTTTTGTCGGATATTTTTCTTTTTGCTGGCTTATTTGCTCTTATACAATGCTCAACCAACAATTTTCTGCGACCTTCTGCAACTTGAAATATCGTTACCATCGCGGCATATATTTCGTAAAATTGTTTATTTTTTCTTCATCTAATATTAAATTTGGTAAGTATTCCGTTGCAAACCTTAACATCTCAACATCATTCTCTTGGAACTTACTTAGGGAATGTATGCTATCAAATCCGGTATAGATTAGTAATTGTGTTAAATAGTGTGGTAATAAGATATTACATTCACTTGAAATTTTAGCAAAAAAATTTATTTTATTCCTGAAAGGGAATATCAAGATATCTTACGATGGTTATATACTCCTCGAACTAAAGCACACACAGTGGTACACTCTCATAAGTACATTTAACTATCTAAATGATATTAGGACTAATAGTCTTACATAAATTTTACACACATTACGCATATCGAAAACCAAAAATAAGTTTGTATTTATCTTTAATAGACGCTATTGCATGGTGGCATTTCTAAGTAAAGTTGATGCCGTCGGTAATATTCGAGTTGATAAGTTATTTTTTTAATGTTATTCATCTAATACTTGTTAGTAAATAAACAATAATTATGTAGTAAACACAAGCTAAATAAAAATTAGCTGGGAATTACGTACGTTTTGATTTCGTCCTAAACGGGAACTAGCTTGGTTTTAACTAGTTCACATTATCTATGTACTGTAATAGTAATAAAAAATACAAAATTAAGACTTTGTCTAGCTTCGATTACACCCGCATATTTTCGTTAATTGTTGACTCATTTTCATTGATTTCCGTTGTATTGCCGTGATTGCCGAGTGATTCCCCTGTTTGCCGAGTTATTGCCGTGTTTGCCGAATGATTGCCGTGATTTCCGTTATTGCCGAGTGATTGCCCAAGTACCTACTGCCGAAAATTTGTACACATATTGCCGCTAGTGAGACACCCCTCGAAAAAAGGCAACGAGGATTTAGTACGGAAATGAGATTGTTTAAAATGCAAAAATTCACACATAACAATGAATATCGAAAGAATAACTAGGTTAGGGATTTACCTACTTTGCTATGTAAGTCGCATGTAAGAAACTAGTTAATACCAAAGAAAGTATCGTTCAGGGAAGTAACAGGATAGCTGGGTTAGATGTCAGGAAGCGCCCCACTAACTAAAACACTAAACATCTAAAAACAAAAAATTGAGATATGTTTGCTTTATTTTGCTTTTAAAAATGGGATAGTCATATCAGAAGTTTTAAGAATTTCTTAAGCACGTCATGAAAATATAATATTTAACAATGCAAAATTTGAGTGAATATTCCACTCACATTGTAACGGCCAATGGCAGCCGTTTATTTTCAGGTTATTGAGCAATTAGACTCTGACTGGCCGCGATAGGCCTTTTCTTAGGAAGCGCCGGTGTATAACCATAGCAACACGTCAACAAAATTTTTAATTTTTGCATTTAATTATTAAACAAAGCGTTTGTATGATAGCGACAGAATTACCGATAATTTTTAATTCACTTGTTGTAATTAATTGCTATTGAAAAATATGTTAGCTTTCTGATAATGTAGTAATTAAAACTTTGATTTATTCGTAGGTATTTCAAATTTCTGGGGAATAACAATTTGTTTTTCTTTTTGATATACAGAACGAGCCATGTAGATGGGACCACCCTACTATTTCCTAAGCTATTGAGAAAACCAATTTTTTTTCATAATACACTCACCTGCACGAAAAACGGGCCACCTTAGTTTTTTTTTTAGAAAAACGCAAAATTTTAGATTTTTATAAATAAATACTTAAACTATTGTCTAAAAACAAACAAAACAACATGTTTTAATTAATTTTAAAGATTATTAACTGTTTATTTAAAGTAAAAAAAACTGCTTCCAAGACAAAATGAGAAAAGTCAAAAACAGCAACATTTTGGTTTTGCAGCAAAAAGGCGTTTAAACAATAAAAACCCAAACAATTCTTATGCCAACAATCAGGAAAAGTTTTTCAATGGCGTGTATTGCCTCCACGTGCATTAACGATTGCTCGCATTCGTCGGGGGATCCCTAAAATTAAGTGTGTAATGTCTTCCTGAGAAATAAGTTCCCATTCCTCTAAAAGTACTTGCCGCAACTCATTCAAAGCGTTGATTGAAGTATACTTCAATCAACGTTCAAAGTCAAAGGAGCAGGAACACGATTTCGAATTCTTCAACCAAGCATGCCCCAAACATGTTCAATGGGATTGGCATCTGGACTTACTGCTGGCCACTCCATAACAGGGATGTTAACTTCGTCCAAATATTGTTGAGTGACTCTTGCGGTGTGAGGTCTTGCATTATCATGCATCAAGAAAAAATTATCTCCAACAAAAGGAGCATATGGAACAACAAAATCTTGAAAAATCTCATTAACATACCGGACAGCTGTCAGGGAGTTTCCTGCAACGATGTACAACTCTGTACGTGCCGTTAAAGAAATTCCAGCCCAAACCACAACTGAACCTCCTTGGTAGCTGACTCTAGGGCTAAAGGTATATTCAGCAAATCGCTCTCCTGGTCTTCGCCATACTCTTTCACGGCCATCGGGAGATCGTAGGGAAAACCTGGACTCGTCTGTGAATAAAACTTGCCTCCATTCGTTTTCTCCCCAGTTTATGTGATTCCTGGCTAATTGAAGTCGCGCTACACGATGATGCCTGAGAAGTTTTGGACCTATAAGATTTCTTTCTTCAAGTCTTCGTCTAACTGTCCGCTCGCTTACGTTTACATCCCCCATGAAGACGATTTCTGATTTCTACAGCTGTAGAACGACGATTTCGCAAACTTTGTAACATGATAAAGCGGTCATCATGGGCGTTAGTTCGTCGTTGCGGGCCAGTTCCAGGTCGTCTTGTGTTGGCACCAGTTTCCAAAAAAACGTGTATGAACTCGTTGCACAGTACTGCTGGATATTCCATATTGCAAAGTCACAAATCGCTGACTTCTTCCGTCTTGAAGTAATGCAACAATAGCAGACGCTGTTTCAGGGTTTACAGCCATAATTGTGAACGTTAACAAATTAATCTGAGCTAAAGCTTGCACAAAGCAAAGTTTGTGTTTGGCATTTGTTAATTTCGTCAAAACAGTAAAAACAATTGAATATGCCAAGATAACTTTGCACAAATGCAATAATTTCTACGGCCATTATTTTTACCCAAATGCAACGCATACTTGAAACCATGTAAACAAACAATTTAAAAACAAATTGAAAGCAGTTTTTTGTTACAATCGAATCTAAACAGATTAGGAAAGAAGTTAAATTTTAAAACTTTAGTGTTTTTATGTTATAACTATAAAAAAACAACATCATTTACTTAAAAAGTTGGGTGGCCCGTTTTTCGTGCCGGTGAGTGTAGTTGTTTGGTGCCTAAAGAGCTACTTTATGCAGCAAAATTATCTGTGCTGTCACGTGACAGAGTAGTAACTGTCATCGATAATTTTTTTAAATTACATTTAAATAGTTTTTTCGACAGTTAGATAGATTTTTTCCTGTTTTAATATTATAAAACGTTCACAAATTACATTACAAACATTTCGAGAAAATGTAGACAAAAGTCAAGTAGATAGGCCATGCATCTAAACAAAAAATTAGCAAAGCACTTTGCCTGGACTTTCCTATACTTTAGAAATAGTAAGTTATCATGTTTCCAAGAGTATTTCAGTATTAACGTCTTACGAGCCAACTATGACAAAATAAAATCAGTTAGTAAAATTTTGAATAACATACGGTCTACTGCAAGCAAATAGAATAGCTATGGATTTTTACCGCACACCAGAGACAAACTCACTACCCCGTACCTATCCCGAGCAGACCAATATACTAACACACTAAGCTTACAGCGTCAACTTACTTACTCTTATGATTTGCCCAAGGGCATGTCTCGTATTTTGAAAATGTGTTTTTTTTCGTTTTTCATAGACCATATAATATTATTAATATTAATATTAAATATATTAATTAGGACACCAACTAAATTACAGATCATCCATGGCTGTATTAGCTTATAGAATTTAAAAAAAAAGCTCACTCCTAGCTCTATGAGCTTACAAATTAAAAAAAAACGTGTGGGCAGTTTTTGAGCAATACATATTTTTTCTAAAATTATTCTTCACAGCTTTTATCTTTTCAAAATATGTGTGTACAGTAACATTGTGTCTCTTAAGGGCTATTACGATAAAACATTTGAACCCGATCTGTCCACTTGTTTTTGAGTAAAAAGGCGTTAGAGTAAAAATTTTCAAAAAATCGCGGCGGCCGCCATTTTAAAGCTAGAAGCAGACAAAAGCGTGGGATTTGAAGTCTTCTATAAGATTTTATTTATAAGTTCGAGTTAATTTATAGTAAATAAAACAATTCTTATTAACTTCTATAAGATTCCGGTTTTAGATTTAGAAAATTAGTTTTTCTAAAAAAATGCTACCAAAAACATGTCAAACTTCCACTTCCGGTTTCGAATTTTTTTTAAAGCTTATATCCCTGATGAATTTTTAATATACTCCTCTACATTCCGAAACTCATCAAAATCGAACAACTCGTTTGGAACTTGTGAAGCGCACATACCCACCTACCCACCCACACAGACAGACATTTTTTAAAAACCACATTTATTGGATTCCGGGAGGTCCAAAATATGCATTTCCGTTAAAATCTCGATTTCGAACATTTTCATGAATTCAATACTTCTCTATATTGAAACTATAGAAAAGCGTTTCGCGTTTCTTTTCATTATTTTTAAAAAGACCTAAAATTCTGTTTTATTGCCAAAAATATTTTTGAATAACATGATTCTACCTATTAAGGGCTATTAAATAATATGATAATTTCTATAGATTGAATATTTTGTTTTTGAGTAATCGGGAATTAATAGTTATTTAAGTATCAAGGAATGTAAGGACGTAATAACATCCGAGGTAGGCGAATACGAGCTGAGGCGGAGCCGAAGCTTGTCGCCTGCCGAGGATGTTATTAGTCGATACATTCCGTGTTACTTATTAAATTTTTCACGCTACCGGCAATGTAAGTAGGCCTACAGGTAGAAATTTAATCATATTTTTAAAAGTTCGTTTTGACAGCTGTCATCGGAATTATTTTTTAAAAGCTCCATTATTCTAAGTTGTCTGTGTTTGTTACCATATCAACGAACAGTTAAAATCAACATTATTTTCCTAGGAACGTAAGTGACACTATTAAGTTCCGTCGTCAAGGGTAACTAGTACACGAATGTTATCAGCCACTTACGATCCCTGTAGCTATGGATGTAAGGCCTACTTACACTGCCGGTAGCGTGAAAAAAAAACATTTTCAAAAATTCGTAGCGGCCTTCGTTTTAAAGAAACAGCGGGTAGGTAGGTGCGTTCGTTCCCCTATACCTCCGGATACCCTTGACCGATTTTTCAAGGTAGTGGAAGTACGTGGAAGTAAGGTGGAAGTAGAAGTATGCTGAACTACAAGTCGAAGTAAATGTACAAAGTTTTGAAGCGCGGTTTACTCCTCGTATAAATCCATGGCCTGCTTACTTGAATCCTCTGTTTTTAATTTTTATCTAAGTGTTTGTCATGTAAGACAGTTTTATATTAATAAAATAAGGAAAAAATCTCTTAACAGCCTAAGAAACTATTTGTTAGGGATGATGCACCGAGTATTCAATGGGGCGAATAATAAGGCGGCGACTTGCAGCAAATATTCAGATGTGTCGAATAACCAGAAAAGCCGAATATTCGCCGAATATACCATAACAGTTTGTAGAAGATAAAGCTGCCATCCCACTGTAAAAATTCTCGTATTTATTTTTATAAACATTAACGTTGTAAGCGAAGGTTTTGTGGTTAAGTAGTATTGGTCAAGTTCATTCCTACATACCAGGTAAGCTGCTAATCCCACTGTAATAATTCTCGTATTTATTTTTATAAAAAAAAATTATCAAAATATTCCACTGTAAAAATATTTTTACAAACATTTTATAATAATTGCTAGATGTGTTGCATAACTGGTATGTACGAATGAACTTGACCTACAGTACGTAACCACAAAACCTTCGCTCACAACAACGTTAATGCGCCATCAAAAACCAATCAACACGCCCGTTGCATCAACATAAATACAGACGTTTCTATTTCGTACAAATATTTTTACGTGACAACGTGCCGTCACATAAATACAGGCCGTCAAAGTATTGTTATGATTCCATAAAAATAACAACACACTATCAAAAATGTTTTCATAAATTATAATTGTAAATATAAAAAATTTTAAAAGTTTTATAAAAATAAATACAAGCATTTCTACAGTGGGATAACAGCTTTACTTACATAATAATTGGAATTTTGACCTCTAGGCTGAATCACCCGGTATCATTAATATTAAAATAAATTGAAACAAAATTATATTTTCGGTAGCCAAACGGAAACGCTTTCTGTAAAGCAACTAACCCACGCCGCTTTGATAACCAGTAAATAAATGTATTTTGCATTTGACTAAATAATTGGCCCGAGTTTGCTAATATTCGGTATTTACCGAATAGTTGGCCGTAATATTTGGTACTTGGCCGAATATTCGTTATTAGGCCAGGAGAGACTGACCGAATATTTGGTATTCAGTCAGTGACTAAATTACTATTCGGTAAATTCCTTAATCAGTCATTTATGTATTTTATATTAAATTATCGCGACGTCACTGTTTAATCATTTGACATTATTGAAAATTTTAGAGTGTAGCATAAAGTGGCTCATTAGTCATTACGCCCCAAAATATAATATACTTTAATGACTCGTCCTGTATTTAGAAGTTTGATTTTCACAGTTTGAAGTAATTCAAATATATTTTAAACAAAATAGAGCTTATGTGTTATTCTTATTATCTTTCTTTCATTTTGAAAGTAATTTGATGTATTTAATACTAGTAGCAATTATCACTACGTTCACGTGATGTTCTTTGAAAACATTAAATAGGTATTCACTATTCATCGCATAAAGTGCTGACAAATAAATTTACATAAAAGTTCCAATTTCTGCTTAGCTAATAAATTAAATGAGGTAGAGGTCATATTTTTTTACCTGCATTATAAAAACCTCTGACAAACCACAAACAACTTGAAGGCACTAATTTTAATCAAATAATCACGTACCTACATAATGACATGGACATTTAAAATAATTATAAACAATTTCCAACATTAAAGAAAAATGAAAGGCAAAGGGAAAACAAATTTTGTATTTGCTTATGATGATTTTATCTTGTTTGCGTGTGCTATGTCGTAAATTATAGGGATCCAATTAGGAGGTTGATTTACCTATATTTGAAATTGCACCATTACAAAGTTACAACCTTTCAAGCTGATAAATTTAAATGATTTTCTATTTTTATCAAGATGTTCCAATTTGGCCTTTAAGAGTTTAAAGTTTAAGCATAATCAATCAGTAAGAGATAAGAAAGATGTATTTAATTCTGCGGTATTCAGAAATTAATTGTTGGATTTTTTTTTTCAATGGTTAGAGCGTCAGCGTTGACTCACTACTGGAGGACCAAAAAATGAGCAAAAGCACTTCGCCTAAACGTTCCTATACTTTTATACACAATAATTACTTTCATATATCTAATCACAACCATTACAGCACATCTAACTAAGAACTGTTTTCAGTTGCATGAAGGACAACTAAATCACCAGATGGGTAGAAACTTTGAGCTCATGCAGTACAAAACTACAAGGTCAGCTTTTGACTATTATCACGGGATTATACTGTTTTTTCACAATCTGCTTCGCCTATTCTGAAGTTATCATTGATGCTCCTACGCTGACTATGTTACGACGGGAATTCAAATTAGAAAAATAATTCGATTTTTTGATGTTTTTGGAAAAAAAATCCTCAGGATTAAACAACGAAAAGTGGAAGGAAAACAATCCGTTTTCTAGAATTAGGGAAGGGGAGTAAAAATTAACCTCTCTAAACATTGTTGCACCTAAAAATTAAGTTCTGAATCTGATTCTACTATTACTCATGAGCAACTTAGCTCAAGCAAAAATTTTTTATCGTCCCCCGTTTAGTAAAGAGAGATGCATGAATTGTCAGTTTCAAAAATTCATAGAAGGCGGCACAGAGAAATTAGTGGACTGGCCCATGAACCGAATTGTAGCTCATTTCTATTAACCTATAAAATTTAAAAAAAATCGCGTGGCCAGTTTTTGAGTAGTATGTTTTTGAAAAAGTCAAAATGTGGATATTTGTTTCATGTAACACTTTTTGTAGTTCCAAAAGTTCTAGTAGCTTGTAACATTGTGTACCCTTAGAGCACTTCGAATATTAAATTTCATACCGATGCGATAATTCGTTTTTGAGTAACTAGTTAAAACCCAAAAATTTATAGAAGGCGTCAGAGGGAACTTGAGCTGAAACACGAAACAATTGTAGCTCATCCTCAACTCTATGAGCTTACTAAACTTAAAAAAACGGGCAGTCAGTTTCCTAGCAATATTTTATTAAAAATTTTCGAAATTTTTTTCGCTTCATAGCTTTTAACTTTTTAAAAATGTTTGTGCTCGGTAACATTGTGTCTGTTTAGAGCTATTGCGATAAAATATTTTAACTCGAACTGTCAACTTGTTTTTTGAGTAATTAGACGCTGGTCAAAAGTTACAAAAATTCGTAGCGGCCGCGGCCGCCATATTTGATTTGCCTATAAAGTCTACTATCGGATTCAGTTTTCAAATTAATAAAGTTTGGTTTCGAAAAAATTGCTACAAAAAAAACATGTCTAACTTACGCATCCGACAGACAGACATTTTAAAAATCACAGTTTTTTTGTGTTGCTGGAGGTCCAAAACTTGTACTTCCGTCAAAATCTCGATTTCACACATTTTCATGAAATCAAAAGTAAAAAAAAATCTAATTGGTTTTTTGGATAATAACCAATGTATGAATAGGTATATATTTTCTCTCTTCTAATGCATTTGCTATCATCTACGATTTTTGATAACAAGAAAAAATAATGAATTTTACAATAAAATATATTATCAAACACTGATATCTAAAATACAGTAATCTTTGTGGTTGAAAAATTGGCGTATCGGTTTGTTCGGTTTGTTACTGGTTGGTATACCGGGATTTTTTGAGAAAATGCGTTTTCTGGTTTTGCACAATTTGAACCAGGATCTAACATACAATTTAGAAAAGCCTGTTTTCTAACTTTCTTTCCATAACATTGGGGACAATAAATCAAAATTAATTCAAGTAAAAGTAAATAAACGTGAGACAATAATGTAAAACTCCGTAGGCGGTGTTTTGAGGGAAAATTATCCTGATATTGCAACTTTTAATACATTGCGGCGCTTATCGATCGGCGGGCTGAGCGTGTAATGTAAACGTTGTATCATTTTAATACTTAAACCAAATCGATAGCAAATATGTGTCAGCAATCGTTGCAGACCCTAAATACTTAATGAGGGGGCTGGCATTTGTAAGTAATTGAAATCTTACCGAATTTGCAATTAAAGAAGTCGAATCCACCTCTACGTCTTTGTAGAAATGTTGTGATAATTTTTCGTATTTTGCATTGTTAACGGTTTTTTTCATGCTTTATTTATACAAGAATACTTTATGCATGCACTTCACCGTCTTTCACACTTAACTATTTACAATACATGTTCAAGTTTACTTTTAATGCTTGCACGTCTGACATGTGCAAACGCCATTTGTTATCTGTCACAAATTGACACTTAACCTAGGGACATCTGTTGATCATACTTACAAACTTCGTAATTTAAATTTCTGAATAGCGCGAAAAAGAATTCTTCAAATTTATTTCATTATCAAGCCTTACAAATTTAAAATGTTTATATTTAAACTTTGAAGAGCTTTATAAGTTACAAAGATTTGCTTCAATAAGTTAAAGAAAAAAAAGTTAAGAATAGATAAAATAATAATTAAACAATAAATTATTCGTACTCTGTAATATATTGGCATCCATACGTCGTTTTCCCATATTGTATTGTTATCGTACTTCTTAACATCTAACTTTTGCTGCACAACACGCATTAAAACGCTTGATATATGGACACGTGGGTTAGCAACTTAGTGACTTCATGGATGATGTGAATTCTTATCTTGATAAAATGAACTTTAATACTATGCTATGCCACACATTAATTTAAATTTTGAAAGGTAGTGTTTTTAACCATGACATGTAAATCCCCTACACGGAATTGGCAGCAATGCTTTCTTTAGCTACGTTCAGCAATTTCGGTTTTTAAAAGTTACTATAATGTTTATTTTATTTTATATAATTGGAAACTTGGTTAATTTTTAATTTAAAATATAAAAAAAAATATTAATACAAGTAAATTTGATAAAAATTTCAAGAAACATTTTGCCATTGGTTCATCACAGTGGCGGTTCTTACGCCAGAAAATATAGTTGACGTCCTCCTCAGCATACATGTAAAACAAACCTGTTTGCTTCTCACCCCAATTACAAAAACTTTGTTTTTCATAAAAATTCTTCTATAATGAGGCGGTAACCATTTGATAGATATAATTTCAAAAAGTGAAAATAGCTTAGTGGCTATTGAGAACTTTCAAAAAATTTAACAAAAACTATTTATATTATATTGTTGGACTGGGTCACCATTATTAAAGTTATGGACTGAATTGGATGTGAAGTGCTTTATTATCTATTATTTTATTTGTCTAATATTGAATTTTGGTGTGTCTACGTCTATTTTATCCTGGGCAGCAACCGTTTTTAAAAATTTAACGCGAAAGGTAAAAAATAGAGAAATTAGAAAAACGACATAAAAGGTGGGGTTTGCGTTTGAACATAAATATTAAAAAAACAATAGCAAATGAAGGAAAAGATTTAAAAATAAAGTTTGGACCATAACAGTGTGCGATACGTGTAAATACCTATGGGTGACTTCGTGACAGTATTATCAAAAGGAAGAATGTAAACAGATATAAATATTGAGCGAAGCACTTCCCTGGACTTTGTTTGCTATACTTGAGCAACTATTACTTTTCTTATGTATTTAGTAGTGTAAGTAGTTACATATAACGTTGTAGCCCCATTGCAGTGGCGGTACCACCAAATGTAACATGTCGTACAAAAAACTGGTCTTGCAACAAAAAACACATAATAATCAATACTTCCCTATACTGAAAGTACAGAAAAGTAAAAATAGAATATGTAAACTGTGGAAAGCGCACTCCCCTAGTAAATGTTCATGAGCCGCCACTGCTTCATAACACACTCGCGACACTCGCTCGTTGAACGCCACTATAAGGAAAATAATAATAGTAATAAGTTATAATTACTTTTTTGCTTTATTTTATTTAACATTGTTGAAGATTTGCAAATAATAATTGTAATATAAATAATTTATTGCTAATGTTTAATAATTTTCAAATTATTGGGAATAATTTTGTATTGAAGGAGGCTGTGTATTTATAACCCAATTTAATATTTGTGTTTTGTTCTGGAAAAATTTTCATTTTTCCATCGAAATTTGCATAAAAATTTGGTGTTGACTTACTTCAGCTCCACATCATCATATGTCATTCACATTCAATGAGTAAGTAATAAAGCTTTAAATGTTTTTCTTCTACATCGCTTGACTTGCAGATATGGACAAAACAAATAAAATTTATCCAGCTCCGGAAGAACTAAAAACCATAAACTCATGTTTACATTGCACGGAGGAAGGTTGCTCCAGCATATTTACCTCGGAGTCCAATTTAACATTACATTTGGTGAAAACACACAAAAAGGAAAGAAAGCCAGATACGGGCAGCAAGGAATATTATTGTCCAGATCCAAGTTGTATTTATAGCCAAGAGAAGTATTTTAAAACCCTCAAGTTACTGAAGCAACATTTCTTGAAAGTTCATGGAGATAAAAACTTTTTGTGTGAGGGTTGTAGCAAGGGTTTCCCCACGTTAACTTCGAAAAATCGTCATGCAGAATACTGTGGAGTTAATTTCAATTGCTGTGATTGTGAAGTATCGTATCCTTGCTATGAATCATTACTGACACATGGCAGGCGTAAGCAGCACAAAATTTTGGATAAAACAGCTTACAACCCTGCCATGCGATCTACTAAAGTAGGAATTGATAAATCTAGTAGCGGTTCTAATGTAAAAGTAGTTAAAAAGAAGGCTTTCATTTTACCTAAGGCTTCAACTAGTTTGCAACTGGTAAATGTCATGCCCGTTGTAATAAAGACTGGTATGGGTTCTAATATTGATAAAGGAAGTCAAACAGATATTTCTGCTGAGCTGCCAAAGTTAAAAACGAAAGAAACACAAGTTAATAAAGAAAGACCTAACCGCAAACATATTTCAAAGCAATCGCAAACATCCGAGTTGAGGAAATCACGTTCTTCAGCTGAAACCCAAACAATTGGTGATTACATTTCTAAAAAACCAAAACTGACACTTTCTGTGTCTGATTCCAATCTCAATAAACAGTCTGAAGAAAGTATTTCCTTAAAGAGCATAAAAACACAGACTAAGCTAGTTGCTTCGAAAACAAAGTCTTGTAATACATCATTTGAATTAGACGAATCTGAATATATTTCTAATCCTATTATACACAGAAGCACTTCCAGTACACAGACGACTACAACAATACCCACTGAATTGCTTTATTCAATCTCTACAGCCACACATGACTCCACTCACACCGACACATCCGATTTGAATTTTGAATTCATGCATTCCAGTTCTCAGACTTGTTTTAATGAAGATATGTCTATTTTTGACTCATCTAGTTTCTTTAATTGCAACATTGAAACCCAAACTGACTTCATGTTTGATAATGATTTGCTGAATTATGAAGACTGTTACTCTAACATGCAAACACAGACTACCGACAGCTCACCAATTCTAGAAAATGACATTATAGGCTTGGAGAATTATAGCCCAAAGGCTTATGATGATATACTCTTTAATACCATACACACTCAAACTTTCGTTGACGATATGGCTCGTTCAGTTGAAAGTCAAACTATGATGTCACATAATAAAATGCTAAACTTTATGTCTTGTAGAGATATGGCCCATATGGAAACACAAACCGAAATTGATTTTAAGAAGTTGCTTGAAGAAATTAATGCCTGACTGTAATGGACATTTTCAGTTAGTTATTTCTCTTTCTCTTTTTTTTGAACAAATATAAATGTGTGATTTATTTAAATTGTTTATTTAACTGTTGTTTTATTTCGATTTTTGAAGGGTTATGAATTTCTTCTGTAACGACAGCAAAAATTAAAACTTTAATAGTTACGCAAAGGTAACAAAAAAGCGTAAGTAGAAAAAGGTGTTTTTTTATTGTTGTGGATGAAAGTGCTGAATGGAGAATGATGGATTTGTTGTATGGCCTACCATGCATTTTAAAAATGTTTATTTCAATGTAAAATTTAGGTTTATGTAACTATGAAGGCTTCTGTTCATTTAAAATAGAATTGATGGGCGGATTAGCCCAATAATTATTGTAATCAATAAAGTGGTTGGAAGACATGTTTAACATAAAGAAAAAATTGCAGTAATTTAATAAATATGTAGTTCAAGGAGTAGCCACTAGAATTCATATTTTAAAAAGTATATGTTGTTTTAGTTTTTTTCATTCAAAAATTGTATTTTGAACACACTTCCTTAATTGTATCGAAAAGTTAATAAAGTATAGTTGGTATTTAGTATTTGTCAAAAAAAATAGTACTGTAATATTTGAGTCTAATAAAATAAAATGCGACATCCTGTATCTACAAAAATGGGGTTGTTTTAGGTTTCTAAGAGTATTATAGAAGCCCTTTCGTAGGTGCCACATTGTATATGAAAAGGCTTCTTGCAAAACTAAATAAGTTGTGTAATGACTTTAATTTAATGGTTGTCAATTTTCTGTTACAAGAGTTTTGCTCCAACCAATAAACATGTTAATGTTATTGTAGCATTTTTTATTACCTACTTTTTACTTTCCTATATTTTCAGTATAAGTACGTATTGATGTTGTGAAAATTTTCCAACTAGATTGTGACGAAAATACATGTTTTAGACCTCCAGGAACCCAAAAAAGTGGTTTCTCAAAAATGTCTGTGGGTGGGTGGGTATGTCAGGGGCCAAAATTATCCAGATAATTTCTTAAACTATTGGTCTACCTCTACATTCCTAAAGTTTTGAAAATAACGACCAGATATCTACAATTTAAAAAAATCATTTGTTAATTAAACCCAGTACATTTCCAATGCAGCAGCACATTAATAAAAATTAAAATAGCTGGCATTACGATAACGAGTGGCACCTTTTTAAACATCTGAACCAGTTATGTGATTAAATATAGTTCTACAACCAAAAAAATGGAAATAAACAACTGACTTGGTTTGCAGCAGCAATTTGAATGCTTGAGCTTGTTTCATACTGTTTAAAACTATTGTCATTCACAGGTTTTTTTTTCTGTTGCTGTGTATTCATAAGGTACATGTACTTTCTGCTTTATCATTGTGAGCAATTTCTATTATCAATCGGCAACTTTTTTTTAATGTAATAAATTGTACATATTTGTATGAAACAAGCTCAGACGTGACATTCAATCTTCAGTGCATACTAGATTTATTTATATTTTTTTGTTGTAATACTATATTGGTGAATGCACACATTTGAATGATTTAACACATTTGTATTTAGAGACCAGCTGATTTAAAATTGCTGGAGATGTGCAATATGTGCTTGTATTATTTGCCGCATTCGCATGAGGAGATCTGTGATATTGAAAAAACTTTACATCTAAAAATGCTGTTTTATGATAAATGTAATTGTATGAAAAAATCCTATAATATTGATAATTTCTAAAATTTCATTTTTTATATATTCCTAAACAAATAGTGTTTTAGGTATGATACCTGGTGTGTTAACTTTCTAGCTCCCCAATGGATGGTCCAATTTCCATGCACTTTTGAATGCACGCATATAAATTAAACTTCATGGACCGATAAGCTTTTCAAAGAAAAAACGGAAACGAACGCTAGAAGTGTATTTTTGGTAGTATTTATTTTTCAAACTTTCTAGCTTCAAAATGGCGGACGCTATAATTTTTTTAACTTTGGCCTTATTACTGAAAGACAAATTGACAGCTCGGAATAAAATTTGGTATTATAATAGCCCTGACGAAATTTTTGTAACAATAAAAACAAAGTCAAAAATATTTTTTACATTTTGGAAATTTTCAAGGGCAATAACAGGAGGTGAAATTTTTTGAGAATGTTTTGTGTTGAAAAATTTTGACCGGGGGTGGTATTTGGAAACATTATTCAACAATATATAGTAACACAACATACTTTACCATACTTTCTAGAATACTTTCATGTATTGTGTCATTGGAGGAACTCCCAAAACATGCATTATCACCGATTTTATTATATGAAACTAGAAACTTCTCGTTGACGTCAAAACAGAACAACCATTCAAATCGGAGCATCTCGCCACTATAATACGGTTTTGTTTGGCGTGATTTCAAAAACAAAGACGTTGTATTGGCTCATTTACTATAATTTATTATAAATAAAACAATTCTTAACTTCAACAGGTTTTTTATTTTAGCCTGATACGTATGTTGACATGTCATTTTCAGAGGCAAAAAGCAAAAAGTTGGTGTTGCTATAGGAACAATAAATCTTCATAACTTGATCTTGGTCTTCTATATCTGCGTCCAGATGACTTGATTTCTTAAGAGAATATAAAAATAAGAATTTAAGAAATCAATTTGCTCATTCATGAATGGTACAGATTTTAATGATTGTGAATTTCAAATGCTCCCTTTTCTTCATTTACTATAGCTTGACAACATGATGACATTGAGGCTTTTCACTACAACACAGTTTTGTTTGGTGTGATTTGTAAAACAAAACCATCATATTGGCTCGTTTACTAAAGCGTTGAATAATCCACAAAATATTGCTCAAAAACTAGCCACACGTTTTTTTTTCCATAATTTTGTAGGTTCATAAAAATTGGGATGAATTACAATTTAGTTGGTATCCCAGTTCACTAATTTCTCTGTGACATCTATGAATGTTTTTAAATCGAAAATTCATACCTAGGGCTGCATATAATTATCGATAATATAGTGCTACTGTAAAACGAAATATAGTTGTGACAGCCAGAAAAAATACAATCCAAAAAATATTGTAGTTAAGAGATGTAAAATATTTGGGAATTATTGTTAACACATGAACAATATCAATCCATACTGACTCAACTTAAACCACCTGCTCTACTTTAAGCTGAATTTTTGTTTCTATTAAAACACAGTAATAACTCTGTTTAGTTAAATATTCCCTTGTTCCTACATGGTGTATATACAATTTAAAAATATACGCAAGAAATAAGTCGTTGTAATAAGAATATTATGGATAATATATCGAAATTATCAATAATAATGTTGATAATTTTAGATATTATCCAGATTATCAATATTATCGATATAAATTCAATATCGATATTCAATACTAAATTTTCATTATCGCCCAACCCTATTCATACCCCTTTAATTAATACACGATTCTTGTCATCATAAAACACATAAATTAGCAGCATACAGGTTCATGATACATAGAGCTTTAACGGTTCCTTTAGGTAAAATTAATTATAATAAAGAAATTTCAATTATTAAACAAATTGCCTACAATAATGGTTATAAAACTCAACTTATTGATACAATAATTAAAGAGAAAAATTATAAATTAGTTATTCAGAAAATTTATCCAACTACTTCATTAGATAAAATAAAATACGAACCAATTCCAGATTTTGGCAATAACTCAGAAAAAAATGCCAAAATTATAAACAAAACAAATAAATGTAAAATAACTTCTAAAACAACAAAAAACATTTTGAACACTTTGTTTAATGCTAAAGGAAAAACAGACAATTTACTAAAATCAGGCACCTACAAATTAAATTGCTAGCACTGTAATTCGGTTTATATGGTACAAGGAACACGTTGTTAAAAGTACATAAATACCCTCATAAATACAATTACGCCAAACACTTATTAGAACACAATCATTCAATGACATCTAATAACACTAAAATGTTTACACTTTTGTGATGATAAACGTAAGTTGGAAGCATTTGAAGTTCACAAACATTTAAAATCTGTACCTTTAATGAATGTACAAATTGATCTCTTAAATTCACCGTTATTGGACGTTTTTGGAATGAGAAATTATGTGATCTAGATGCAGATATAGAAAACCAAGATCAAGTTATGAAAATTTATTGTTCCTATAGTAACACCAACTGTTTACTTTTAATCTTGCCTTTGACAATGACGTAAACACGTTGAAATACGTATACCTAAGGCTAAAATATAAAACCTGTTAAGTTAAGAATTGTTTTATTTACAATGAATTTTTTGTTTTTACTTTCCTACACTTTAGGTGTAAAAGGTGAAAAAGTGTGTAAAACCCCATCAGGTTAGCCGTGAAAATAAATAAAACAAAAACGAAGGCGAAAGAAACAATCAAAACATAGCAACAAAAAAGCAAATTAACTTGACAGCCATGATGCTTGTTTGCTTCCATGTTTCAATTGTTTTTTTCGCTCCGGTTTTCGATTTATTACACTTCATAGCAAACTTGACGCAAAAATTTTTTGCATTTTATGCGAAAATTTTCTCATGTAACAAATAAAGTTTTATATGGTTGAAAAGAGAAGGAAGCGCTTTGCTACAAAATAGAAAAAAAATGTATATATGATGCAATGATTGACGACTGCGCCATAATCTTGAAACAGTTGAAGTATAAAAATATGAACGTCGCCAAAAGATAGAGCTTTGTGCGACATTTCATCTGATATATGGTCTATTGGACTTAAAATTCGTTTAAGTTGCAGGCTTAATCTAAGTTGCAGGCTGGAACCCGGAAGCCTAGATGTTATTAAAATTTGTTTATATACAAACAGCGCTGTAGCACAGGGCAATTTTTACAGAACAGACAGTATACTGTTCAATTTAAAAACAGGCCCCTGCTCTTAGCAACTTTATTATTAAATTTATTAGGCCCAATAAACCATATATATGTTATTATATGTTGGGTATAACTGGACATTTGAGCGAACTTGAAACTTCAACATCTTTTAACTGTTTGAGTAACAATATTCAACTTTTTTATCTTAAATAAAACACCCTGTGTATTTTCAATACTAATACCACATAAGCTATGAATCTGTCAGTTAATTACCGATAATTTGTTGCAGATCTACGAAAAGTGTAAATTTGGCAAGCAATAAAACCCGACAGAGCATAGCTCTAGAGGGTGTTTTCTTGCAAATTTGCACGATTTGAGTCAATCTGCAGGAAATTTGATTTAATAAACCGAGAAAAATTCAAAAGCTTGAGTGGTATTCGACAAGATTATTTTATTAATACAAAATTAAACCAATAGCGGACTTTGTTTATCATTTTTTATTAGCGTAACCATGAAGTAACTAGGCCTTGTCAAGGTAATCAACTGTAAACGAAAAATTATCAAAATTAATGGTCTAATTCTCATTTAGGTAAGTTAATGCTACATTTTTATTGGCTGCAATGTGCATGAATAAAATAATCTTGTACATTTTTAATTTTTTTTCTACTACATGTACGACATACGTAGAAGTTTAACTGAGAAATAAAGCCCGAAATATTAAGAAAAGGTATAGAGCACTATGAACATATTAGAAAATATGTAGCTTAATTCCACAGCCTCCTGTATTAATATTGACTAAAAGTTGGTCGATACTAAAACAGGAGACTGCGCTTAATTCATTTTGTATTTTTTTTAAATTGCAGAAACTAGTAGCTATGACAATTAATTGTAGGACTAATAGCAGAGTGCTCGGAGCAAACAAACTCTTTAAATAAGCAAGTTTGTGGGCACTTTGGAGTTAAAAGCAACAAAGTAGCCAGATGTGTAGATGATGTTTTTCTTACTCTAAAACTAAAATCTGTCTGTCTGTTCTGTTTCTGTCAAATGGTCCATATTTCACGAAATTATTTTTCTGCACTTTAACACCATACATGATTAAGGTAGTAAGAAAGAGAAAAAAATAAGCCTTCTAATGATGTATCCCAAAGCCCATGTTGCCATTTAAAAAAATTCAAGATGGCGGCCGCGCTCAAAAATCATGTCAAAAAAAATTTTTTTAACCTCAAAATATGCGAAATAATTTCAAATGGAAGCCTTCCAATTTTCATATCTATATCTCAAACCGTTTTAGCAGGAGAGCTTTGGTTCCATCTTTACTAGCGACCCTGTACAGGTAACTTTTGCTGGTAACAATTTCGATGCCAACTAATTTGAAGGTAAGCTGCATTCTCTTCAATTTTAACTAAACACTCATTCAAATAAAAATTCACGTTTTTTGCAATATTTTCCCGCATTTAAGTACTTCTTTAAAGTGGTACAGGTTTTTTTTTGATCCTTTGAGAAAATCCTGATATGTGGCATAAAATACACTTTCGACAGGTTTAATCGATTGTTGTACTTGCTTTAACAGAAAGTGCACCTTCCAATTTACTGAATTCATCAGAAGTGTTTCCACTATCTATCATTAAACAATTGTAGTTAAATAAACTGTTTCCTGAAAAAAAATGTAAAAAAATTAAAACCTACCTAAAAACCATTAAGGTAGTATCTGCGGCAATACGCCAATTAAATTCTATTTTAATTTAAGACATCGTTCAAAAGATCTGAATTTTTAGGTTTTCATTACAACTTAATTTTGAGTAGAATGAAAAAAAGGTTTTAAAAGCTTACCTCTAAAAGTTCTAAAATGCAAAATAGCTTATTATCATTTTTTCATATTTCAGTACATCACTGTAAATAGGGATGCAGCGAGCAGTACATTTTCAAAATGCCGGATAACAGATATTCGGTTGCTCAGCCAGATACCGGATTATCCGGCATAATTTTTACTTTCGTAGTAGTTTCAGCTTAAATGCAGTAAAATTTAGGTTTTAATCACAAAGCATAATATATACTTAAAGAGTATGTAATGCATGAACCCTATGGTCTTATTCTGTAGTGTTTTAGAGAAAGAGTACCGAGACAGGGAAACTATTAAATGTACTATTTCAAGGATGTGCTGATTCGCTCTAATATTGTTTTTTGTTCACAATTAAGATTGAAAATCTGTACGAAATTGATTGTAATTACAAGAATTAATAATTTTCAACAATTGTTTAAACTAAAACGTGTTCTGTCCGGATAGATCCGACACCATCAAGAAATCAACTGACATAACCAATATATTAGCTATCCATGCATCTTGGACATAACCTAACCTATATGGTTTTTATCGTCATTAAAATACAATATTGACGATCTCTCTGTCACATATACTGCAAAATTGAGACCTGCATATCATAGCAGCATGCGGTTCATGCATCCTCCTTATGTTATATTACTTCGTGGTTTTAATAAATAATAGGTACTTATTTATGTTGTTTGAAATCATTTCAAATTTTTAACTCGCATAAATGCTGATCTCAATAATATAAATTTAGTAATTTTATGCAGATCTGCAAAATACTGGACTTATGGGGTTTTTGCTCTCTTACTTTAAATTATTTTAGTTTATACTTACAAATTAAATTGCATGCATAATCTCTTTTACTTGAAGAAAAATCTCCGGCCGGATATTTCATATTATCCATATGCCAAACCGAATATTCGGTGAAATGGCCAGATAACGGATAAAAACCAAATATCCGTTGCATCCCTAACTGTAAATGTTATTTAATTTAAAATAAATTACAGTGATGTGAGTCTCAGTATTTTACCAATCGTTAAAATGGTATTTTACCGGTAAAGTAAAATCACATTTTACCGGTAAAATGGTAAAATCATTTCGAATTGCCGCGCGCGGATATTCGTCCTACTCCAAAACAAAACATTATTTTTCTTGGAAAGGGTCAGAAATGTTTTGTGATAGGAAACCTAAATAAAGATTAATTTCTTTAAACTAATTATATTATAATATAATAATACACTTCGCCGCAAAATTAAGGGATCAGAAATAAAAGTGCTATATTTTTTTTATCGTTGAAAATATTGTTATGAAGAATGGGCAGCAGTGTTGTTCACCGACGATTCTAGATTTGAGCAAAACGCTCTCCGGCGCTTCGCCACTCTTATCACGTCGATCATTGGTGGTTAGAGAAAATCTAGACTCGTTGGTGAACAACACTGCTGCCCATTCTTCATCTCCCCAGTTCAAATGATCATGAGTAAATGCTAAACGTAGCCTCCGGTGAAGGGGGGTCAAAATTGGGCCGGTTGCAGGACATCTTGCCTTCATACCAGCATCCTGTAGTCTCCTCAATACGGTATCGCAGCTAATGACTGTTCCGGTGGATAGTTGAAGATCATTCCTCAGCGATCCAGCAGTGATGAACCTTTCACGTCTCGCTGTTACGACCAAATACCGGTCTTCACGCCTGCTGGTTTTCTTTTTACGACCTTGGCCAGGTCTCCTGGTATAATTCCCTGTCGATTTCTGCAGTATTTCTTATTAAGCAGCATTTTTGTGATATCTTAAGATATGAATGTCCCTAAAGTAGCGATAAATAGTCCTATCTTTATTGCGTATGAGTTTCATAACAATATTTTCAACGATAAAAAAATATAGCACTTTTATTTCTGATCCCTTAATTTTGCGGCGAAGTGTATATCGACGGCATCAATGCAATACCTTGTATCGCAATTTTTGAGAAATTGACATTTATGTATAACAAGGTAGGATATACTGTCGCACGTCTATTGGTGAATTTTTATATGTATCTGACCAATACAAATCCTCTAAAATACCGCGAAACGTTACCTCGTAAATTAGTTCACGCAATTCTGGCAACAATACCTTGTATCTGTTAGTAGTGAGATAGGTGGTAAGTACGTTCTTCAATTTTGTAACCTATTTTTAAGAATATAAAAGCAGTTCATTTGCAAATTAGAGTAATACAATAAGGACAAATGTTAATAAATGATAATTTGTTGATATTATTACGATTTTAGTGAAATTAATTCCAAAATGTCTCTTTTTGTTTGTTGAAGAAGTGTAATACCTCTTATAATGTGCCCTTTGGCTGTACAATACCTCGTATCTACGCTATAATTTCTTAATATCGAAGTTCTTGCTAATGACAAAATCAGTAGCATAAGTAGAAACAATAAACTCAAAAACAGTTGAACTTAGACAAGATCTGTGTAAGAAAATTAGTTTTTTGTCTCTCCTGTAAAATCCCAAAATTGCACATACGAGGTATTGCAGTGATGCCGGCAATATATTAAATATTTTTTATTTTTGTTATTAAAAGTTACATCAATTACATGTATTAAGTTTGTTTAACTTTATGTTTATATGTATAAGTTTATTTAATCTAAATGTTTATTTCGATTTATATCTTCATATCTTTTATTTTTGTTATCACATTTTGCTTTGTATTTAATTTAGGTATACTTTAATAATTATAACCGTAAGTTACATAACCGTTATATTTTTATAAACTATAAATAATTGTATTTTTGTGTTTTCGTATCAAGTATTAAGTAGACCTGTCGAGTATCTAGTATCAAACTAAATGGTTTTTCATAAGGAATCCAATGACATCATTTTTCATGTGAAATGAATTTTACCGGTAAAATAATGATTTTACTTACCGTTTTGTATTTTACTGGTAAAATCACATCACTGATAAATTACTAAAACATAGTCAGCGCTTGTGATAATGGACATATTCAGTGTAGGGTGCAGAAAGCAGTACGGAATGATGTAGTGGGAACATCAAGTTAGTTACAAAAGTACACTGAGCATGGCTGTGCTGGAGAATCACTGTAATTTATGCACTACTTTGAATTTTTGGCTTTTATTTTTTATTATTATCCTTAAAAATCTGTAACAAAAACTGTTAACATACTGGAAGTTGAAGGTATAAAAAAGGATAAAGATATAAAATTAATATTTATCGAGATAATAGTTTGAATAGCAAAAAAGTGGACTTACTTCCCATACTAGATATTAATACTTACCGTATTGGCAAAAGTGTAAATTTTAAAATTATACTGTTGTACATTTCACAGACTGTTAGATTTCTAAGAAAGCAAGCTATATAGGTAACCCTTCATTCCATCTATCTAAATTCACAGAAAGCGCCATAGTGAAATAATAGCTTTCAAAAAAAAAATTAAATTGTAGCAAATCTTCTGTTCACAAAATTTAAAAAAAAATCGTGTGGGCAGTTTTTGAATATTTATTTGATAATTTTCAAAATTTTGAAGAAGCGACATCGCGATCATTTTCAGATTTTCGAAATTAATTTTGTTTTATCGTATACCACCCACAAAGGGCTCTCAAACAAGTTGTAGCTGATGCCGGTCAGACAACTACTTTTTGAGTAAGTGGGCGTTAAATTTGAGATTTTCAAAAAATTGTTGCAACAGCCATTTCACCGTATGTTAGATTTCTAAGAAAACAATTTATATAGGCACCCTACGATTTCACATTAGAATAGTACGAACAAAACTACCCGCCCTACAGCTAATTAGATGCGATATAAAGGGTTTATTTAAAGTTATCAAAAATATGCAAAAAATAAAAGATACATTTTTTAACTAGAGCTAATTGATAGACATAGTTAAAATCACGTAAATGCCAGAAAACGCGTTGTTGATATTAAAAAGTATCGATTTTTTCTTACTTTTAAAATAGTTGGAAATTCTTGCGGATCCTAATAAAGCACTTTAAATAGTCTATCAAACTGATAAAAGTTTATAACGATCCGCGTTTGCGTTTTAAATAAATAATTAATTAATTTCAGTTTTCAAAAATTCCTGAAAGGCGTCAGAGTAAAATTTGGGAAATTAGTAAAAAATAAATTTGTAAGTCACTGCAAGCTCTATCAGCTCAGAAAGTTTAAAAAAAATCGCGTGGCAGTTTTTGAAAAAGGTTTTTTTGAAAATTTTGTATCAGCGCCATTGCGATTGCTTTCGGATTTTCAAAATTAATTTTACTTCATCGTATACTACCCACAAAGGGCTCTCAAACAAGTTGTAGCCGATCCCGATATGACAACTACTTTTTTAGTAAATAGGCGTTAAAGTCGAGATTTTCAAAATGTTGTAGAGACCGCCATTTTGAAGCTAGAGAGTTCGGTAAAAAGAGTTTTTGATTTACCTTTAGTTCTTCTCTTAGATCCAGTGCTCAAATTTCCAGAATTTTGTTTTGGAAAAAACCGCTACCAAACAAACATGTCTAACTTCCATTTCCAGTTTCGGATTGTTTTGAAAAGCTAAACTAGAACTAAAATTTTTGATATTATTATTAAAATATATTATCATTATATTAAAATTTACTCAAAATCGGTCCATTTTTGCCTGTAGAGGCGTCTCTCTCTCACACACACACAAGCGCGCGCGCGCGCGCACTCACTCACGCACGCACGCACGCACGCACGCACTCACTCACTCTCACTCTCTCTGCACGCACGCACGCACGCACGCACGCACTCACTCACTCTCACTCTCTCTGCACGCACGCACGCACCTGCCCACCCAATCAAGCCTCCCACTCACATAGACGATCAGACAGTATTTGTTTCGATGTTTAGATGTGAACTACTGCCGCAAAAGGAAGGAGTGTGGATTTATTGTACAGAACTGTTAATTAAAAGACGAGATTTGTTGTTTGCAATTGATTGCCCTCCTGTAGTAAATGTTCACAAGTCGCCCTGACACTAAATATGATTTTTCACATTTATATCCAACAGTAGTTGGATTTTAACAAAAGGTAATATTCATAACAAAAATGATCTTGATTTGGTTAAATTTTAAAGGAATGATTTCCAACTTAAAAGCTGTACACAAAATAAAAGAGTATTATTAATAAGAATGTACAACTGCTCCTGTTTCATTTCAGATCAAGATTACTTTAACAAAAAAAAATACATACGCAGATTTAGTAAGGGTCCTATAAAACTAAGAAAAGCCTGAGGTTGTTCGTCATTGTAATCAGCACATTAAGAGTTTACAAAACATTTATGAAGTAAAAATAGGTGAAATTACATGACTTTTAGTTAATGTATAAAACTGTAAAATTTTCACATAAGGTATACAATATTTGCGATACCTCAAAAGTAATTAATCTGCTATATTTAGTTTAATAGTCAATTGCTAAGTTTTGACTACATTTTTTCTTTTGAACTTAATAACAGATCGAAAAAAAATTCTTACATATAACGGTGATGACTGTTAAAACAATATCAATTCTCAATATGCTTTAAAGAAAATTAATAATTGATTTTTCTTACTTAAATAAAACAATCATATATACACAACCTATTAAAATTTCAAAATGAACCAAGAGTAAACTGTAGAAAGCCTAACATATATACAAAAATACTAAGAACACTTTATACACTCATCATGTATAAAAATCTATAATGCAGGTCCTGCATCATCTTCAACATCTGTAAACATTTCGTTTCTTTCTTCAATACGATTCATATTTTCTAATGTAGCAGCAATCATTCTTAAATTATCAACACCCGACAACAATTGCCTATAAATTGTGAAGATGTTGTATTAATCTTAACATCACTGAATCTAATTTTACCTCAGTGACTGTTCTGCTGTACTTGCTGAAGATCTAAGTTCTTGTGCTAACCTATGGGTATGCGAATCACTCAATGTTGATAAGTTAGGCCCTCCAGCAGCACCTTGTTCATTTCGCAATACTACATTCTCTTGTCTTAGTCGATTTATTTCACCCTATCAAATACAGAAATTCAATGTACGTTCATAAAACTAAAAGTGCTAACTTACTTTAAGAGATTTAACTTCTTGCCTGAATTTACTAATAACACTTTCAGCTGAAGCGCTCCTTTGCTAATAAAGAATTTTAATTAAAATTTAAATGTATAAACTAAATATATTCTACTTTACTCACATTACTTCGTTCTAAACTTTCTTCAACTTGTTCAAAAGCTTTGGCTAGGTTTTGTGTGTATTCATTCTCTTTAAGCCTTGCTGCATCCAGTTGCCTCTGTAAGTGATTCATACGTCTAGTTTGTTCAGCTAGTTGCTGTCTGTATAATTCTGCTTCTTGCCTTAAGCGATCGATTTCTGATTCAGGGCTCTGGCCAGCTTGAGCCTCTTCATTTGCTTGGACTGCGCCATCCGTTAAAAAATCAGGTAAGCTTTTGGAAACACCAACCTAATAATAATAATATTATTATAGTGTTAAATGACACCTTTAACGTTGATAATTATCAATATATAAAATACCTCCACAGATGTAGGGCAACTCCTACATCCAGAAGGTTGTGGTTCAGAAATTGGTAAATCGAGAGGGAATCCTACTGGTGGTCTTACTGGCAGATCTAACGGTATTGCTATATTACTTGAGCTAATGTCAGTTCTTCTTCCTACATTACGACTAGATTCACCATTCAATCGATTGAAATTTACGGAACCCCTAGTGGGGGCAAAATCTGGCAAGTTATTCATCTCTAAGTTAAAATTATCACGCGAAGCATCTTCTTTGTCTAAATAGCACTGCTCTACGACTAGGTGATCCTGCACAAAATCAGGTAAGGCTGAAGAGAATTCAGGAACGATTCGGGTTTGTTTGATGCCAGATGATTGATGTAGATCAAGGTCTGATACTGAGGATATTGGACGGCCATCGCAATACACTTTTGGTCTTGCACCCTGGTTTTGGTAATAGGATGTGTCACGTAAAAAATGTTTAAACGAAAATGGATTCTCCTCTCTTTTTGGAGTCTCATTTGAATAAGTGCCTATGGAGCAAAATTAGAAAATTACATAAATTTACATATCTATTTTAGTTCAATATAATAAAGAAAACTCAATTTAAAATCAAAGCAAAAATAAAATTCATTGTGAATCACCTGAAGCTCCTTCAGAAACAGTAACCCTGTCAAAGTTTATTGCCGGATCTATACCTAAATCTAATTTCACTGGTTCGTCTGCGTCAGAATCACCATCGTCTACTGAATTTTCCTGCCTTCTCCGAGAATGTTCAGATGGTAAATTATCATCAGCCATAATACAAACATCAAACCTCCAAACGTCAAACTTTTGACATTTCCTTGTCAAATGCTGTCGCTGTGTTTGTATTGGTTGTTAGGACTAAGGTAGCATTCAGCCATCCAGGTAACTATATAATAATAATAACTAACAGCGACATAGCAACATTACTTTACTTTATTAATAAGTTCCAGCTTTAATTCCTTGAAGTTCATATTGATATTGAATAAACTACTTTTTTTCTATAGCAACTGTTAAAACGTGCTATTATTAACTAAAATTAGAGGGAAAAGTAGCACTTTACCATCAAGGGTAGATAAAGTAGTACTTTAACAGCAAGGATAGATAAAGTATTTTATTTTATAAACAAACTCTATAGCAACCAAATAGTATATTATAGACCAAGGTAGAGAAGACATTTTTCTCAGCCGAGCAGAATTAATTCCCGAGATGCGAAGCATCGAGGGAAATAAGTTGCGAGGCTGATAAGTCTTCTCTACCGTTATTATTTTTTCCACTACTAGCACCCTTATTCCTTTCATAATTAATTGATTTTACATTAATAGAAAATAAAATTACAAATGCAAATATGCACAAAAATAAAGTAGCCTTGCTTGAAAACAAGAGAATAGTTAATTTCAATTGACATTTATGTATAGTATATTATAGACCAAGGTAGAGAAGACATTTTTCTCAGCCGAGCAGAATTAATTCCCAAGATGCGAAGCATCGAGGGAAATAAGTTGCGAGGCTGATAAGTCTTCTCTACCGTGGTTTATATATTATTTTTTCCACTACTAGCACCCTTATTCCTTTTATAATTAATTAATTTTACATTAATAAAAAATAAAATTACAAATGCAAATATGCACAAAAATAAAGTAGCCTTGCTTGAAAACAAGAGAATAGTTAATTTCAATTGACATTTATGTAAAATATATATTTTATAATAGTGGTTATAAAATGTCCAATTTTGATGATTTGAGTGAAAACTGCACTCCTCCTGAAATTAGGCAAGGTGCAGAAAGTGTTGGTCAACAGTTACCTATTACCAGTAAAATCAAAAGATTTTTACATGAAAGTTTATGGTGAATTTAAAGATTGGTAGCTATTGTTTTCATTATTAACCAGTAGTTAATAATGAAATATTAGTAACCACTAGGAAAGAAATTCATCTTCTTGGCTCTAAAACAAAGTAAATAATGATATCGTTTAATGCTAGTAGTGGAAAAAAGTTATTAAAGCCACCTACTCATTTTCTCGTGAAACTTTCCTGACACTTTTAAATTAAATCATTGATTTTTCTTCATTTTTTGGTCTTCTTTAACAATTGATATAGAAAAAAATGTTGTATTCCACACGACGATAAAATTTCATTATCTTCTCGATGCTTATTAGCGTCTCGGCTGACGCCTCGACGCTAAAATCACTCTCGAAGATAAAGTGCAATTTTATCATCTTGTACAATAAATAACTATATTTTACTTTAACAAATCCATACATACACTGTGTCCATAAAGTAACCCCCCCCCTAACTAACTTTTGAACGACTTAATATTTTACTACAAAATTTGGTGTGCTTTAATGGGAAATTAAATACTATTTTTTAGCTCATAATTAAATAATGTATCATTCAAAATGGCGGCTGGGCGCCATTTTGAAATTTTTTTTTAAATAGAAAGGGGGGTCGAGTGGCACGTCATTTGAAAGGTCTTTTAGTTCTGCGTCTGATCCTAGAGTTTCAAAGAAAAATATTTAGCCATAACAAAATGACAAACGTTTGAAGTAAAGAAGTCTATTAAAAAAAACTAAGAATTAAAGCAAAAACAAATGAAATTAAGTGTTCGAAATGTTCACCATTCACTTCTTGGCACATAAAAAGTCGGTTATGACATTCCTGCCTTACATTTTCATAAGTTTCTGGAGTGACATTTCTGTAAAAAACGCATTACAGAAGTTTGCAGAAATATCACTCCAGAATCTTCTGATTGTATGTGCAAAGAGGTACTATGAAGGCTGCTCTGAAAATTGTTAGTTATAAAAAAATGGGTGTACCTATATTTTAACAAAAGATCTTTGTTTTTCAAAATATTATCCTCCTACACTAATACAATTCTTCATTCTTTAAAACCATTTTTTAAAACAGCAAATTCATTTTCCAAAAGGTCCTCTAAAATGCTACGAAATTCTAAAACTGCTGCATCAACACTTGGAAATTTTTTCCCTCGCATCATTGTTTTAACAATTAGAAATAGAAAAAAGTCGTACTGTAGCAGCCCTTGGTTTTAGATATTGTTCAATTGTATTTAGTAACTTAGTGACTTGCGTTGCTATTTACGTCGCTATGTTTAGTTATCAATATTTCTAATCTGTGTTAGTTATCAAGATAATCTTGTGAAAGAAAATACACATTAAAATTCCTCCTACAAACTAGTGTTTTATTTACAACTACGAACTTAACATTACATAACACTACATTATTGGTGACCCCGACGTGATTTGGGGCACAAGGTTTCATGTAAAGGCATTCTGCCACAAGACTCAAAAATTGAGGCGATAAAGAACTTCCCAATACCAAAAGATAAAAAAAAATTACGCAATTTCATAGGCTTGATAGGATATTTTCATAAACACATTAAGAACTGTGCAAAAATTTTGGGTCCGCTGAATTCTTTAGTTATTCCGGGTAAGGCTTCCACGAAACCAGTTGTTTTGCAAGGTAGGACGTTAGAAGCTTTTTATGAAGCCAAGCAGGCACTTATTGAGGCCACGCTTCTAGTACACCCTCAAGAAGGAGCTGAGATCAGTATTTCTTGTGATAGTTCCGGAGATGCTATTGCAGGAGTATTACAGCAACTACAAGATAGTTTATACAAACCTCTCGCATTCTGCAGTCGATCGCTTACGCCTACTGAAAGAAAGTATAGCATTTTCTCACGCGAACGTTTGGATATTTATTTTTCAATTAAAAAATTTCGATATTTTATAGAATATAGGACTTTTCACGTGTATACGGACCATAAACCGCTTTGCTCAGCTATCAAAAGTTCGTGCGACACTTATTTACCACGAGAGTTTCGTCATTTAGAGTACATTTCTGCTTTCACCACGGATATCCGATATTTAAAGGGTAGCGAAAATATTCCAGCAGACGCACTTACACGGGTTTCAGCAATTTTACCCGAGTTGGTTGATTATGATGCAATTGCACATGCGCAGGTTCAAGATGAAGAGTTATTGCAGCTTTAGTTGAATCAAAATTTCAATTTTGTCAAAGCACGTACACCTAACAATACGTCAATATGGATCGACACGAGTCAGGGGTTGTCGCGACCTTATGTTCCATTGCCGTTTCTTTTTGCAATTTTCCAGCGGTTGCATGGCATGGCTCATCAAGGTACTAGGACAATGCACATTTTTTCCCTTTTTGTTTTTTTTAGTGAACTAAACTTTTTCTGCTCTGCTCTTGGAATCCTCAGGAATTGGACACGCACCTGGAAAAACTAGAAGCAACTTCAAGCTAATTTAATTTTGTTTTCTATGCTGTTCAATTATTTATGTTACTTTCTTAATACTTGTATTGTTTTTGAAAAGATCAGAAGTTTTTGTAGCTAAGATAGCATGCGCTTCACGTTTGCTGCGTAGTTTGTTTCTTCTGCGAAGTTGGGGGGGGGGGGGGGGGGGTATTAATGTAGCAGATAATCTTGTAAAAGAATACACATTAAAATTCCTCCTGCAAACTAGTGTTTTATTTACAACTACGAACTTAACATTACATAACACTACAGTACGAGGCTAGGTCAGGGCTGTAAGAACGGTGAGTAATCAACTGATCCCCGAAATCTTGCAAAAAATCCAGCGTTCTGGCAGCAGTGTACAAGGTGATGCGTTGTCCTGGTGGATTCAGATGTTACGCAAACCACTTCTTTGACGACTTGCTCTTAATTTCTCAAATACCTGCAGTAAAGCGACTTCACAGTACCACTCAGAGTTAACTGTTCTTCGATCTTCTAGCGAAATAACAGCTACTTTGGCAGAAGAAAGCGTAATAATTTTCTTGTTCTTGCTTTTTCCTCCAACAACTTTTGTGGGTAACTTGTCATCTTCGAAGACCCATGCAGTAAACTGTTGTTTAGTTTCAGGGTCGCAGTTGCATATCTAAGATTCGTCACTTGTTACAATGTAGTACGAGACTTGCTTTGACTCTCCATCGTAAAATTTTTTCAGCATTAGTTTACACCTTATTTCTACCCGGGCCTGTTTTTGCAAGAGCAAATGAGGTATACAACGACTAATTAGTTTTCTTACACCAAGATGTTAATGTAAAATGATATTAACTGCTGATGATCCAATTTTTTGTTCCTCATGAACCTCCCTGTATGTAATATTTCGATTGGCCTTAATTAAATTTTACACCTACATTTTCGGGCAGGCAGCATCTAAAGGTTTGCCAGGTCTTGCCTCATCTTCTAACAGTTCTTGTCCTCGCCGAAACTCTCGAACAATTACTTAGAGCAGATAACAAAGGAGCGATATCACCAAAAGCTGCTCCTAAATTTGTATGACTTTGCTCGTAAGTTAACTGTTTTTTGTAATCATACAAATTAATTGCACAAAAAACACTTCAACGGATGTTCATTTTAAATGATTTCAAATACAAAACTGCTCTACTTTAAAAATTTGTCCCGTTTTATAAGAAAATCAGAACGTTAAACCGATGTGGGTAACAAATGTCAGCCAAATCGACATTTAGTTGTTGCAATTGTTTGTAGTCAATTTTTGATCCATGGCCTGCTACTAAGTATTAACAGAGCAGTCCTCCTATACATTATAGGGGATAACTAGATAAGGGCTGCTATTTGTACACCCCACGTTCACTCTTTTTGTAATTTTTTTGGCCTTTTAGAAACTGATGAAATGATATTTTACTCTATAAAGATATAAAGCTACAAACATCGTTGAACACTACAGTATTTATTTATAAGTTCGAGCTTTACTTCGTTGAAGTTCATTTTAATTTATTGTAAATAAAACAATTCTTAACTGCAATAGGTTTTTTATTTTAGCCTTATACGCATTTCAACGTGTTTATACGTCATTATCGAAGGCAAGATTAAAAGTAAACAGTTGGTGTTGCTATAGGAACTATATCTTCATAACTTGATCTTGGTTTTCTATATCTGCGTCCAGATGACTCATTCCAAAACGTCCAATAACGGTGAATTCAAGAGATGCATTTGTTCATTCATTAAAGGTACAGATTTTAAATGTTGTGAATTTTAAATGCTTCTAGTGTATCCAACTTACGTTTATCATCACAAAAGTGTAAACGTTTTATAGTGTTATTAGATGTCATTAAATGATTGTGTCCTAATAAGTGTTTAGCGTAATTGGATTTATGGGGGTGTTTATACTTGTAACAACGTACGTCGTGTACCTTGTACCTAATATCAAAATTTCTAATTGTTTGTCCTTTATAAACCGAATTAAAGTGCGAGCAATTTAATTTGTAGATGCCTGATTTTAGTAAATTGTCTGTTTTTTCTTTAGCATTAAACAAAGTGTTTAAAATGGTTTTTGATGTTTTAAAAGTTATTTTACATTTATTTGTTTTGTTTATAATTTTGGAAATTTTTTCTTATTTATTGCCAAAATATGGAATTGACGCGTTGCTTTTATTTGATGAAATAGTTAGATACATTTTTTGAATAGCTAATTTATAATTTTTCTCTTTAATAAATTGAGTAATGTAACCATTATTGTATGCAATTTGTTTAATAATCGAAATTTCTCTATTATAACTAGTCACCTAAAGGAACCGGTAAAGTCCTATGTATCATGGACATGTATGCTGCTAATACGTAAAAGGCTAAAATAAAAAATTTGCTAAAGTTTAGAATTGTTTTATTTAGAATAAACTACAGTATGTGGCGTTTTTATATTATTTAAAACCGTTTCCAGGTTATTAACCAAAACTTCAAAGAGTTTTTGAAAGAAAACAAATACATGTTTAGAGATCAAGGAACTCAAAAAAGTGCCTTTTAAAAATATTAGTGTGTGTATGTAATGCGAAAATCTCTGAAACTAGCAGACCGATCTTAATGAAACTCCATATACCGAGGTGCAATGAAAATTGGAGCCAAAGTTTTTTAGTAACAAACCGGAAATTAGATCATTTTTAAGCATAAATACAAAAATTGAAACAAATATTATAAAAGAGGACGCTAATGCAAACCGAAATCTTTTTGTTTGAACACTCTAGCTTAAAATCGGCGGCCGTTACGGTTTTCTGAAAATTATCTTTAATGCCTTATTATTCAAAAACGAGTCGACATATTGAGATAAAATTTTGTATTACAATAGCCCTAGGCAAATACAATGTTACTTAATATGTAAGAGAATTATTGTACAAATTAAAACTGTGAAGTTCAAAATTTTGGACATGTACCAAAACATATTGCTGAAAAACTAGTCATACAATTGTTTTTTAAACATTGTGGGATTTAGAGCTAAGTTTAAGCTACTATTTGGATCGTGTCCCTGTCTGCTAATTTCTCTGCGACGCCTTATATGAATTTTGTAAATCGAAAAAGATGCCTCTTTATTTAATAGAAGAGCGATAAAATATGTTTGATTAAGCTAAATTGCTCACGAGTGATAGTAGAATAGGATTCAAAACTTAATTTTTAGGTGCAACTCTATTTAGAGGATTAATTTCCCCCTGAGCACATTTTTTTGCTGATGGCTTTGTTGTATGGCCGCTTTACCTATTTTTATTTTATTGTTTTGTCATAATTTGTTAAATCATCTGCAGTCAGGACAACAATCATGCAGTCTAGGATCTCTTTTCTTTTTCAAGGATTTTAACTTAGTTCGCAAATATTTCAATAATGAAAACAATTTCTTGTGTTTATTGAACAAGAAATTAAATTACTAAATCATACATATTTGTATTTTAATTACTTTATAAACCATTATTAAACATCTCAACTCTGTAACTAGTGATATTTACAAATAATTCACAACAACTATAAATACTAAGTAGCAGCAGCAACCAAATTTTTCTTAGGCATCCTGTGATCAAAATCAGCAATTTCTGGATATTCCTCACAAAGGGTTCTATAGGCATAACACAATCTTGCAAATTCTTCAGTTGTTACTTCAAATGGTCGTGCAGTAGGATCTGTATCGGCTAAATGAAATAATTTGGGACCCAACTCGGCACGCAGTTCTTCAGGAAAGAGTCTTTCGCCCCCTCGCTTTGAAGCTTTTTGACGCATGTTGAAAACATGGCGCAGAACCTTTTCTACTAATTTAAATGGTAATTTAACCAATGGTTCTTTTAAGGGAACTAGAGTTACCACTCCAACATCTACATCGGGTTTAGGAATGAATGCTCTTCCTGGGATTGTAAATTTATGTTGTACTTCACACCATAGTTGGCACATAACTGACAAACGACATCTCTGTCTATGTGTTACAGGTGCTATCATACGTTCAGCAACTTCCTTTTGAAATGTTAAGGTCATGCTTGATCTCCCAAAGGCCCAAGCTGACCGTTTTTCTGATATGGCATGTAACCAACGAATTATCAAATTGGTTGATACACTGAACGGTAAGTTTCCAATTAAATTAATTGGTGGAGGTATGTCATACCAGTCATGCTTGGGAGCTGCTTCAAAACCAACTTCAAAATTGTACGATCTAATATCGTTTATTTCAATATCCATTTCTACTTTGTCTCTACATGCTTCTTGTAATAATTCCAATGTGGGAAGAAAGCGTGGATCTTTTTCAACAACAATTAATTTTTTGGGTGCTTTTCGAATAATTGATCTAGTAATACTACCAGGTCCGGGGCCTACTTCACAAACAAAATGGTTTTTAATATTTCCAGCTGCTCGTACAATTTTGTCAGTTACGCGTTCATCTAAGAGAAAATTTTGAGAGAGTTGCCTCAATGCCCTAAGCTTATACAAACGGATTAAATCTTTAGTAGTTGGCAAAGGGGGCAATCGTATAGCGCGAGTAGCTGCTGCCATGTTACTAGTTACTACTGAGTTTGTTCGATGGTTTTTGCAGGTTCGTCAAAATCATCCAGAAAGCTCTCTTGCCTTACAGCAAACATGGTGTACCCATATATGCTCAGAACACCAACGCCCAAGAGACAACCAGTTATAATGTTGTTTCTTCGTATCCGTTTAAGTTTTTGAACTCTTTCCAGATTTTGCTGTTCAATGTATTTCATAAAATCTAACTCTACTTGTTTAAGTTTGCTTACGTCTATTTTCGGCATACGTTGGTCACCACTCATCCTATTAGGGTTTGTTGTAAGAGTTTTTTTTCGCAAAAAAGTTGAAGTTTTCTATTCACCACGAAACAAAAATGAACATAACCTCAAAACTAAGGGATAGGTTCCAAAATGTTTGTGGAGATGCAAGCAAATGTTATAGTTTGTGGTTACATGCAATAATCAAAATTAATAAATATAAATGAGCAACTGTGAGAAAATTCAAATAAAGAAAATTCAAAACCCTTTAGTTCTCACAAGAACTTTTGTACTCTAAATGTACATTTCGACTGCTAAGCAGTCATCATCAGTAGAAAAAACAAAAAAGAAGCACATATTTTAGATTCTGAACATCCTATTTTAATATCGGATTTAAAACTCTTAAAATCCGTAAAAAACAGCAGAGAACTCGATGCATGGGAAAGTAGATTTATTTACAAATTCAAAGACAACATTTTAAATCAAGATTCCGGCTTAATTCCAAATTCATCATTACTTAAGTTCAACGCACGCACGGCAAATAGAACCGAGGATCCACGAAATCATAAAAACAGACGCACTCATCGACAATACGTGAGTTCTGACTTACCAAGCACAATGGACGTTTCTGCACCGTAACTGTGATTTCAGTTTTCGCTGTAGTTCTTCTTTTTTGTTTTTTCTACCGATGATGACTGCTTAGCAGTCGAAATGTACATTTAGAGTACAAAAGTTCTTGTGAGAACTAAAGGGTTTTGAATTTTCTTTAATTAAAATTAATTTTCGACGAAGCATTTCGCCTGAACTTTCCCATACCCTAAAAAGTTTTGATTGTTATATTTGCAAAAATATTTTAGTTTGAACGTTCTACTTCAAAATTCAGTTACCATAAGTATATTTTAGTGTATATATCCACTTTTTCTACAACATGTGCAGCTCTAGTAATAAGGCGTTACATTGAATATTTTTTGACCAACTATACCCTGACTGGCCGTGATAATTCTCTTTTTAGGAAGCTCCGGTGTTATCGGTGCTGTATAATTATAGTAACACGGCAACAAAATTTTTTATTTGTGGATTAAAGAATTAAATAACGCGTTTGTACGATAGTACATAAAAACTAATTATACTAAAAATAGCAATACGGAGCAATACGACAGATACAGACTTATAAGGAATAGAATAAACGCCCAAATAACAGCTCTTAAAAGAGAATACTGGGAAAACTTCACGAAAGAAATGGAGCATGACTTGTATGGGGGGCAAAAGAAAATATGGAATATGCTGCGCAACAGGAAGAAACCAATCAATGAATATATACAAACAACCACTATCTCGCGCGATACATGGGCAACCCATTTCAAGAATCTATATGAATCAACTACAGATGACATAAATAAGAATATGGAAGCAAAAGAAGACAGGAGGGCCAATGTTGGACTAGATACAATAGAAATCACCAAGAATAAAGTAGCTGCCGCCATAGCTAAGCTTAAAAATAGAAAGTCCCCAGGAATAGACACAATTTGAAATGAAATGATAAAATACGGCGGTGACGAATTGACACGAGAGATAACTACCCTGTTCCAAAAAATAATCAAAATAAGAGCTGTACCTAAAGGCGCGTTTTCACGGGTCGATTTGAATCGAACGACCATTGAATCGAAAGCAAATTGAATGTGTAAACCAACTTTCGGCTTGGTCGTTCGGCGGAGCAATTCGATTCAATCAAAGAAGAAAGAATCTCTACTTTTGCCGAACGATCGCGGCCGATTATACGTCAAACGATCGTGATTGAACGTGTAAACAGCTAAATCGGCAAGAACCAACTAGTCTATGTAGTGTTTTGCACGCAAGTGTTTCAATAGACGGCGCAACTTTCTGTAGGAGTTGTTCAAAATGAGTTTCATCCATTCTTAGATGATTTCGATAGTTTTCTGGATCTTCTAGAACTAACTCTTTCAGAAGTCCATTTGATGCACCAAGGGCATCTCGTCTCAGAATCCACGGCCGTGTCCACCAACGTCGCCGTCTACTTTTTTTTTTACTTTTTTAATAGTTGCTCTCGTATTGCACCACAAATTATTTGCACTCCTACACTGATTATCTCACTTGACGCCATTTTAAATTTTTACTGTCGCTTCAATACTATCATCTGGTGTAAACCTTATTTCACGTTCAATCTAGTGGAACGACCCAAGTCGTTCGATTCAAATTGACCCGTGAAAACGCGCCTTAACCAGTGGAAAACAAGCATAACAATCCCGATATTCAAAAAAGGTATGGTATGAGAAAAGACATTCGGGATTGGGTAAGAAGCTGTTCTAATTGTCAACAGAATAAAATAACACGACACACGAAGACACCATTACAACCTATAAGCGAACCTGATAATCGTTTTGAACAAATTCATTTGGACATTATGACCCTTCCTTCTTCGCATGGTTTTAAATATCTGCTAACAATAGTAGACCGTTTTTCACGTTGGCCCGAAGCAATTCCATTAAAGAGCACCACAACTGATATTATTATACAAGAACTTATCAATACTTGGATCAGCCGTTTTGGAGTTCCAAAGATTATTTCTACGGATAATGGTCCGCAATTTATTTCTGCAACGTGGGAAAATTTTTTGAAAACTTTGGGGGTAAAACATATTAAGTGCAGTGTTCAACACGCACAGAGTCAGGGTTTGGTGGAAAGACTTAACCGTACGATTAAACAAGCAGTAAGAACGACGGGAATGGACGACTGGATAGATAGATTACCATGGATTTTATTGGCTTTGCGCTCAGCAATTAAAGAACAAGTTCAGGTGTCTCCTGCGGATATTCTATACGGAACACAATTGCGTCTGCCCGGAGATTTTTTTCAAGACGTAGACCTTGACGATCGCACCGAGTTAACCCATTTTGTTTTTAAATTACGAAAACACATGCACAACGCCAAGTTCTTTTTCACTAAGATTTTTAATAATAGCAATACCTTCGTGGATCAGCAATTAAAGTCGTGCTCACACGTGTATGTACGCAACGACAGTCATACGCTAGGCTTAAAGCAAAATTATTTGGGTCCATTCAAAGTGATCTCTCGAACGGAAAAATATATGGTATTGGAGGGCTTCGGTAGAAATGGAATTGTTTCTCTAGATCGCCTCAAACCAGCTTTTTTTGTTTAAGTATTTTTGTTTAGATGTTATGTTCTTTTTGTTTATGCACATTTTTTTCCCTTTTTGTTCTGTTTTTTTTTAGTGAACTGGACTTTTTCTGCTCTGCTCTTGGAATCTCAAGAATTGGACACGCACCTGGAAAAACTAGAAGCAACTTCAAACTAATTTTATTCTATTTTCTATGATGTTCAATTAGTTACGTTACTTGTATTGTTTTTGAAAAGATCAAAAGTTTTTGTAGCTAAGATAGCATGCGCTTCACGTTTGCTGCGTAGTTTTTTCTTCTGCAAACTTGGGGGGGGGGGGTACTAATGTAGCAGCCTTGGTTTTATCAATTGTATTTTGTAACTTAGCGACTTGGTTGCTATTTATGTAACTAAAAACATTCATCAAGTTTATTCTGTAAAGCTAAACACATTAAAAAGTTCTTCCGCAAACTAATGTTTTATTTCCAACTACCAACCAAACATTACAGTAGCAAGAACGATTCAAGGAACTATAGGGGAATATGTCTTCTAAGCACTGTATCAAAAGTAATGACAAAGATCTTAGTAGAAGAAATAACACTCAAGGTGGGTATAAGTGAAGAACAATAGGCGTTTCGCCAGAATAGGTGCACAGTAGGCGCAATATTTATATTACGACAATTAATAGAGAAAGCGATCAAATTTAATAAGCCACTATTCCTCTGTTTTATTGACCTGACTCAAGCGTTCGACAGAGTACAGCTCGTTGACGTAATAAGAACGCTGCAAGAAAATAAAATCGATCGAAGAATTATTATAAAGATAATAAAGGAGCTTAACAATAACAATAAAACAAGAATCAGAACTAATAACGCATTAACAGAAGAAGTACCTATATCAACAGGCATAAGACACGGAGACAGCCTCAGCTCGATACCTTTTAATGTCATTATGGACCAAATTATTAAATTCGTCAAAGAGACGAGAGGAGGGTACAGGATGGGCAATGGCAGATTTAAGATAATGACCTACGCAGACGACGCAATTGTTGCGGCAGAACACGAAGACGATTTACAAAGCATTCTTGTTAAGTTTAAAACAATTGCCGAACAACTTAACATGAAAATATCAATAGAAAAAACGCAGTACATGGTAATTTCCAAAGAATCAATACGGTGTAAACTGGCCATAGATGACAAAACAATAACACAGGTCATGAACTTTACATATCTAGGCGTAGAAACAGCCAGCAGCAGAAACATCAATCAAGAGACAAGAAAACAATCAAATAAAGCTGCAGCAGTGTCTGGCTGTCTCCTCGACATAATATGGCAGAACAAATATATGACCACTGCAAATAAAGTACGAATATATAAAACGTGTGTCAGGCCAATATTAACATGTGCAGCGGAGACACGCGCCGAAACAGCAAAATCCAAGCAGACAATGAGATCGACCGAAATGAGAACGTTAAAAACTATCGCTGGACTCACTCTCCGAGATAGAGTGAGAAATGAAACCACCAGAGAAAGATGCGACACTCAAGACATCGTTAGATGGGTGAGAACAGGACGACGTCACTGGAGAGATCACGTCGACAGAGTGGGTGAGGAACGACTAGCACAATAAGCGAAGACACAAAAACCTAACACGAAACGGACAGTAGGACGGCCACCCAAACGATGGAGGGACTGCTGGACATCAGTATCCCAAGCTCAGTAAGAAACCACCTCCAACCAAGATGAGGCAAATGGCATTAACAGGATATTATCCTATAATAATAATAATAAGAAGAAGACTAAATAATAATTTAATTTTGATGTTCGTGGGATATTCCAAAAAATACCACTCGTGAATTAAAGATTATCTATGATTCTGTCTGTTATTGACGAACTCAATTGTGTTGAAGCACAGTAATATCGCTTATCCTTCGGACTCGTGATATTGCCTAGCAACAACACAATTTCGTTGTCAATGAAGCGACAGAAGTATCGATAATTTTCAATTCAGTTGTGGTATTGCTGTTGAATATTCCACTCGCATTGTAACAGCCAATGGCAGCTGTTTATTTTCAGGCTTTTGGCCAATTAGACCCTGACTGGCCGTAATAATCTTTTTTTTAGGAAGCTCCGGTGTTATCGGTACTGTATAATCATAGCAACACGTCAACAAAATTTTTTAGTATTATGTTATATTTTATTATATTATACACACCACCCGATCTCAAGCCATCACATAAATTCCTACCCACCTACTGGCATGGGGTGGGCCTGGCGTAATCCAGGATCGACCTATGAGCCAGCTTCATGTCAGATGATGATGATGATACATTTAATAACTAAATAACGTGTTAGTACGTTAGTACATAGCAAATAATTATACTAAATAATTATTTATTTTTTTGGTTCGTAGGATATTCTAAAAAATACCACTCGTGAATTAAAACTCCATACATATATAAAAGCACAAAGGGTTTTTTCTCCGGTTCCTCCAGCGGCTACCGCTTCACCAATTTGAACCATTTTTTTTAAATGAAAGGTCTCTATCCACAGATGGAACATGAAACATTTTTATATTTTTATTCTACGTCGATTTTTTGATAATAATTATTTTAAGTTATAATATATATGAAGGTCAACTAGACGCGCGTCACTTGGGGCGCCAACTACAATAACGTCGCGTGTCATTATTGGAACTAATGCATCACGTGACTTGACATTTCGCCGGTTCTGTCAACGCTGTCTGTCAGTGCATTGTGTGCTGGGGTAACACTAGTTATTTATAATTCTGCATTTCATTGACGAACTCGTCTTTCGGACTCGTGATATTGCCTAGCTACACCACAATTTCGTTGTCAATGAAGCGACAGAATTATTGATAATTTTTAATTCCCTTGTGGTATTGTTGTTGAAAATTTTAAAAAATTGTTGCAATCCCAATATTGATGCTAGACATTTGGAAAACAGCGTTAGATTGGCCTTAAGCCGCCTTAAGGTTTTCTATCGAATATCGTTTTTAGATTTAGAAAATTCGTTTAAAATAGTGTCACCAAAATACTAACATGCTTAATTACTGCTTCCGGGTTCAGATTGAAGTAAAACCATTGTTTTTATATCCTAAGATATAAAAACAATGGTAAAACGTTTGTCTGGCACCAATAATGCTAGAAAAAAGACTGGAATGACGAGCTAACATTTTTGAATCGCTATACGTCTAAGGTAAAGGTAAATATTTGTAAAGTATTACAAAAAAAATTATTAAAATGTTTATTTGAGCTCACTTGGTACTAAACTGTTATTCGTGTATAGTTATTGTACATCGCACTACCGACTACAAGTGCCGTCAATCAACTACTCACCCTCTACATTAGAGATATTTATTATATTGTGGCAGTTTTCTTTTGAGGTTTCTATGGATATTCAACAAGTTTTCGACTGAAATGCATGTTTCTCCGATAATTAAAAAGTTCTTCTGTAATCAGATTTTTATTCCATCTTACTATAATAAGGTACTGTGTCACACACATTTTATTTATCCAACCAGAGTGCTCGACTTCCGTGTCAGCAATCAATCAAATTAATATGTGGGAGGAAAAATTACTGATGGATTTCAATAAGTAAAAAACCATGATAAAAATAAGGTAAAAGTAGTCGTTGTTTTCGATGGCTGCGTTTGGTAGAGACAAGGGCGACAAGTTAAGATCGTTGCTGCGGATAGTACGCGAAAAAGAACACTCATTACCAATTCGACGCGTTAATTTAAAACATGTAATTAATTGTGCGTGATATACAAATACGTGATCGCGTTTTATCTGTGATATACTTGCGTTGATTGTTAACCCGTGTTAGTTAATTTTGGACAATTTCGCTTAACTAGCACTCGTTAACCATCTCAAGTTTATCGAAAAAAAGGGATCACTGGTTGCATTATTCGTGAGAAAACAGCACGTTGGTGTTTTCAGTTAAGAACATTCGAAGGTAGGCTGTAATATCCTAGCAACTGTGCAAAACAAAACACACTGGCTTGATCATTGCAACGATGCCAAACAATTAAGCAAACAAGGTAGCTCCGAAAAAAAGAAGAGATTTGGTTTCAATTATGGCTAGAATAGACCACTACATGTTTCGTTCTTATTTGAACTCATAAGGTGGACATAATTCTAACCATAATTGAAACCAAAAGCAAACAAGCAGATATATGCACATAATAGAGGGCATTACTAGTGTAATAATAAGGTAGCTCCGTCTGATAATCGTAAAATAACATATAAACATTGCTGTTCCTAAACATTGAGGACTCCAGACACGAGCCCTTAGGGCGCTTATGCTTAATCGCGTCACTGCAACTGCTGTTGGGGCTACAACATTGCGCTTTTGGAAATATAAAATGCAAAAGGTTTTAAAGTATAGAAAGTCTGGGCGAAGAGCTTCGTTCATTTTTTTGTTTTGTCAGAACTTCTCGTGTCAGTTGCTGAGCAACATATTGGTCAACGAATATGCAGGGTTTGGCAAAAGTACAGAACAATGGAAATATTTCTAATACAGCAACCGCGATTCCGACAAACAATTTTCGACATAAAGGTTCCGATATACGGCGGATGCAATGAAGGTATTGGCGGTTTAATATGACTTCCGGTGTAGCAGAAAATTATATCAACTTTTTTAATTTAAATAAAACACCCTGTAAATTTTTTGATATATCGATAGAACTCTGTTTTGCGAGTTCAGTGATATAAGGTTTGATGCCTTTATTTTTAATTATTCTAGAGATATTGAACAAAACACTCAACAATAATGATTCGTAATTTGTTTTATTACCTCAGCAACACATGACAACAAAACAATGAATAACAAACAAATAAACAAAAAACAAATAACATCAATTGAGAAGATGGTTAAAATGACCACCATTTACTTCTTGGCAATAACCAAGTCAATTCTGAGTCCCAATTCTTCCAGATTATTTGGTCGTTCAGTATAAACTCTAGATTTTAAACGTCTCAAAAGAAAGAAATTTAATGGATTCAGGTCCGGAGAACAAGCAAACGAACTGTTCTGGCTTCTCACATTCTTTTGTTTTCATAAGCTGCTAGATAACAATTACGAAACATTGTTGTTCAATATCTCTAGAATCATTAAAAATAAAGGTATAAAACTTTATATCACTGAACTCGCAAAAAAAAGTTCTATTGATATATCTAAAAATATACTGGTGTTTTATTTAAAACAAAAAGGTTGATATAATTTCCGGCTAAACCAGAAGTTTTTTTAAACCTCCAATAACTTTGGAACCTCCACGTAGAAAATCGCGGTTGCCGTATTAGAGGTATTTGCATTGTTCCGTATTTTTGCCCAACCCTATATATATCTGAGAATTTTACCCGATAAAATTATAATAATCACTTATGGTATAATTACTACCGAACATTTTTAAAAACAAATATAAATAATTAAAACAATTCAAAAACTTAGGATATGTTAGACAAACTAGTTTGTTTTATTCTTAGTTTTATTTCTAAACAGACGCTATTAAGCTGGCAAACACTCTGTAATTTTAATTAGAAACTACTTATCATATAATTAAATATGTAGATATAAGAAATGATAACGAGACAAAAATTTGAATACTATAGCCTATTTTTAATTATTCATGAGTTCAAAGTTGAAGTGTTTTTTCTATTAAGCAACAGTTCGATTATACTAACAAAAACTTTGACATAAATGTTTAGCTGTTTTACGCTTCAGTTCAAATTAATGTAACAGTATTTTATATAAAATGAAACTATTCTCACTGAGGAGTAAGTACAGATTCAGTGACAATTTTTTACTAAAATGTGATGATTTCCTGATATTATTGTAGCACTTACAATCACAAAAAGATGCTATTCTTGTGAGATACCGTTACCACCATGCAATTTTGTACCACGAAAATATCAAGTAAGTGAAACTAAGGCTATAATGTTTCCTAAAACCTATTACGAATTGTTTGTTTAAAAAAATTGCGTAATTTGTATATTACTTAAATTCTGTACGATAAATTTCGGTAAACCGTAAAATATAAGTAAGTTTAAAATTATTTAGAGCAATTCTAAATGAAGAATATAATGGACTAATAAATATTATAGTATTCTGAAGAATTTAATGATTTAGTAAAGTAATAGTTATTTATTGTACAAGATGATAAAATTGCACTTTATCTTCGAGAGCGATTTTAGCGTCGAGGCGTCAGCCGAGACGCTAATAAGCATCGAGAAGATAATGAAATTTTATCGTCGTGTGGAATACAACATTTTTTTCTATAGCAATTGTTAAAGAAGACCAAAAAATGAAGAAAAATCAATGATAAATTTAATTTAAAAGTGTCAGGAAAAAAACAGTTTCACGAAAAAATGAGTAGGTGGCTTTAATAACTTTTTGGTTGCTATAGAGTGCATTTAATCTAGAAAAAAAAAATAAAATACTTTTTCTATTTCGGTTTTTTAAGGTTATTCTTAAAGCACTGTTTTAGCTACAAAACAGTGTTTTAAGAGAGTCTTTTAAAGCATTGTTTTTAGTAAAATTTCACCAACAAAGATTGGTATTCATGATATATTCATGATCAAATTTGGTAAATTTAGTATGTATGCCAACATATACATACTAAATTTACCAAATTTGATCGCAGCAATTTGAAACTTGCTGCCAACATACACATACTAAATTTACCAAATTTGATCGCAGCAATTTTTTATACCGTTTTTTCATTAATTCTCCTCTATAGAAAAAATAGTATAAACAACTCGTTTCATAAGGCGTCTTGACGCACTCGTCCATTGAAAAACTTTGTCGCTACGCTCCCTCGTTTTTCAATCTTGGACTCGTACGTTAAGACAATGCCTTATGCAACTTGTGTTTTAATATACTATTATCTATCCCTGCTGTTAAAGTACTACTTTATCTACCCTTGATGGTAAAGTGCTACTTTTCCCTCTAATTTTAGTTAATAATAGCACGTTTTAACAGTTGCTATAGAAAACACGTGTATTTATTCTTTTAGAAAAGAAATTTCCAAAACAATTTCCCGAATGGTAAGAGAGAGAATTGTAGAGAGCTTAAATGAATAGTTCCTATTGCATTGTTTGGTGTTTTAAATTAATTCTTAATTATTGAAGATGTCAAAATATTTTTTGGACTTCCGGTTTTGCCGAAAATTACGCTAACTTTGTATTTTCAAATAGAAACATAAACATTTTTGATAGTTGTTTTGACATAACTACTTTGAGTACAATGAAGTGTACTTGATATGTGACCAGCACATATTTATACAGGTTGTATATAAATTGACGGATAAGTTTCATTTCGTATTAATCAAGCTTTAAATGTTAAAAATTGGCAACAATACAGAAAGCTGCAAATGCAAAATGCGTTAAAGGTTTATAAAGACTAAAGAGAATCATTGATGTTAAAAAATAAATAAATATTATGGATTTTATCATTTTAATCTCTAAATTGGGCAAATATAAAAAATACTTTTGGATATTCCATTCGCATTGTAACAATTAGTAGCAGTCATTTGTTTTCAAGCTTTCAACAAATCACACTTATACTAGCCGTGATAATATTTTATTTAAAGAAGCTCCGCTGTTGTCGGTGTTGTAACTGTGACAAATACCTCAACAAATATTATATTTTTTACCTTAAAAAGAAATTTTTCTACACCCATGTTTTAATATACTTATTAAGTGTGCGCTGCCTATACTAAAATGCTACCCATTTCGATGCAGATTTTTATTACGAAATGACCCAAACTGACCAAAGCAGCAAAACATTGTTAAAACTGACCAATAGCAGCAAAGCATCGTTTTTGGTAACCATGGTTACAAGAGGTGTTGACAGTTAACATCGCAAAGCAGTTATAGTTTTTTTGAATAAAAAAAACTTTTTTAATATAAATTTTTTTAAATTCACTAGTGGTAGAAAAAATAGTGTATGCAACTCTTATATAATGGCTATTTATACACTCGTTTGAATTACGACACTCGCTGCTGATCGTGTCGTAATCTCACTCGTGTATTAATAGCTATCATTATAAATTCGATGAATAATATACTATTTTGACATTACTATAGGAGCATTTTTTTAAAGTTGAGGCATTTCTCAATTGATTTAGCAAAACAAAAAAATAATCTACGCGAATAATTAAATAACGCACTAGTACGTCAGTACGTAACAGATAATTATAATAAATAAATAAGTTAATTTCTAGTTCGTCGAATATCCTGCAAAATCCCACTCGTGAATTAAAAATTTTCTATAATCATGTTTTCATTGACCAACTCAACTGTGTTAATACAAAGTTTCCTAGCGACTACACAATTTTGTTGTCAATGAAACGACAGAATTAACAATAATTTTTAGTTTAGTTGTGAGATCGCCATTTTTATAGAGTAAACCCATAGCAATAGAATTAAAACAGTATATCAAAGCTAATTTAAAGTAGTAACAAGTAGGTTGATTGTTGCTAAATATATGTCTCTTAAATTAATGTTTTGAGGAACAACTAAACGTTTAAAGAAATGTTTGATTAAGACTTTCGTTATGTTTTTGCACAAGAAACAATACTACATGAAGCTTGCCTAATAATTGATACTCGTACACACCCTGTAAAGGTATAGTTATCTCAAAACGTTGTGATGAAGCTTCAGACCATCTAAACATATGGAAATAAAAATGTAAAACAATTCTTTAGTTTCTATAATTTCCAAAATAGATATTCAAAAATCTACTCACTTATTATAACGCGCGATCATTAATTTCTTTGTCAACTCTCGCCATAGAATATGAACTGCATGTCTTACCTTATACCAGAAGTTATAATTGTCAAAATTAAAAATTAATTAATTGTAGGTTCGTCAACTAAACAAAGACACTACTTTGGTTTTTCATGGCAAGAGTTGACCACAAATGTTAATGATCACCCGGTACTATTTGATGTACCTTAAAATTTTGGGACGTATATAATCACAAACCCGAGTGAAAACAGTTTAACCCTCTATTGTATAGCGTTCCCAATTGGGAACTCAATACAATAACATTCCATGTTACTATCCTAAGCGTTATTTTTAATCCGGACGCACATTGTTTTTTTACGGGAACCGTGTAGCAACCTTGGCAAACAACTGCTTGGCAGCAGATGGCGTCATGTGTCTAATAGAAAAATATCTTCCTAATGTGCCTTCATGATAGGTTATGTTCTAGGCAGTGCTTATTTATAGTGTGTGTTTTTATAAACATAAGGTAAGGTTCTTTAAACAGAAATAATTTATTAGTTGGTACGGTAGGATTAACCATTGTTGAAGTTTAATAATTATGTGAATAAGTTGAGTTATTGAAATTTGTAGCTAATTATTTGTGTTTCCACCAGGGTACGTTGTGCATGGCATGTAAAACTTGCCAAAACATTTTTATTTCTTGTTTAAATTCTTTATGCAGAATTATGAACTCCATTGCTGCTTTCTTATGGTAAAGATAAACACTGTCTAAACTTAACCGCAGATCCTGACGTCAATCAGTGAGTGAATGCAAATTTGTTTTCGTATGTTTTCTTTAAAAATATAACTGCTTTGAACAAATAACCTCGCGTAAACAGCAAAACGCAACAACAGCGTTTTAGAAAAAAACTTATAAAATAATAAAAAAAATTTTGGTCCCAACCGAGATTCGACCCCACAACTGCTTATGCAGTAAAAAAGCAGTACACCCGAACACACCCGCATATCCATCTGTGCCACTACGAACTTGGCGGTTATCGCTAAAAAAGTGGTAATTGAATGCGTGCGCAACAGAAATGCATCAATAAAAAGTCTGACCTTGGTGGGATCGGCGGCTAAGTTTAGACACTAGCGTCTAGTAAGATAAACATAAGATACATTTCTGATGGAAGTTCAGAATCTGAACTCTCTGGTGATGGTATTTTGGAAGCATCGCCCAAAGAATACCATGGCCAAGAATGGCCAAATTCTAGCCTAGTGATGAAATTTTTTCTTTTGACGATGTTATTTCGCTGTCAGAACTAGTACCAACAACCTTAAAAAAAAGTTCAGCCAAAACCAAAAACAGCCAGTCAAAGAAAAACAATCAATCCTAAAGTGGAAAAAACCAAAATACGTGTCAATTGAATGTGAAATTTCTGCTTCTATTCCAATAGCAATTGTTTTTAAGAATTTAATGCCAGTGTTTAATTTAGTAAACCAGAATGTGTTGTAAAAGGATTTTGAATATACATATAAAATTTTTCAAGGTTGCATTTATTTTCAATCATGATGCTCCCAACTATGGGAACATATTTTTTGAAAAAACAATTTTTTTGCTTTTTTGTGTTTGTAGTAAAATAACATTTATGGAGGCTAAAGTAAGGAATTACTAATTTTTTTATTATACCTGCATCATAATCCGTGTAAAACAAACCAAAAAGCGTGCGTAAACCCAACATTAAAACACCCCGGTGTTTTAAAGTTGCTAAGCAACAATGACGTCATCAATTTTGAAGCAACAAAATACAAACATGCGAAAAAAAATAATTCGAATTCACATAGCAACATAAACAACAAAGAATGCTAACCAATCTCCAGGTAAATGATATGACGTCACATCATAGACTACTATGTAAGATGAATCAAAATCAAAATGCTGCTTCCTAGCTATATTCTTCTTATTTTCCAGATTATGATGTAGGTATAATAAAAAATAGCGTACAATACACGCGTATAAGAGCCTTTAAAGCACTGCTCCGTTAAAAGGCACTCGGCTTCGCCTCGTACTTTTAAACCCGTCGCGCGTGCTTTAAAGACTTGCTTATACACTTTTAATTTATTTTAATTAACAATAGATTTCATAAATTTACTTCTAGGGCCCATCTTTGGAGCAATTAAAAAATGTAAGACAAAGCAGATTAAATCCAGCTTTGACCACATATTACAGTACACCTTTAGTTTTACATCAAGGGCATAAACAATGGCTTTTCGATATTAATGGACGTCGGTATTTGGACATGTTTGGAGGCATCTGTACGGTATCTGTTGGACATTCTCACCCGTAAGACTTTTTAAAAAAATTAGATTATTACGGTTCAGATTTCTGAGATTTTAAACACATGATTTACTTTAATGGCAAAATATCGGGCGTAAATGCAACAAAGCAAACCCCTGTTTTGTTCTTTATTTAGTAAATAAACTAATAAAATGCATGTAATAATACTATAAAACCTTATTATATCATGCAAATCGCAATATTTTCTACTCATTCGGTTTTATGAGAAATTATCCTAGATTTGTTATTTTACATGGAACATCCTGTATATTTTGGAATAATAGTAGTATGCTACGTATCATAGCACTTTTTAAGAACCCAAGTTTTTAATGGCAATAATAATGTTTGGGCACGAATATCATGACTCGCATAAAATGATTCCTAAGCAGAAGTATAACATTAATTTAAAAAAATGGACGAAACATGTCGCTCGTACTTTCCCATACGCTTTACGTTTTAAATATTCTCCCGCCAATAAATGACTGAACAAATTGTGTTAGCAAGAATACTGTCTACGATTTAAATATTCTCGCGCCAATAAGTGATTGAAATTTACATCCACTCGTCCGTTGAGTTGTGCTTAACGATACGATATATCGATACTGTATGGATAGAATATTGTTAGGCTATCGATACATAACATAGATATCGATAGTGTATCTGGGTATATATTGATACGATTTTTTCTCGTATTTTTGCAGTTAGTTTTTAACTACTCTTTACTGATTTTAGAACAAAATTCGGCGATTCGTCATGCCGATATTAGCTGCATAACGCCGAAACATTTTACTCTTACGTTGTAGCATTGTATTTTGCACCCTTGCGTCTTCCGCGATCCTGTCTCTGTCACCAGCTGTCGCAGTGTGTCTGGTCTACGGTATGCCAGCTATGAGCGTCGCGTCGGTGAGATACCACGAACCGCAAAAGAACAATCAAAATGTGAACATGAAACTTGAAAATATCATAGGTATCGGTATTGATATTTTTGATTGAATATTGTATCGATACAAAACATAAATATCGGTATTGTATCGATTGTCAGAAATGTCGATATAACTCTACTCGTCCGAGATTGCACGGCACTGAATATTACCTACTCACATAAGACACTAGATATCAGACTTGTGCCAAAAATCGTTATAAACAGTTTATTTGATAGTAATTATCAAAAATATGCTTAGAATAAAAAATTTAATTTTTAACTAAAGTTAATTGATAAATGTAATTAAAATTACGCAACTTCCGGAAAAATGCGCTGTTGACATTAAAAAGTATCGAATTTTGTCTTAATTTTTAGAATGTTTTAAAATTACTTTTTATTCTAATAAACATATTTCAAATAATACACTTCGTCGCAAAATTAAGGGATCAGAAATAAAAGTAGCGATAAATAGTCCTATCTTTATTGCGTATGAGTTTCATAACAATATTTTCAACGATAAAAAAATGTAGTACTTTTATTTCTGATCCCTTAATTTTGCGACGAAGTGTATTATTTGAAATATGTTTATTAGAATAAAAAGTAATTTTAAAACATTCTAAAAATTAAGACAAAATTCGATACTTTTTAATGTCAACAGCGCGTTTTTCCGGAAGTTGCGTAATTTTAATTACATTTTTCAATTAACTTTAGTTAAAGGGCATGCTCTGCACCTTAATGCAGACGGCTCTTCGAATAACAGAAAAGTGGTGTAATGAACAGTCCCTATCTGTCAACCCATTGAAGACAGAGATGGTACTCTTCACAAAGAAAAAGAAGGTTGGACCCTTATGTACATCTCTCCTATTCAATACTTCTCTCAGATTCTCAGATAATGTCAAATACCTGGGAGTTATTTTTGACAAACAGCTGAATTGGGAGAAACACCTGAAAGCTAAAACAAACAAAGCATGCATGGCTTTCTGGCAGTGTCGCCGCGCTCTGGGTAAATCTTGGGGAATTTCCCCTAGAATTACCTTGTGGCTGTATACTGCCGTGATTAGGCCCATGCTATGCTACGGAGCACTTGTCTGGTGGCCCAGGGTCAGACAGGCTACGGCAGCAACCAAACTGGGACACGTGCAACGTCTTGCTTGTCTCAGTTCTACAGGTGCTATACGCTCAACCCCCACGGCCGCCTTAGAGGTGATCTTATGCCTTCCTCCACTTGATCTCTTTGTGGAGGAAGTAGCTGTGAGAACTGCTTTAAGGCTGCGCCACAAAGGGCTGTGGCAAACAGCAGGCAAGGGAGGCAGACACACCCGCATCCTGGATGAGGCAATCGTCAAGATTCCTCTTCTGGATGCTATGGTGGACTACCTTCCTTTAAAATATGCCTTTAATAGACACTTTAGTGTCTACGCGAATGCTGGACCAACCCAGCATATGGACATATCCATCTTCACCGATGGATCTAAAACAAAGCATGGAACGGGTGCCGGAATTTTCTCCGATGATCTAAACCTGCGCCAGAGTATACCACTAGGCAAAATTGCCACTGTCTTCCAAGCGGAGGTAGTGGGAATAATGCATGGTGCAAATGCAATTTTTGAACGACAAATCAAGAACCAACGTATTGGTATCTACAGCGATAGCAGAGCCGCTTTACTAGCCCTAGGCAGTTGCAAAATCACCTCAGGAGTGGTACTGCGGTGTCGTGAAGCTCTCGACGATATCTCAAAAGATAATGCCGTTTCCCTTGTATGGGTGAAAGGACATGACGGAACCTACGGCAACGAAAAGGCTGATGAGATTGCGAGACTGGCCTCCGGACAACCTCTCTGGGGGCCAGAACCCGTAATTCCCATATCCCTGAAGACATTAAGCTTTATGCTATACCAAGAAACCTTAAAAAGCTTCACACGAAGATGGGTTAACACTCAAAGCTGTCGTCAAGCAAGGGCTGCTATTACGGCACCCTCGCCAAAAACAGCCAAATACTGTGTGCAACTGTCCCGAAAGAACTTACGACTAGTTGTGGGTATCTTATCTGGACACTGCACCCTAAAGCAACACATGCACAGGATGGGACTGGCGGACAGCCCAAACTGTCGTGCATGCAACGAGGACGACGAGTCGGCAGAACATGTCCTATGTCACTGCCCAGCTCTCGCAACAACCAGAGGATCCATGCTGGGGGACTTCTGGCCTAACATGGCCGAAATCAGCAACACTCCAATTGCGGATGTCCTCAAGTACATCCAAAAGGTTGGATGGCTTGGGTGACGTCCAATGTGGAGAGCTGCTGGGGAGGTAGTACAATGGGCCCACCTATTGTGGCCTAAGTGCGCGTGAGGTAACTCACACTCCCAAATTCTAAATCCAGAATCCAGAACACCCTAACAGGCAACTTTTAATTACAAGACTTATGCGATTTCTGCAGTATTTCTTATTAAGCAGCATTTTTGTGATATCTTAAGATATGAATGTCCCTAAAGTAGCGATAAACAGTTCTATCTTTATTGCGTATGAGTTTCATAACAATATTATCAACGATAAAAAAAATATAGCACTTTTATTTCTGATCCCTTAATTTTGCGGCGAAGTGTATATTGAACCGTTTAAAAGTTATAGCGATAAGAGTTTGCGTTATTTAATTAATCATTAATCAATTTTAAATGTTTCTAAATTTTGTATGAGTAAAATTTAGAAGATTGGTAAAAAATAAATTTGTCGTTCACTGCAAGCTCCATCGGCTCACAAAGCCTTAAAAAATGGGGTAGACAATTTTTGAGAAATATGTTTTTTTAATTTCCAAAATTTTGAAAACGTAACATTTTATAGTTTTCATTTTTCCAAAAATATATATCACATGATTATAGGTATGAAAGGCTAATAAATTATGTAATAACTTTTATCCATTGGATATTTTCATTAAGTAATCGTTGACATTAGTCAACATTTTTAAAAATTTGTAGCGACCTTCGGTTGGAAGATACAGCATTCGAAAAACGTTTTATTTGTCTGTAGATGCACTACAATGCTTTTTTTTTGAAATTTAAAAAAAGTTATTACAACAAAATTGATAGCAAGAAAACGTGTAGTTTCCATGTTCGGTTCCGGTTCCGGTTAAACATCTTACAAAAATTACCTACAATTTAAAAGCTACCCATCACATACCAAATATGATCAAAAACCAGTCTAGGGGTACCAGAGATACAGGGGAACAAATACCCCACCCACGCGGTGCATAAATTTGCATGAAATAATAACTTTTCATTACAGTACGCGTAGAAGTATAGGAGAGTAAAAATAAATAAACCAATATAAACGGTAAGTTGGCTTGCTGACTGAGAGGTTAAGATTAATGAACAAAAATTTTTATTCGAAAAAATATTTGTTTTAAGATGATATGAAACCATCTCGGATCGTTTAGTTCTTTGAAATACCATTTTGCAGAACAATAACATAGTAGTGCGGCGGTTTAGACAGTGACGGCTTGTAAGGGAGGTAACGTGGGCAACGCCCTCCCTACCAAACGCGCAAAGCAAACAATATTACATATACATAAAATGTGTACTCTACCGTTCCAAAACGTATAATAACCGTTTAAGTTTTACCACAGCAGAGCGAAATTTTTATAAAACATTGTGAGGAGGAGAAAGTAAAGATATGCGCGTCCGTGGCGAGCACAGTTGTTTTTAAAACGAGATTGCGGCTGTATAATCAAATAAGATAAAATATACAAAACTAGAACTACGTTTTCATTACAATATGTATGCTGTCGTATTAACAAACTTTCTTACAGAAAAAAAACTGTTGCAGACCAATGTCGGGTTCAAATGCGTGTGAATTTCGTCAGTAGTACTGTGACAACCGCCTACGGCTTAACCATTCTGCAGGATTCGTCAATTTTTTTCATCTTTTTTCTGCCTGTAGAATGGTCAGGCCGTAGACGCTTTTAGTACTGTGGTGGTGGTGAAGCTTGTAAAGGTATCTGTTATCGTACCATAATAATTTATACTATTACCTACGTAGAATGCTACTCTAATTTCAAACATGCAAAAATATACAATGTTCATTTGAAATAAGAAACTACGATCATTTCTGGTAAATCAGAATAAGTAAAATATTATCTTAATAAATAAAGGAAGAAGTAGAATATGTCAAGTTTTGCATACACTAAGTATATTCAGTACGGCTGTTTTTTATTTAACATTTATATAAAACTTGAATGAATTCTGTGAATTTGCTACGAACAGTATCAAACGGAACGGAAATTAAAGGTTAATTTACTTCTTGGTTTTCATGGTCTTCAACACTAGGGAGGAAGACACGTATAAAGGGTGTCTGCTAACATTTGTCTCAAAATGTAAGGGATGATTTTACCTTCTTCCCCAAACAAGGAAACGGGTTAAATGAACAAGTAAAAAAATCAGCCTTCTGCGAGATACAGTTCTTCTATTTAAAATAAAATAATGCACCTTACAAAAGATATCTTAATATTATCCACAAGAAAGGCGTAAACTAAGGATTGAATAAGTCCACAATGCATCTGGAGAACGTGCAAGCCATGCATGCATGTCAGCTATCTCCGCCAAGTGTTATCTGCCACCATTTCGACAGTCGCAAGCTACGTAGACCGTTCCGACTAAGCAATAAACAATACTAGTTTTAGTTTTTCTTTGACATGTGCATACTCAATTTGCGAATTATAATGTAATCTAGTTTATTTGTTATTTTAAATAAAAAGGTTGCAGGTCGGAACGGGTTGGTTTGCGAACACATATTTACTAAGCTTTTTCCCCCTTGTTTTGGAGGGTAGAGTTGCGCCTTAGATTTCGCGACGCATGTTAGCAAACGCCCTATCAAATAAATAAACCTAATAATACTAAATGTATTCATCATTTTTTTGTAGAAAAATTACAGAAGTGGTAGTTGAGCAGATGAGTACATTGGGACATGTTTCAAATGTGTATTTTCATCCCAAAATTCACGAATATGCGGAAAGGTTAACTGATAAATTTCCAGAAGACTTAAAGGTTTGTTGTAAAATATTTTATTAAAAATTAAAATATAATGTCTTTGAACAGCTCGACGTATGTACTGTTATATACTGATACACCCACAAGGAGATAATCTTGAACAGTTTATTACGTCACAGTACAGGAGTGTCCAAGTATAATTTCTGTATAACATTAATGTCATAAATGTCACATGAACCATTTGGTTCCTTTTATAACTAAGTCACTTAGTATAGGCTATGTACAAGGTGCAATAGTATTTGTTCTTTCATATTAAACTGAATAATAATCTTGATTGTTATTTTAGGTAGCTTATTTTGTAAACAGCGGTTCTGAAGCAAACGATTTAGCCATTATGTTGGCAAGAGCATATACAAATAATTTTGAAATCATTTCCTTACGAAACTGCTATCATGGAATGAGTAGCCAAACGATGAGCTTAACTTCAAATTCTGTGTATAGGTACCCATTACCGCAATCTCCAGGATTCCATCATGTAAGTACCTGAAAACTGTTGTGAAAAACATATTTATAATTTTGAAATTTTAAGGCAATGAATCCAGACGTGTACAGAGGACTATGGGGTGGAAAATACTGCCGAGACAGCCCAGTTCAAACAACTCGTCAGTGCTCTTGTACGCCAGCAAATTGTGAGGCAAGGAAAAAATACATGGAGCAGCTTACTGAAGTTTATCAGTACAGTATTCCACGAGGACGCGTTGCTGCTTTTTTTGCCGAATCGGTACAAGGTGTTGGGGGGGCGGTTCAGTATCCTAAAGGGTATATTAAAGAAGCGTATGAAATGGTTAAAAAATATGGAGGGTTGTTCGTTTCAGATGAAGTACGTGTTTATCTTTTTATTTATTAAAATGTGGTTGTTTAAGTAAAACGGTTTATGTAGGTTCAAACAGGTTTTGGTAGAACTGGTGAGCATTTTTGGGGTTTTCAAATGCATGATATTATTCCTGATATAGTAACAATGGCCAAAGGCATAGGAAATGGATTTCCTTTAGCTGCAGTTGTTACTACACCCAAAATAGCTCAATCTCTGACGAAGGCTGCCCATTTTAACACCTTTGGAGGTAACCCAATTGCTTCAGCAGTTGGAATTGCAGTTTTAGACGTAATGAATACCTAATTTTTACTAACTTAAACTTTAAATAAAATTAGTTTAAAATTCTACAGATTATACAAGAAGAAAAGCTACAAGAAAATAGCAGAGTCGTGGGCACATATCTAATGGAACAATTAGCGTTATTAAGAGATCAATATTCGGTTATTGGCGATGTTAGAGGAAAAGGGTTAATGGTAGGGGTTGAAATGGTTGCCGGAGATGGAAGCACAACACCTTTAGCACCCGAACAGTTTATGAAATTTTGGGAAAAGTGTAGAGATCTAGGGTTAATTGTTGGTAAAGGGGGATATTTTGGAAATGTAAGTTGTCGAATATTTATCGGTGCTATTAAAATATACATATTGTATTTTGCAGGTGTTAAGAATTAAACCACCAATGTGTATTACAAAAGATAATGTTGATTTTACAATTTCCGCAATAAAAAGGGCGTTGGAAGAATTGTCCGAAAAGAAAGGTTAAAATTATAATATATTATTTATATTGTATAGAAAAATATAAATACGCAAGTTAATAATACTGTCTAATCTAAATGCTTGGACCCTTTTAAAGGGTATAAGTTTAATATTTGTTTGCAACTTATGCAATATTTACGACTTTACCTTGATCTTAAATATTGTAATTTCATTTAATCTTACAATGTAATTTTTTTTATGGCAATTAAAAATGGTGAAAAGTCAGTTTTATATTCTTAAACGCATTCGCCTTCATTTTGATAGCACCATCGTGGTGCCACAGCTTCTGCGTGAATTCCTCTAGAGATCAGCCTTTCACGGTGTCTGTAAAATCTAGATTCTGCACTGGCTGTACCGCTGTCAGGATCGGACCATAACCTTTCAGCAGCTGCTGCAGCCCTAGGCCAAACCCTGTTATCTACTGTATATTCATCTACCAATTCACCCCACATGCAAACCTAAAAAAGTTAATTTAAACGTAAAGTCGTACAAGGTATTACAAAATATTTACTTCGCCTCCTAGAACACCTTCGTGACGAGGAAGGCGGTTGCTGTAACCTGTTCTCCACGTATGATATTGAGTTGAACCCCAGAATCCATGATCCAAATACCATGCATCCTTCGTGGAAATTATTAGCTTGTATCCCATATTTAACAACCTTTGGGGTAAGTCATTTGAAGATGGTACCCAAGTTTCAATAATATATCTGCAAGAAACGCCATTAGAAAAACCAAGATTTTGGAAACATTTCTCACCTAGATTTTGACAAATATTTGTATATTATTTCAGGCTCGGTGAGTCCGCTAGACCACAAAATAATAGGAGTGTTTCTGTTTCCAACTTCTCCATCATACACATTAAGAGCTTCTGCTTGATATTCGCCCCATAATTGAAGAAAATCTTCAGTGGTGCGACCTCTTCCATTTCGTTCTAAATAACTGACTATTTCATTTGATGAATTCCAACAAGGGAAGAAAACCTATAACAATACATTAAAGGAAAATGTTTTAATATTATTATAGTAATACTACTTCATCTCCCCCCATGTGGAATGCTTCTCCTTTGGGGAAAATATCTATAAAGTCATGATATAGAGCAGCAAGAACGTTGTACAAATGTGGATTAACAGGGTTAAGTTGACCACAAGGCGGTTGAATACAATAAGATCTCCAAGGGTCTTGATTGACACATACTGCTAAATCCCCAACTCCAGCTTCTCTGCCCCATTGCCATCCATTACCAGAATGTGAAGGTGCATCAATTTCTAAAATTATTCGTATCCCTCGTAATTTTGCATATTTAAGAAGATGCCGAATATCGGTAGGGCGATATACTTTTTTAGATGAGTAGGCACCATACCTTAAAAATTATATTAGTTTACCGCAACTCACAAATGTTTGAAGTAGGAACAAACCTTGCCATTTGAGGTACTCTGGGCGATTCCAAAGGAAAACTTTGGCTGTCGGTAGCATGCCAATGAAGGACATTCAATTTCGAAGCAGCCATTGCATCAATTTGTCTCTTCATTGCACTGATAGGCAAATAATTTCTGGCCGTGTCCAAAAGTAATCCTCGATGACGATAAACCGGCTTATCCCGAATTCTTGCTCCTGCCACCATTACTAGTCCATGAAGAGAACCTTGTTGACCTTTTGGATAAATAGGATAGGAAGCAATAAGTTGAGTTAAAGATTCTAAACCATGCCTGACTCCAAATACATTTTCTCCTTGTATCTGGATGATCACCCTGTTATCTAAAAAATACATTTACATTTAAAACGAACTACTCTAAAAATTAATTTTAAAAATAAATTGGTCTTTAAGAATAGTAGAGGTAAACAAAATTTGGTATCGCAACTCTCACAACAAGAAATAGCAACTTTAAATTTCGATATTTAAGCTAAAATATTATGGTCGTTTTAATCTAACAGACTACTATTAAGGCTAAAACTAAAAAGCAATACAAACCTTTACTAGCAACCTCTAAGCTGTAAGTTTCATTAGTTTCCCAGTTCAAGGTTAAATCTGAACTGCCAACAGAAAGAAATATTGTAACTTCCGTGCCAGGAAAAGCCGAACAATTGGTTCCACATTCTGTTACAATGTTGTCGTGGAAAATTCTGGTGTTTTCTACAAGGAAATCTTTGGCTTCGTCCACCGCATTTAGTATTTGAAAACGAAATGCGCTATAAGCATTAAATTAATTATGTGGAAGCTTAACATTTTTGTTTCTTTTTCTCATACTTAGGATGAAAGGGAATTAGTTGATGAGCCAAAACAGTAGTTATGGTTGGTTTGGGCCAAAGTGCCCCGAATCTTCCGCAAGTTAGACGACAAACAGATAAAGAGTCGTATTGTAAAGGTTCGGTTACTGCTTGGTTAGATCCCCATGAACTTGGTTGAGATTTTCTTTCGCAACGTTCTAACTTGATGTCACATACCCACGTCCAATGCCATCTAAAGATATCCATAAATAAAATTAAGAAAGAATGTAATTATACTTAAGATAAATTACATACACCTTCTTTGCAAATAACTATCCACTTTACAACAGTAACCTATTTTCATTATTTTACTATAAACATAGGCAACTAATGAGTGCGACAAGGAAGGTCTAGGTAAACAATTAGTACGACAAGGAAAGGAGATCAAAGGCAAGCCAAGTGCAAATTCACGTATCCATGGATACTTTTAAATTTAATTTAAAACGAATATCTGTATATAAAATACTTAATAACAATATCTATTTATTTTAATTTTATACGTATTTCGGCATGTTTACATGCCATTGTCAAAGGTTATATGAAAAAGTAAGCAGTTTTTAAATGTTTGTGAATTTCAAAAGCTTCTAGTATATCTAATTTACGTTTATCATCACAAAAGTATAAACATTTTATGGTGTTATTAGATGCCATTGAATGATTTATACCTAATATCAAAATTTCTAATTGTCTGGCCTATATAAACCGAATTACAATGCGAACAATTTAATTTGTATGTGCCTGATTTTAGCAAATCGTCTGTTTTGGATTTTGCATTAAACAAAGTGTTTAAGATGTTCCTAGTTGTTTTAAAGGTTACTTTTTATTTATTTGTTTTGTTTATAATTTTAGCAATTTTTCTGATTTGTCACCAAAATATGGGATCGAAGCATATTTAAAACATTTACGCATCCATTTTAAGTTTATAAGTGTCCATAGATACACAAATCTCCACTTGACCGCCCATTATCTCCCTTTCTTATCGCACTCACCAATTGTTTAAGTTTCCAGTAAAACACTGACAGTGTGTATATAAAAATAATGAAAGAGTTTTTTATAAATATAGGTCTGGAAAGGCACCCTTAGAACGTCACAGCCTCCGGAAGAGGAAACACTTCCGAATGACCAATTTCTCTTTGGAGGCTTCGACTTTGTAAGGAGACTTTTTCGGGCCCCTTATTATCGCAACTTGTTTTTGCGTTTTGATGTGCACAACGTAGCCTCCAAGTTTGTGAAAACTCTTTACGCAATCTTAAGGAATCTCGAGAATAAGATTTTCCAGACAAAACTTAAAAATTGTAAAGATATAAAATATTTAGTTGGGTTAAATGGACGTAACTTGGTCTGAAGAATTCGTGGTTAAAATTAATCTAGATTTTTTAGGGACACTCTGTATCTCAAGCTTACATTACATAAAAAACAAATCTGAAAATCTTGCCATAATATAATTAGTTGAACTAGTGAGCGAAAACATATTTTTCTTGGTATTTTAATTATGATTAATTTATATGCAGTCCTTATAATAAACGTATGTCAAGTTATATATAAACATTTTTGGGATATTGTGCCTTCTAATATTTTAATTACAGAAACTTGTTATTAATTGAAGAAATACATTTCCTTTGTTTAAAATTTATTAATAGTATATCAGATAAACAAAACCGGCAATAATTATGTAAGTGAAAAGCAAAGTAGAAGCCACACGTATATTTAATTGTTTGTAGTAAAAAAAAAACTTGTTCTATCTAATTTTGATTAATGCTTGATTCTTTAGCTGTTTTTCGCTATGAACATACTTTTAAATTAAGTAACAGCTGTTTAAATTATAATCTATCCATTAAAGTGTGTAAATTACAACAGCTTGTCAAGGAAACAAAACAAATTAGTCAAATATGTACTACTAATTATTTATCTTGCAGGTTAAAAAAACCAAGAAAATTTGTGTAATGAAAATATGTTTTTCTGTTATTTTACCACATAAATAATTAAATTGTTATGGTATAAATAATACAAATATTTCGTTTACAGAACTACAAAATGTCTAGCTTATCGTGTAAATATTAAAGTTTTATCAAAATTATCAACATGATGTTTGATTTAGGTTCGAGGGTCGCTATTGAGGGGCCATATCACAAGCAGGAAATTCACAACTAACCTCTCAGAGTAAATGTAACAACATTAACCAGCCAATTAACACTACCCTACCGCTCTACCTTGCTAACAGTTATTCAAAATAATTTGTTATAATCTTACCCTTCTTCGTTGAAATTACCAGCTGAATGTTTGGCAGTTAAAATAGTCAACACAAAGAAGATAAAAATCTGCATGCTTTTTGTCATGGAAGTTGTTGTTGTGGAAAGACACAGCAGCTGTAAAATAAAGTAACTCGTGTATGATATATTTAGTTGTAAATGAAGGACATGAGATCGTGGGAATTGCATACATTAGAATTAGAAACAGAAAAAGTAAGTAAATGATAATCTGCTTGTTGTTCAATTTACAGTTTGCATGCAATACATATATTTTTAATAATTAAATGTTAAGTAATTCATACGATTCGTAATTTACGAGACAAAAAGTTTTATAGAATTTCGATACGTTAAGGTCAAAGCATTATAACTAGATGTTCTTTTAAAAATGTAATAATAACGACCGCAATATACCAATAATAATAAATCCAACAAATTTACATCTACATATGTTTGCTTTTGAATCACAGATCAGTTTTTTTTAATTCGGCAAAAATTACAAGGAAGTAATTAATATAATATGCCATAGATCTCAAAATATTATTTATGTGTTTTTTGTTCTTAATTAGGTTTTGTCTCTAATACTTTTATAAACATAAATAGTCAATAAATTATTCTTTTAGAACGTTTATATTTATATCATAATTATTTCTTTAAATGAGTCAGAACTACTGGTCGATCTTCTACTTACCTTCAGGCTTCAAAGCACATTTCATTTGAAAATCATGTTTTTATCTAAACCGCAAATGTTTACAATTGCATTTTATCAAAGTATGTTATTTTTATTAAAAATTACAAGAGATATTACAAAGTTCATTCTAATTACGGATATGAAAATACAAAAAAGGCAATAACAAGATAATTAAACCTATTTGGTTATTGTAAAGTCGACTCAATTATTCATAGACTTGGTTTATTATCAAACTACTATTCTAATTCTGCATTCTGTCACCTGGATACTTCATATTATGCTCAAAGTTTAAGATGTTTGTTTGTGATTTAGGTTAAATACAATTATCTCCGTTATATTTACCAGTTTTATCTTATTTAACATTTGTATTCTAAATTCCAATCAAATTTAAAACTGGTCGTATTTTGCGAACATAGCTTGTTCTAAAGCAGTGTTTCTCAAACTTTTTTTGTAAGGTGCCTTTTTGTTTTTCGAAATCATCCCCATAAAATTTTATGAACGTACAATAATTATGTAAAACTAAATGAAGGCAACTCAGGTTAAATTTTTTAGTCGAATAATTTCTATGTACACAATGTTTCTAAAACGATAGTAAATATTTTAAAGACATATAGCAGATTAAAAAACATTAGAAGCAGTTCAGATAAACATTTGTCTGAAAACGCTTTGTTACAGAATAACAGCCTCTCGAAGATAAAAAGTCTAATCACGCTTTAGTTATTATCTCCGCTGTAAATCCAGATTATTAATTTAAATTTTGTATATATTGAGTATAAATAAAATACTTTTTACTTGAACAATTTTAATTTATTTTAACATTATACGGATTTCCATATGTTTACATGGCATTATCAAAGGTTATATTAAAAAGTAAATAGTTAGTGTTGTTATAGCAACAATAGAACTTGGTAACTTGATGTAGGTAATCGTCTGCAGAAGACTTGAGTTCTTATTTTAAAATGTCCAATTTGTGAATTTCAATAGCTTCTAGTATATTTAATTTACGTTCATCGTCACAAAAGTGTAAATATTTTATAGTGTTATTAGATGTCATTAAATGATTGTGTTCTAGTAAGTGTTTAGCGTAATTAGATTTATGTGAGTGTTTGTTTTTTTAACAACGTATGTGTTCTTTACACTTAATGTCCAAATTTCTAATTGTCTGCCAATATAACCGAATTACAATGTGAACAATTTAATTCGTAAATACCTGATTTTATCAAATCATCTGTTTTCGATTTTGCATTAAACAAAGTGTTTAAAATGTTTTTGGTTGTTTTAAAACTTACTTTATATTTATTTGTCTTATCTATAATTTTATTAAATTTTTTTATTTGTCACCATAATAATGGGATAGAAGCATATTTAATTGTATCGGATGAGGTTGGGGTATTCAGATACGTGTTTTGAATGGCTAATTTATAATATTTTTCTTTAATTAATGTATTAATAAGTTAAGTATTATAACCATTACTATATGCAATTTGTTTAATAATTTTTCTATAATAATTAATTTCATCTACACGGACGGTCAAAGCCTATGTATCATGGACCTGTGTGCTGCTAATTTATGTGTTTTATGATGATAAGAATCGTGTGGTATTGTAATGTCTGCTTGTGTAGGTTTTCTATAAACAGAGTATTCAGGTTTATTAGTTGAATTCATCGTTGTTTAAATCTATAAAATTAATAGACCTATTTTGCTTAATTTCTAGGTTAAAATAAATAAATATTGTTGAAGTAAAAAGTATTTTGTTTATACTCAATAAATATGGACTTCAACGAAATAAACTTATAAATACATTTTGTATGACTATCTCACTATTGATGATTAACATATTTACTTGTGCTTGTTTAAATCCATTAGCCTGGGACATAGATGGGAAGGAGCGCACGACGTATATCGTACACATCCAACTTTTCTAACTTTCTACTTGAAAATCACAGAAAGGATACTCCTGCTGAAAGTCGCTAAGTCTAAAGGTTTACCAGATAAATTTTATTTTTGTTAAAATTGAATTACCATGAAGGTCTGAGTGTTTCCGTAATATATACAAATAATTTGTACAGAACCAGTTTGTATTAATCAAAACAATAAAAAAAGTTCTGATAATCATGTGCTTGGAAACGCTTTCTTTTGCAGTTAAAGATTCCGGAAGAGGAAACAGCCCCTGTTGAGTCCCCTACGTAAACTGTGGTCAGTAATCCATGAAATTCGTACTTGCTGTATTTTCTTAATCTGCATCGACTGAATGTGCAGCGTATCAACGTAATTTTATTATATTGACATAAAAAAATACACTGTACTACGTATGGTATTTCGTCTTTAGTGCGTCAAACAAACTTTTCCGACGACGTACCACTGAATTTTGTTCGTGTACACTACTTTGAGGAACACCGTTGTAAAGAACAATTTTATAGTTGTACTTGCTTTTACAGTATGCATATTTTTAATTTTACTGATTCAAAAAAAATGCAAATGTTTTAAAGAAAGGTAGATTTTTAGTAGAAAATTAACATCAATTTGGGCAAATTAAAAAGTTAACAATATTTTTTTCATAGAAATGTTTTTGTTTATTGAATAACAAGTTTTTTCCGCTGAGTTTAATCAGTATTTATACACCTTCATATAATTTTTGGTAAAGTAGCAGTTGTGAGTTTCAAGTGTTACTGCAAAGCAATAAACATTTGTTGCAATAGTTTTAAAAAACAAAACGAGTTCCCTGATTCTATATCTTTTTTACTTAGTTTTTTTTTAACAGACCGGTCAAAAGTTTGCAAACGGAACGTAATACAAAAAACAAACCTGTTGAACCATCAATCAATTAAACGAAATGAATTCTTCCTTTCGGGTAAAGGTAAAAGTTATTTTTTTGTCAAGTTTCAGGTAGGTACCTGATTTAATATGTTGAAAATAAAAAAAAAGGTTCAATAACTTAAAGAAATTTAAAGTATATGACTACAAATGAAAATTAAAAACAATGGTTTAAACCAGTGAATCGCACAACCCATTGCAGTGATATTATTAAGAAAGTTGTTACTGATATCTCTTTTCAAGCATTCAACAGTTATATCACGAGGTAATTGAAAAGTAATCAAGTTATTAAATTAGGAAAACTTGTCGCATAGCAACGTGTTTATTTTGCGTGACAATTTAACCTGACACGTGCAGTTAAATTTTCTTTAACTAAATCAACACAATTTGTTGTGGAAGCAGTTTGAGTAATTTACACTGATTATATTTTCATATTCTGAATTCATCCTGTGTCCTACATATTATGAATCACAGTGTATATCGAAATAAATTAATTCTCTTTTCGGTATTATAAATCAAAACAACTGAGTAGTTTGCTGAAAAATAATAGCGATACAATTTTGTACGTCAAAAATAATCGGGTTAATATATTACAAGTGGAATAATTAAGAACATCTCATAAAATTATCCTTTCAAGAGGTTTCTTAGCTGAATCTTTTAAAGTGTTTTTTGCCAATTCAAAATTTAATTTGAATATTTAATAGTAACAGATTGTAGTAAAAATACTCTAAATGCGTGTATAATAAAAGTTCTGTAATAAAGAAAATCTCGGGAAAGACAGAAATCTCACTTATAAAATATTTTGTCAAACGTTTGATATTTGACAGATACTTATAAAAATTTAAACAAAATCAGATAGCAGTGGAGTAAGACACAAGAAACTGAAAACTTTGGCGTGTCACAAGAGTTGGCATAGGGTGTCTTATTATTTTTATAATATTACGTTAATAATTTTTCATTTTCTGTACAAACAATAATGCTTGTTGTAATTCTATAAAAGTAAAAACATATACAAGAACAAAAAATAAGTCAAAACTATATTCTTATTCATTTAAATAAGTTAAAGATAAGCAATAAAATACAGGCGAAAAATATTGATTTTCAAATTGAATTTTCTTAAACTGTCATTGTTACTTTGGTGCAGATAACTTTGAAGGTTGTTGATTTAATATTCATTGTCTTTATTAACTAGGTTTTAGGAAAGTACGAATTTTTTAATTCTTTTTATATGCATTACGAAAAAATTATTTATAATTACTTATCCCCCAAAGAAGCCAGAAAAGTTATGTTAAGTTTAAAGCTTATAGAAATGCAGAATAAACAACAATTTTAATAAGAATCAAGTGGCACAGTTATTTTAAATAAAGATAATTCTTATCAAGAAAATTAGCGTCAAATTGTATTCGATATATCTGAATTTCCAAGGTTAAATGTGGTTTCCCTTAAGTATTATAATGTAACTGTTCAACAAAATGAAAACACTATTTTGTAACAACATAATAGCACCTTTTTAAAGAAAATTCTTCAAATAAGAAAAAATGTTTTCGTCACAAAATGACTACTTTAGTATTTTTATTATTATACAGGGTGGGGCACGTAAGATGACGACCTTAAGCTGGAAGAATGCAACCCATCTAGAAACAAAGCAACACATTTGGTTTTAGCAGGATGGAGCTCATGCTCATTACCACATTAATGGTATACGTTATTTAAACAAGGCGTATGAAGAAAGGTGGATTCGATGGGAATATCTGCCAAGTCTTAGCAAATTTTTACGCCCTATGGGGTGCAATAAAACCAGAATTATAAAACATTCTGAAAACTGATTTACAGCATTAGAATAATAAATTAGTGCAGGCGTGTAGATTGTTTATATTAGTAATAAACTCATAATAGTTAATTAATAATTTAGCAATTTTTGCCAAATTTTTTCTCCTATTCAGTGCCAATTAGTAAAATCAATTTTTAAAGTGTTATTCATGAGGATTGGTAGAAGGAAGCTATAATCTAATTTATAGACGCCTCAGTTGCCATGTAATGTCTAAGCTGGGTTGCATTCTTTCAATTTAAGAGTCGTCATCTAAAGTGGCTCACCCTGTATAAATTGTCGTAAAATATTTGTTTATTTAACCTTTTCGCTAAATTTTTCTTTGAACATTGTTTGTACTGAAAGTACTATGACGTTTTAACAAAGATTCAAACACTACTATTGGTTTTGTAATGCATTTGAAATTAGCGTACAAGCTGTCCTAATCGTATCGAAAGTTTTCAGTATCAAACCAATGACAAATTATTGCAACTTTTTTTTGTACTGGTTAGTAAAAAAGTGCATTAGCCTTTCTGGACGCACGTGGATGAAAAGACTGTATTTTTTGTTGTTTGTACTATTGGGACATATGGGTCCCACGTTTAACATCTGCATAAAAAGCAGTGAAAAGAATATATCGGTATAAAAGCATTTTTTTACCTGGTACCAAACTTTTGAAAAATATATGGAAAGAACCAAAACATAAAAGCCGTTTTTTTTTGTTGCCAAATTATCACGGGATGTATATACCCCATTAGTCGCGAAAGGGTTAATTAATATTAAGCTAAACTTTTGATTAGAAGGAGTGTTGTAAAATGAAAATCAAAATCACTTACGATACTAGTAACTTAGTATATTATTGTTATTTCTGCAGTAATCTATAGCGAGACAGCTAAAAAGGTACAGCAAGTGCCATTTAACCTTGCAAAAAAAATGACGATAAGTTTAAAAGGCGAGAAGCCGTTACACTCCCAAGCAAAAGCAATCCCGTAGTTTGAAAGCTAGTATAATATCTAGTTGCTGTTAATTATTTATGTCATTATTATTTTGTCATACGCCAAAATAGGAGTTTCTAACCTTACGGCGCACGGCCTTTTTATTTGTCAAAACATCCACAATTTTGCTTAAACCATAAATAAATTGACTTTCATTTTTTAGTAGAGTGTACCACACTGTTCAACAGCCAATTAGAGCTAGTTTAAGTTACGACTACCGACGAAACAAAGCGTAAGTAGCCGAATCAAAGCCCACTAAAATTTGCAAGGTTAGGTGGCACATACTGTATGTGGCTATTATATAACTAATATATTAAAACTTATAATTTGTTAAACTATGTTGCAAAAATTGGTTTTTCTGTGTGTTTGACCGTCTGGTTCATGCTAGCTAAAAGGATATTCCTACGAGAATCAGAATTAGTTCTAATATTAAATTTTAAGTAGGTAGTAAAATAATACCTCAAATAAACAAAATTTTACGTTAAGAGCAGCATACCTTCACTGTTTCATTATTACTTAAATGATGAATTTAGCCAAATGAGCTAAAAACTGCGCTAAAATAAATAAAAACTGTTGAATATTAATGGTAAAATTACTGCACACAATAATTGCTTATCGTGACTGGAAATTTTACATGGTGTTATTAGCAAACGGATAAGCGTTGTTATTATTATCAGTGATGTTTCCTTCGTTGAACTACATAACTCACCATGAAATATAAAATTTAATTTGTCCGAACTTCTCGATTTTGTTTTGGAATTAACAAAACTGTTTAAATTTTATTAAAAAAAATCACACCTTGGCGACGTTTTTCATGTAAAAATAAAAAATAAAGAAAACATAAATTTTTCACAACACGCAAGTGCTAATTGGCTTTTTCCGTAGTTTCACACAACACTATCATTTAATCATGCGGCGTTTAATAAACCTCCTGGGTTAATTAGTTATTTTAAGCTGTCGTTACGTATTGATACTATTTGTGTAGGACCGAAAAAGCAAACACACATGTCTGTTTACATCAAACCAGTCCTATTTCTAATCACAGATAGTTTATTCATAGAAAAATACGCGAACTCGTAGTAATACGTATTTTGAACACCGAACCGCTCGCTTTGAACCAGTGTACGGAAGAACTTCTCGCGGGACACTCTTCTGAGTTTCAATTTGAACGCGCTTTTATGCAGGGTGCCACCAGTAAACGGTAGTCTTGACTCTTGGTTGTTACTGGTGTTAAGTATGTTTATGGATTTAGAATACAACGGCCATAAATATGCACACGACATACTTCCGGATCGTGATTATAAATTCATATCTCAGAAATTTTATGACGAGCACTGCTTGTAAATTAGCTTGTTAAAGGAATTTATGCAGCTTTGGGCGGTATGAAGTTATATGCTATTGTTGCACTTCATTAAACATTTTATTGATGTTTCTTGGCGGAAAGAAATACATTTTATGGAACTTCCTTGTCAAAAGCGCTTCTTACTTGATCTGACTGACCATTGTTTAGACCTTCAAAGACCAAGAAAATAGTGTCAATTTATAGAATAACAAATGTCACGAAAACAAGTATATTTTAAGTTAAGATTGACTTATCACATAAAAAATGTTTTAAGCGGAATCTCTTACTGGGTTATGCGGCATGCTAAATTTGAACAACCTGTAGATTCAGTTTTTTATAAAAGTTTGTTGATATTCTACATTGATGACGTTTTTCTATTAAATTACATTTGTTAACTGCATTATGTATTATATTTTAAATAACTGCTAGGGAGTATCTTCTAACAGTGCCTATTTTTTAAATTTGTATACACATGGAAAGTTTACAATATCCAATGGTGTGATGGAAGTTGTGTTTTTAAGTGAAACTTCTTTGTCGGTATCTACATATTTCGTAGGATTAAGACTCGTTCGTGGAGACGGAAGACGGAGACAAAAATGCGTCGCGCTCTTTACAACGATTATTAAGCCATCTAAACCTTAAATTAAAAAAATTATCTTTTCTAAGCTGTTACCTTATTATTTGTATTTGCTACATTACCATTTTTATGTTTTTATCGTTAATAATAAACTTAAAAACAAAATAAATGTGAATTGCTGGAAAAATGATGATACCGCAGACTTTTGATCAGCCTCTGGGCCCCTTCTGTACCTGTGCGCGGCCTGTATTAGTAATATTCCTTCGCTTAGGCCATGCTTAGGCCAGTATCTGCCCGGCTCGGATGACCGTGGTGCATTGACGTTGTAAGCACGTATTGACGTTATACTTGACTGAGCGGAAAAATCGTATAATCTACGCAAGCTAACAGTGACCCGCAATCGATGAGAGAAATAGTTGTGCGACAATGCAATCTTTTCTGTAAAATCACATAATTCAAAATACACTTCTGCGAAAACACGCTAAAAAGTTTCACTTAGAACTTGAGTGCTCCGCACATATTTCTTTTTTTAAATACAATTTTGTTTTGCAAAATGTTTATAAATGAACAACTACTACAAATACAAAATACTATTCTTTTGTGATACAAAACTTTAGTTTTAGAGTTCTATAAATTCAACTGTATGAGCATAAGTTTATAGTATACAGAACGCGTCAAAAATAGTACAAAAAAGGGACAGTTTTGTTATTATCACGCATAAAAAGCTGATTTGTGATTGTAGCGGGATGTTTCCTAAGTCTAAATAATTTTTATGGTGTGTTGATTTTTACGGTGTGTTGACGACTAAAAATCATATGTTGTAGGTTGCATCTATGGGTTTCCGCTTATTCGTGGAAATTAGGGCTTGTCAATCTGAAGTTGAATGTTTTACGCTCTCAAATTGTGGTTATTAACTATGGAGAACACTTTGATTTGGCACAAATGCCCAAGAAAGTTTTAGAGCGCAAAACTACTTTTATGCTGTAAAAAATTAAGGCTACAATTTGATTGGAAAAATAACAAATCGCAGTATTTTGGCGGTTATACACTGTGTCCATAAAGTAACCCCCCCCTAACTAACTTTTGAACGACTTAATATTTTACTACAAAATTTGGTGTGCTTTAATGGGAAATTAAATACTATTTTTTAGCTCATAATTAAATAATGTATCATTCAAAATGGCGACTGGGCGCCATTTTGAAATTTTTTTTTAAATAGAAAGGGGGGTCGAGTGACACCTCATTTGAAAGGTCTTTTAGTTCTGCGTATGATCCTAGAGTTTCAAAGAAAAATATTTATCCATAACAAAATGACAAACGTTTGAAGTAAAGAAGTCTATTAAAAAAAACCAAGAATTAAAGCAAAAACAAATGAAATTAAGTGTTCGAAACGTTCACCATTCACTTCTTGGCACATAAAAAGTTGGTTATGACATTCCTGCCTTACATTTTCATAAGTTTCTGGAGTGACATTTCTGCAAAAAACGCATTACAGAAGTTTGCAGAAATATCACTCCAGAAACTTATGAAAATGTAAGGCAGGAATGTCATAACCGACTTTTTATGTGCCAAGAAGTGAATGGTGAACATTTCGAACACTTAATTTAATTTGTTTTTGCTTTAATTCTTAGTTTTTTTTAATAGACTTCTTTACTTCAAACGTTTGTCATTTTGTTATGTATAAATAGTTTTCTTTGAAACTCTAGCATCATACGCAGAACTAACAGACCTTTCAAATGAGGTGCCACTCGACCCCCCTTTCTATTTAAAAAAAAATTTCAAAATGGCGTCCAGCCGCCATTTTGAATGATACATTATTTAATTATGAGCTAAAAAATGGTATTTAATTTCCCATTAAAAGCACACCAAATTTTTTAGTAAAATATTAAGTCGTTCAAAAGTTAGTTAGGGGGGGGTTTACTTTATGGACACAGTGTATATCAATTACATTAAAATAGTATTCTTTCATGTTCCCTAAGAAAAAGGATTTCTAAATATCATCCAGATCGTTGGGATTTAAATGTTTTGAAACAACAGTGCTGAAATCCTACTTCGGACTTAAAACATTAATAAAAATATTATCACTGCGGGTTTTAGCATACAAGAGGCACTTTAACGAAATCAGAGAGGCTTAGGAGTAGATTCTTACTCTTATCAATTTACTTTCTCAGGCGTATCATTACGTGGCGCTATTGTTTGTCGGGAATTAGGTGTAACGCTTGAGACACGTGCAAATTAGTGATAATACACGACGTTCCTATGGTGTCTTTTTAGTTACTTACGTCACCTGTACAGCTCTTATCGTTCATTAGCAGTCCCAAAAAGTACAACTATCATTGTAAATAAAATTGAAGTGAAAATTCGTATTCACAGCTTAATTTCCTACAAACAACGTGAAAATTCCAGATACAAATTTTGCACCTTCACAACACTTAAATTTTTATCAAAAAAAAAAGAAATATTCTAAAAGGTTTACTTTTGAATAAATAATATCTATATTTTCTCTTTTTTAACCTCCGTAAATACAGGGTAAATTACACGTCAAAAATAAATGATCACAACGTAGGTAAAAACACCCAATTTTTACCAATAAATAATCTATTAAGTATACGCGCTTGATTAATATTCTGACTATTATTGCTATTAAGGTTTATCAAAAAAATCTCAGAAACTGCACGGTCACATAATTATTACAAGTTTGCATTGTAATAATTAATTTATTTTGAACGTGAAATTGGTAATGTATGTATAGAAGTATTTCGTAGAACAAAATTGGAAATATTTCATTATTTTTTTTGCAAGAAGGTAATAAATAAAATCTGTCATAAATTGAATACCTCGGGCGAATAAATTCATTCTGTTCAATGAAATGTCATTTGTTGAAGTGTTTTTATACTTAATATTTGTGGTTTAAAGCAATAGCTAAGAATAATTTATTGTAAATAAAACAATTCTTAACTTCAACAGGTTTTTTATTTTAGCTTTATACGTATTTCAACGTGTTTACACGTCATTATCAAAAGCAAGATTAAAAGTAAGCAGTTGGTGTTGCTATAGGAACAATACATTTTCATAACTTGATCTTGGTTTTCTATATCTGCGTCCAGATGACTTAATTTCTCATTCCAAAACGTCTAATAACAGTGAATTTAAGAGATCAATTGGTTATTCATTAAAGGTACAGATTTTTATGAATTTCAAATGCTTCTAGTATAGCTAAGAACCTAATTATTTATTAAGTTGGCAATTTAGTACTTTGTGAAGTTTTCACAAATTCCGCTCATTGCTTATCTGTTGGTTATTATATTTAGGTGGCTATATGTTTGTCAGAAGGAATGCAGCAAGTGCACACACGGTACTTTTTCAAGTAAAACTTAAATTTTTAAATTAATTTAAAATTTTATATCAAACAACAAAACAATGGCATTTATAGCATTGTATAGTTCAAAACATTACAAATAAGAATGAGCTGTAAAATTTTAAAATTAATTTTTTATTAAAAAATGAGTGAAGAAGTTTGCCTCCCCTTTGCCATTTTTTTTCAAGGGTTGAGGTTTTTGCCCACTGCACTGCGGCCATAATAGGACTGCTGTGCCCCCTGTAATAGTTAGTCTCCCTCAAGTAGTCCTGTATCTTTCACAAAGTCCAGGACGTCCCTGAGGAGGATGGCTTGGAGTTCTTCTACGTCCACAAAGGGGACTCCGAATCCTCTAAGCCTTTTTGCTGGCAGTGCTTCGCATCGGCAGATTGTATGTAATGGGGTTTCCTCCTCCATATCACACACTCTACACGTAGGGTCGTTTGTTAGCCCCATCGTGTTGAGGTGTTTCATCATCTTGCAGTGTCCCGTGAGGAGACTTGTTAGTCTATTTAGGTTGCTCCTGTCAAGCTTCAGGATTTGTTTGGTAGTCTTCCTGGACGGGTCTTGAATAAACAGTTTCGACTGTCTTAGTCCAGCCAACGCATTCCAATGCTTGCGATGTGCTTCTCTGAGGAGGTCCTTTATATAGCCCTTTGCCCTGCTGTAAGCAATACTGCAGGTGGGCTCAGGACCAATCAGGGTGTGTTCGGCTCCTCTCCTAGCTAGTGAGTCTGCCCTTTCGTTTCCTGCTATTCCCTGATGCCCTGGTACCCACTCCAGAGTAACTCTGTTACGGGCAGCCAGTTCAGTTAGGGCTACCAGGCAGCTTGTTACTGTATTGGAGTTGACCTCCTCTGACAGTAGGGCTTTTAAGGCGGCCTGACTGTCAGACCTAATGAGAACTTTGCCCTTTGCCACACTGTAGATATTAATCATTAGCGTATTTGCATAACGTTGTAGGTACCGTATAAAGACGGTCGTACTGCAGAGCAAGAACACTGGTAAATGCGAATACTGCAGGATTTACCTAGAGTAGTAGCCGCCAGGTTGGTACGCCTGACTACATTACAAACCAAAGTGTTTTTTCAGAAAATGTATATTTTCCTGAGTATTAAAAAACAAAGTAAAATTCATCAATTATGGGTGAGAAATAGAAAATTAATCTGCTGAATATTGTTGCACCTACAAATTAAAAGAATCTTATTCTACTATCACTCACGAGCAATTTAGCTTGAGCAAAAATGTTTTGTCGTTTCCCGTCTATTAAATAAAGGGGTATGAATTGTAGCTCATTCCTATCTCTATGAGCCCTTAAATTAAAAAAAAAATCGTATTGTTAGTTTTTCAATAACATTTTTTTTTGAAATTATTATAAACAAGGCTTTAATACAGTGGCGTAACCCAAACCTTAAGGACTCTCTGCAAACTTTTATAATAGCATTCCCCCTCTATAGTTTTCTTACGGGAAAATTTAAAAAAGACATATCTATCTTTAACAGTCACATACCAGAGTTTTCATCAAATATTTCAAACATTACTAAAACTATTACACTCTAGCAAGTAAGTTCACCTTATTTTCGTTGGTGATAGTCTTATGCGGTAAAAACACAATTTTGTCTATTACCAACCTTAGTTTATAGAAAACAACATGTACGTCGGGTAACATTTAGTATTTATTACATATCCTCTAATTTATTGCCAGTTTTTACAGTAAATTTATAGTATGAAGCCGAACTCGATCTTTCTTAAAATTATCCTGGGTTTGCAAGGGCCTATTTTCAAAATGTTCGGTACAAGTTTACTTTTCCTTGCTACGGGCTACGGCTACCCGATTTCTTTTAGTACCTTACATAGTTCATACACGGCTCTTGCCGTTTCGAATGTTACCTCCGCTGGGCGGGTGGTCTGAACAAGAGTTGCTTCCGGAACTGAACACCGTAAAAAATCTAAAAGAAAGCCGGAAAACCGCCACGGAAAAAACCGAAAAGAAAGCCTGGAAAAACAAGCCCGTAAAAAAATTGAAGTAAGGAAAACCCTCGTAATATGTTCAGAAAAAACATCACCGGGAAAAAAATTATAGCCCCAAAAATTCCTTAAAATGAAGCAGGAAAACAATAAATTAAACTTATCACTTGTCCTCCTTTGTAGGTAAGTACCTCAATGAAGAGTTCCAAAATGTTTTTGGAACTAATGAATACACACTAAAAATGTTAGACGTTTGCATATAATTCCAAAATTAAATTCGCCTTTATTCAAATAAATCAGAGTTGTAATGATACAATTAATATACATTCCCAATCGTCCTACGTAATTTTAACGTAAATATCAGAACTCGCAAATGTAACAAATATATGCTTGAAATGATAATGAATGCGTCGTGAGTAAGAGTGCAGTTCCTACAGATGCATCTAGGATCTGTAGTAAACACTTTGTAATAGTAAGCGGAACCTAATCCAGATTCCAGTTTTAGACAATAAATAATGAAATCTTCTGCCATTCATTCGTTTGTTGTCAGCGCGGTAAATACACATTTCAGCCCAGCTAGAATTAAAGTACCCATTAATAACCAACTTATACCAATAGAAGTGATAGCAATGTAAACTTTTATTGAAAACAATTAATATACTAAACTGACATGTAAGGGTCAGCGGGTGTGTTACAGCAATAAATCTTTCGGAGGTGCAAAGCGTAGTCGTGTTGTTATGGTGAGACAGCTACGGATCTAGTATCAACAATTGTATTTAATATTTTTAATTTACATGCACGTTCAGGATTGAAACCGAACTGAACCGAACTAAACTATATATTCTTTGCGGCTTTCGCGGTTTCTCGAATTGTCAATATTACAATTTACTTTCGGCTTAGACCGCGTCGCCCAGCAGAATCAGGTAAGGACCGACCTGTAGCTTGTCTGCCTTTACAAGCATTTGCTCTAGAAGTCTGAGCAATATTTGTTCGTAGGCCCTGCCTGCCTAAACAGGGCCATGTGCTTAGTTTATTTAAACCTTGGGGCGGAGAAGGATTTGATCTTAATGTATTTTGTTTGCCAGGACAATAATACTTAATCGGCTTATGCCTGTTAGCTGTTTGTGAACCCATGCAAACTAACGTTTCGCAAGACATTGCAGCTTGCATCTTCAGAGTGAATAAAAACACTGAATTCAAATGCGAGAAGTGGAGGTATTTAAACCTCTTTGAGTCAGTCGGGCAGAACGGCAGAGTTCTGGTTGGATGTCACCGTTGGGCAAAGACGGATCCACCGGATCCGTAGTTCCCAAATGACGACGCGGTCTAAGCTGAAAGTAAATTGTAATATTGACGAACTAAACTAATCTTTTCTAAATTGAACTATCTAGTTTTTTCGCTGACGTAGGATTTTATGCTTTCATTTAGGCTACAGATTATGGAATTGACTGACGGGTCAGATTATACAATTCGGTAACGCATTGACGCGAAATTTTATACCTATACCTACTCGCCATAAAAACTAAAATATTTGTTTATGATTGAATGTTTTGAAGTACATGGACCGCGTTTCTTTTTCTTTCATTTTCTCGATTTTACTTTTCTGACACCCCTTGATCGCCCTGGGCCCCAAAAAGGCTTGCCCTTCGCAGTGCGGGGTTTGAGGGGGTATTTGTTACGCCACTGCGTTAATATCAAAATTTTCAAAACGCCCCCATTTTCCTTTTATTCTTGGCAAACATCATGGCAAAAGTTTTAGCATCAATACGTTGAATTTAAAAATATTAGCAACGATGCGATAATTGTGAAACAGTTTAAATTATAAAAATAATTAACATGAGGAAAATATAGAACTTTAGAGGATATTTATTATGACACAATGTTAATGGACTTAACATTTATAACAGCGCGGTATTGCGGGGCGGATTTTATAGGTATAATACAATTTGCGCTACCAACAGTTTAACATTGTTATATTTAGATACATACATTCAGTATAACAGACATAAAAATATTAGCAGTTAATTTTCATAGTTATGGTAACATTGATAACATTTCGTCAGATTAAAATCAACTGTATAATAAGATTTTTCAATTAACAGTGCTATTTAATGGCATTTGTTGAAACTTAATTGTAAAATGACGAGGTGGCAATTAAAGTTTTAGATTATTAAAAACTATTTTCAATTGCAACTTTTAAAATACACTTGAGATGTTGATACGTCGTTATGAAAACTGAGCAGTGTTCCATTTACGTTTTACGTTTGTTTGTATTACTTTGAAACCATAATTCTGTTAACATACTTTTGCTTTTGTTTACAGCTCTGAAAGTAAGAAAAAAACATTCAGAGCCGGCTCTAGGGCGGGGCAGGTGGACAGTTGTCTCGGGTGGTACTTTCTAGGGGCGGGAATTAATTAAACATTGATGCTAGTATTCAATGAAAACATTTTTTGGTTATCAAAAATTCAGCTAAGCAAAATATGTAAACATATTTTTTCAATTCTATAGCTAAGATAAGTTAAAATTTACTTAAAATATCTATAAACTGTTTTCAATTTGCATAAAATTTAAGTTTGTGCAAAAAGATGTACGTTTTAACTACCCTGAATTTTTATAAAACTGACGCCAGATATAGACGTAGAGACCGAAGAAGAAACAGCGACATAGACAAGAGACATTAATATTGAAAAAATAATAGAATACTAAGACAAGATACGTTGAAATAATGGTTGAATCTAAACTAAGATCTAAGATAATTTCAGAATATAACAGTGGCGGTTGGTACAGGGAGGACAACGGGACACTGCTCTCTTAGTTATTTCTAACGATTCCGTATTTTTATCTATTTTTACTGTTTAAAAACTTTATATAATTAAAAGTGCAAGAAACCAAATTTTGTTTAAATCGTTATTAGTGCGAAGTTAGTTTCAATTAGCTAAAATGAAACAAATGTTTTTAGAACAACGAGTAGAGCGATCTTGATGATTGCAGCGGTACGCCGCCGAGGCAACTACAAAACTGTCACCTTAGAGAAATGATGAACGAACTGCATGAGCATTGGAAATTTACAGTGTTACAATACGAGGAACGAGGACATGATAGTCGTTGCCCTGGCAGGTTTGTGCCATGTATGGATAAATTCGTAAAGCGCAGGCGCGTTGTCCAATGGGGTATTGCTAGTTCTTTCTTATTTATGGGTATTGCCGAGTAACATTATATATATTTTCGACGCGTCATCTGTTGCTTAATCTAACGCGTCTGTAGTTTACTCAATCGTCTCAATCCAAATTTTCAACTGAATACGTTAAATTAGAAACTGTGTGTAGCGCTACAAAGATTCATATATACTATTAAGTATTAACTTTATCAGATATTTATATAGTTACCGTTGAGCGGACACGGATCCGATGATGCTTACGTGTCCTTAGAAAATAAACTAGTGGAGTCCAAGCTTTTACGGAGTCTAAAACCAGCCTCTCTGTTTATGTTGTTAGGTTGTTTCTCAATTTCAATTGGCGAGTACTCGAGCGTCCTCAGAGTCTATCTTATGCCCAATTAAACCAGTGTATTCAGCCATCGCAGATTTTGTGATGCGTCTGTGTTTGCAATCAAAGGAACCACCAGTTTGAACCAAAAGAGCATGGGGTGTTGTAGATCCCGGCTAATTTTAAGCTTCATATTCGATCTTTTGCAAATCTGAAACTGTTTACCAGATTTTCATTAATCTTAAAGACTGTCTTTAAGCTGTACCTTCTAAGAATATGCCGTATCTTATCAGCAATACTTTTACTGTTAAGTAGAAAAGCTAAGCCTTCAGGAGATACCAGTCTTCCTCAGCCTTGAGCTGTTCCGCATTGCAGATTGCTGTGTGAATTTCTGTGGCTTTTGTAGCAACGACATCAAGAGATGTGTTTTCTCTTGTAATAGGTGTTCTGCATCTAAGATTCGAACTGCTCTGGTTGTTAAGAGTTTTTAGCACTGACTTTCTACATCGAGTAGTGATGCAAGTTTAAATACCTGCCTGAATGTGTCTTCTCTCTGTTCTAGTGTTCTGTTCTAGTGTTTGGCGTCCGTGAGACCAAATGACGAAAGTATCGTCTTCATATCTGAACCAGGATTTAGGTTTAAGATCAGCTGCTACCAAAGCTTTAGTTTCAAACTCTCCCATATGTTTGCAATAACAGGTGATAGTGGTGGACCCATAACCGCTCCTTCAACCGGTTCATACAAGTTGCAATCCCAACTGAAAAAGGTGTTTTTTAAATATATTTCCATTTTTTGGTTTGTTTCTGTGGGTAGTTTTTCTCTTAGGTTCTTTAGCACACCATCCTACCGGTACTTTTGTGAAAAGAGAGAAAACATCGAAACTGCCTAGAGTGTCTCCTTCACACAGCCGTAATCTTTTGATCTTGTTGACAAACTCACAGGAATTCCTTATATAAGATTCTGTATTGCCACTAAGTGGGCGAAGCTTAGTGCCCATAGCAGCTTGAAAAAACATTTTTTAAGGTTGTCTATGGCAGCGTGCGCTAATAGTTATTTGTTTAACTAGGCAAAAAAGTAGCAGTTTTATTGCCGTGGCTGGCTGGCACTGAAACTGTATTTCTGCCGTGTTGAACATACAATTTTTCGCGGATTTGTTAGAATTAACAAATTTTGTGATTATAACAACATTTTTAGTTATGGACGTCATCGTAGCCATCATGTTGCTATGACATAATTTGATGTTTATCATTTCATGAATGTCGTTCTGTTTATTGTAAAACATACTTTAGTGACTCTAAAATGTTAATAAAAGAAAACGTTTCATGTCAATCGGCGAAAAGGTACATTTTCTTCATTCGCTAGGTAATAGACACTTTATTTCACTGATTTGAGTTAGGTAAGAATAAACTCCATTATTTCACTCAGTGAAGTAATGAGATTATTTGGTCAAAACGAGCAAAAGCAATCGTGATTTTTTGTCATGATGTATAAGTTTCATGAAAATGTCAATATATCATAATTTTATATACACCTTTGTATTTATTTGAACGAAAGTAGAAAAAATATTGTATGCAACACGTAAAGAATATGGGTGATTACTTCACACATGTGATTACAACACGCGCCTGGCGGCTCGTGTTACAACTTTCACATTTGTGAAATAATGACCATTATTTCCTTACCTGTTACTTAAGTAGCCATTAGCGCACGCTGCCATGTGCAACATCAACAGTTCCATTTTTTTTGCAATTCCATTGAAACGATTTTACTTCTAATTTTTTATTAGAATACCGTTGTAGAAAAACCAATGTAGGCAAATCGTGCGGAAAACGCTTTTAGCGTCTTCTAACGAAGGCGTATCAATTCGCGCACTAGTTGCACACATGCATAACTATTGAATTTAAAAAACCCCGTGAAAAAATTTGTTGTCACTATTTTCACCAAAAAAAAAACGTTATTTTGATAAGGATACCTAGAAAATGTTTTTTTTAACAATTCGCAGCTACCAAACATGTTTACAGGGATATAATAAAGGCAGTGTATAGCGTTACGGTAACAAAACTTATATCCCGTTGCGGTAAAACGTTTCACTAGACAGTCGGATGTGGCCGTTACTTACCGTAATCCAATTTGGATTACTGTATTTTTGAGCTGATGCTGTATTTATTTTTATTTTCGTCCTAACTTAACTTTTCTATTCTGTTGTGTTCTGTTTTGAGTTTGTAATTGCGACGGGACACACAAGAAAAGAACAAAATTGATATGCTATATTAAAGCAAAAAAAATGGCTACTAACATCTAAGTTATGAAATGTCACCAATAATACAGTACTAAGTGTAATGCTTGCCTTTTGGGGTATGGTATCATATTATTACAAAACAATGGTTTTGACTATTATGCTCCATTAAAATTTTGTAGTGTTAATTTATTATTTAACATCCTATATTGTTATGATATCTTCACAATAAAATACTTATAGTTTTTAATACTGTTTTTTCGTAGCATACCTCTAGGATCTATAAATATTCATTATTACACGTGCAATTTATTTTACGGGTATGAAGCAGTAAATAAAGCATTTTCACGTCACGCTCAAGACAAAATCAACTTATAAAAACATTTTATTTGTTGGTATTTTGATCAATTAAGTCACTAAAGATTACCGGAGATTACAGGCTAAAATGAACATAGTAGGTACTTTAGTATACATCTCTAGGAAACATAAAACATCGTAATTTATAATACCGTAACTTAATTTGGATTACGGTAAGTAACGCCCAAATCCAACTGACCAATAAAAATGTTTTACCGTAACAGGATATAAGTTCCGATGTCTTCTTAATGCTATACACTGTGTATTATAAAATGTCTGAAAGCTTCATTATCGTACATATTCGTTTTATGAAGAAATGCTTTATATAGAAGTAGTCTTACAATTTTTGGATTATGGTAACGCCCAAATCCAACTGACCAATAAAAATGTTTTACCGTAACGGGATATAAGTTCCGGTGCCTTAATGCTATACACTGCGTATTATAAAATGTCTGAAAGCTTAATTATCGTACATATTCGTTTTATGAAGAAATGCTTTAGATAGAAGTAGTCTTACAATTTTTGGACTACGGTAAGTAACGCTCAAATCCAACTGACCAATAAAAATGTTTTACGGTAACGGGATATAAGTTCCGGTGCCTTAATGCTATACACTGCGTATTATAAAATGTCTGAAAGCTTAATTATCGTACATATTCGTTTTATGAAGAAATGCTTTATATAGAAGTAGTCTTACAATTTTTGGATTATGGTAACGCCCAAATCCAACTGACCAATAAAAATGTTTTACCGTAACGGGATATAAGTTCCGGTGCCTTAATGCTATACACTGCGTATTATAAAATGTCTGAAAGCTTAATTATCGTACATATTCGTTTTATGAAGAAATGCTTTATATAGAAGTAGTCTTACAATTTTTGGATTACGGTAACGCCCAAATCCAACTGACCAATAAAAATGTTTTATCGCAACGGGATATAAGTTCCGGTGCCTTAATGCTATACACTGCGTATTATAAAATGTCTGAAACCTTCATTATCGTACATATTCGTTTTATGAAGAAATGCTTTATATAGAAGTAGTCTTACAATTTTTGGACTACGGTAAGTAGCGCTCAAATCCAACTGACCAATAAAAATGTTTTACGGTAACGGGATATAAGTTCCGGTGCCTTAATGCTATACACTGCGTATTATAAAATGTCTGAAAGCTTAATTATCGTACATATTCGTTTTATGAAGAAATGCTTTATATAGAAGTAGTCTTACAATTTTTGGATTACGGTAAGTAACGCCCAAATCCAACTGACCAATAAAAATGTTTTACCGTAACGGGATATAAGTTCCGGTGCCTTAATGCTATACACTGCGTATTATAAAATGTCTGAAAGCTTAATTATCGTACATATTCGTTTTATGAAGAAATGCTTTATATAGAAGTCTTACAATTTTTAATGAGCAGCAGTACTTTAACGTGGTTAAAATTTTACCACAATCAGTATTTAATTCTGTGTGTAATATGTTGAAAGTTTTAAATGATAGCTTCATCTTTTTTGTTAATTGCGATACATATCCGCCCTGTGCAACCTGCGACCCACTATAGCTGTATGTGGCTCGCAGATAGGTTTTTGCGTCCCACGTTTGAGGTTTAACAATTACAATGTAAAAGCCAGGATATTCAAAAATTTACGATTCTTCCCATTGACTGTACCATTTTTTTAAAGTAATAGAATAGCATAAAAAAAAATAATTGTGATGTAGAGATAATAACATTTTTTTAGTTTAGAAATTTAATTTTTTTTTGAAATCTAGAAATATTATTTTAGTAAAATCGGAAATTTTTTTTTGTAAATATAAATGCTTCTATTCGTCCACACGAGGCGGCGCGATTTCATTAGCATTTCACATTTCTTACTCTCCAAATTTGTCATGCACCAACGTACGTGAGACAAATAGGTTGGATCACAGACATTTTGTTTTAAACGAATAAAACAATTATAGCCAATCATTAGCCTCAAGGTAATTAAATATCTCATTTCTACTTTAATTTGGCCAATTAGTTGTTTTTATACGAGTTGTGTATTAACTAATATTTTGGTTTTACCTAGGCTCCATTTGTCATCCGAATAAAATGATTAAAGCCAGTAGGTGTAACAAAAATAAAAACTCGATTGCGCCACCTCGTGTGAACGAATATAAGCTAGAATGTTCACAATAATTATTTAAGCTACAAGGAATGTAAGGACGTATTAACATTCGAGGAAGGGTAATATAAACCGAGGCGAAGCCGAGGTTTATATTACCTTCTGAGAATGTTGTATCTTTACATTACGTGTTGCTTATTACATTTTTTCCACTGCCATGCCGGCAGCAATGAGCTTAAAATAATAAGAAAATAATTGTAAAATTTGACATCTGTCATCAGCACTATGATTAGAATTTAGTTTTAATTGTATCTACTTCGTAAGTTATTTTCTTAAAAATTTAAGTTATTAAGTTCCGTAATCAAGTGTAACTAAATAGACAAATGTTATGAGCTACTTACATATCTTGTAGCCATGAATGTATGACGTACTTACATTGCCGGTAGTGGAAAAATATATTTTGCAGACTTCACTAAAATACAATTTCTAGATTTCAAAAAAATTATTTAAAAAAAAATGTTTTTTCGAGAGTCGGTAAAATTATTATTTTTTAAATTGAAAAGCTACATTTTCATATTTCACACATTAATAATACATTTTTTGAGCCAGAAAGGACACTTTTTTTTATTATGTTTAAAATTAAAAAATTTGTCAAAAAAATTTAAAAAAATGTTACTCAAAAATAAATTGTTTTTGTGAAAAACATATGTTTAATAGTTGAGTTATTTGTTATAAAATATTACAAATCTTAAAATTTAAGGTATGTGGTTTAAAATAAGCTCTTGTAAGTCTTAATTATTGTTAAGCGATAAATTAACTGATCTAAACATTTCTTAAGGTAGGTTGTAGCTATTCACTAGGTACTTTGTGTACTTTTAATTCCAAATAAACAAAAACTTTCGTTAAATTTCGATAAGTGATCAAAAACCGTGGGCGTACTCAAGTCCATTATTATTATTAACTGCAATAATTGAGGTATATCGCTTATCGCTTAGTTCACTTTATTATTGAGCTAGACCAGAGACGTATCTTGAAATGGAGGAAGAAATGGTTTTAAATGAAGAAAGTGTATAGATTAAAATGAAATAATTATAAAATGGTTATGGTTTCGTGTAGTACTTTTAAAACTAGAATGACTCGAAATAATAATGCATCTAACCAAATAAACAATAAGTAACTACACAAACTCGCATAAGGTCAAACAAATAGGCGTTATACTGTTATAATCACGTAGATAATTTGTTTAAAATTGCATAGAAACGACATATATATATTTACATGAACTATACGGTAATTTATTATTAATTTATTGCGTCATACTTTCAATACTGACTAAATACTAGACTAAAAGTCCGGACACTGCTAATAGCATTAATACACGTTAACTTAAATCTCAAAAGGACAGAAAACACACGACCTCGTTTAAAATGTGACCGATAAATAGTTAGAAAAGATTTGCACCAAGAATTTATAAAACTAATATTTAGGATAATGGAGATTTGAATACAGACTTTTGAAGAACACTGCGTATTGAAATGGAATGAAGATTATATTTAGCTACAATTTCCTTTGTGTAGACCAACCATGTTTATTTAAACAATGATTATCTAAGTTAATCTTTTAATCTATACATAAAAATTTGCCTAAGGTGCTATTCGGTAGTTCATAGTTTTATGTAAACCTGTATTTAGAACTGGTCGATGCCAATGAAACTTAATTGACTTGAATTAGTGGAATTCCTTCATTTATTATTCACAGTGAGTCAGATAGATCTCCATCTCGGCACATTTTAAAGTTTACAGAGTTTGTTGATTACCATAGCGGCTAGACTTTACATTATTAAATTAAATTAGGAAGTCCACATAAAACACTTGTGGAAGAGTTAGTATCTGCAATGGTAGGTACTTAAACTGAGATATTTTTTTCCTTCTGGTAAAAAATACATTAACATTTGTATTAACATAGTCACGTCATGCAAGCAATTAGTTTAATTAGTTCTGCATCTTGGTTTTCATAGGTTCACTGTATTAATTATGTCGTAAAAAATAATTATACCTTTCTTGACAGAACATGATAAAACTCGTTAATTTATATTAAAAAATGTAATCTTCATGCAGAAAAAAAAATAAACACTTAATAGTACATTTTGAGTTAATTTGTTACTCACTTCAAATTTTACTTTGCATTTTAAAAACTGTAAATACTATGGATTTACGTATTTCCCGATAATATCACCATGAAATTCCCACCATTTCAACTATTTAGTTATAAAACACTAATGAGTTTTAAATAGTTTTAAACAGAATCTCACGGTTACTTTCCTATATGAAAACATTTTCACACGTAAATGTTATAGGATGCAGTTATAACATTAGTGCAAACATTCTAATCTAATAAACACTGATAATAATAGCAACGGAATTAGAAGGTGAGGTCTATACTGTTACTGTTGTCATCTTGTGGTTATATAACCATTGTATCCGACGAATGAAATACATAATCAGTGTGACCGTGAATGTTAATTAAAACAGTTACCTTAAAATATACGAACGGTACAATGGTTAATTGAATTTTAAACTATTATAAATTTTAATGACTAGTTAATGTTATCATGTTTTATTCAATCCGTCATAAGAATTTTAGATTCCATAAGGTAAATTATCGAAGTCTACTGGATTATAGTTACAATCTGTTACAACAAAGATTTCGAGATCAAACTTACAGTAGATTTTCAGATTAAAATTTAGCGACGGTTGCAATTGTGTAACCACTTCATATGAGACGCCCTAAAGTGTCGGTACTCGTTCAAAACAAAATAATCAGCGAAACTGAAGGAAATAAGTAACTAGTGTCTGCGTGTACAGGGTTTCCCAGCAAAATTGAACTATTATGCAAAATGGCTAGAAATAATATAGTTCCAGATATTATGTTCTCAGGATACTTTGCCTAATAATATCAAATGTATTATTGTTATTAGTGCCGCTTAGTCAAAAAGAAAATAATTTTCACCTTTAAAATTAAGCCAAAATCAAAATAAATATTCAGAAATTCAAGATGTGTTCTTTTAATAACAGAGTAACAACAACGTTTTCTAATGTTTCTGTGGCAAAGTAGGTGGGGCTGCTTTCTTGTAAGCAGTAGTCCCGGGTTGAAAACCTGGGTAGGACAAACAGTTTTTTTAATTTTTTGTTTGTTATTTATTTACTTTTCACACCAGTTCTACAATAAAATAGTAATACACGAAACACGATCTGTACAGTAAATGGCAAATTTAATACTTCAGGTAATAAGGTAATTAAATTGATATCTATTTTATTAGTATAATATAATTAAACATTAAAAATTACATGTTCAAAATAAATAAATAACAAAAATTATTAAAAAATTTGTCTTTCCTAGGATTGGCGGTCTAGGACGTTTCGCCGTCGTCGTTTGGCCTTCGCCGTCGACCGTTTCGCCGTCGCCGTTTCGTCGTCGGTTATTTCGCCGTCAACTCAATATACAATTTTTCCCAAAAAGTATGTTATTAGTTTCTCAAAAAAATTTACCATTTATAAATGTAATAAATATTTATTTATTAATTTTATTATTAACCTAACCTAACCTAAGAAAAATAAAGTCAAAAATTCAACACTAAGCGCCTAAATGGATTTATTAGCTAAACAATTAATTACAATATTACCAAATGCCCAAATATTTCAACTAAAGACAATTGTTTAATAGCTTTGCACAAAAAACTTAATGTTATAAGTGGTTTTTGATTATTGAAGAAATCTATAAAATTAATAACTGGTAGAGGTCGAAATAAGAAATTTTTTACGGCCAGTTTTTGCGAAATCCTGTATATTCTTATACGACTTTTTTATTGTGTAACCCTTTGACTTTTCAGAATAGGCAACACACGTCGGTGTCATAGGTTACTTTACTATTTAAATATAATTTTGCAAATAAGAACGATTGCTGTGGAAAAATTTTCGTTTGGCCTTTTATTATTATAAAATGTACAGTGGGCTATACCCACAGCCAACTGTTGTTCTTATTTAAAGTTATAGTTTAAGAGACTAGATTAAGTCAATTGCGGTTTCGACACCCGCATGTAATGGGCCCACTCTAAATTAACAAATACAAAAATTTTTCAGTAATTATACTAAATTACCAGAGCTTTCCCCCGTGTTCTATTGTTCCTGAGTAATTTCTTGCCATCTACAGCTTGGGCCACGAGATGATGACAATTTTCTTCTATATTATAATTTCATTAACTCAACATTTGTATCAATTTACCTTATTAAAACATTGTTTGGATCAACAGTTAATAATGAATTGCATGCCCAATATGTCTTCCGCCTTGTTTCACTACCGTCTCTAATCTGACACGAAATAATATTATTGAAGCTATTCAAAGTGAAATCCATCTACATCGATACATTTTTGACACCGTAGAATCAAGGACTTAATTGCAGTGAATATTTGCGATAGATTGTACCCCATCACATTACAAGCTTGTTCAAATGTTAAAAGTACCTGGTCCTTTGTGAAAAATTTAAGCTGCGCCAGTATTCACTGGCGTAGCATATATTTTTCTTTTAAATATCCCTAAACATAAAATTCTAGTAGAATGAGGTCTGTCAATCTGGGTGGCCAGGTCACTGGTACTCTTCCATTCATCTGTTGGGGACAATTGGCATTTGCCAAACGTCCAATCCAATGCTGTGTTTGTTTTTAACCATTCTCTTACTGCTAATCTAAAGTGCGCTGCAACACCGTTCATTTGTATTAAGCTTTCGTTACGCAAGTCAAGAACGCAAGAGCGCCATTATTTGCAACTTTTCTGTCCAAGTTTTTGTTTGTTTACATGTCGTGATTGTATTTGTTTCCTATGCAATGACAGCATATATGCTTTACGAACAATTTGACGCACGGTCAAAAAATAGCGCCCCTGATACAGATACTTGTCAAATATGTAACTTATTAACAGATGAGTTATTTATTTTGTTACCGTTTTACATATTGAAAATTAAATAATTCTAAAATATTACTGTTGTTTCTAAATGACCACGCCTACATGTATGTTGACCAAAGTTCCGGCCCCTTATTGTTCACTAATAGTTTGGATTTATCAATTAAATTCAAATTTACTCCCTTTCAAAGACCGTTGACAACCGTTAAAAACTACCCTATTTTTGCAGGAAAAGTAACCCCTCTGACTGGATGTAGTTAATTTTCTACCCCTATAAATAGAAACTCTTTTCCGATGCTAATTAGAAATCTTCTAGTTGCGGAAGACTTCTCACCTTAGAGTTTCTTGCTTAATTGCGGCTTAGAAAACTCCAATATCTCTTAGTTGCAAAGGATCACCAAATCAACAGGTTTTCTAGCTGCGGAAGACCTCATCAACACTTTTAACGAATACCCTAGTTGCTCGTGAACTTCACCACCCCAGTACATCTTTTTGAGCTGTGCATAATTATAATAGTTACCTGTAAAACTGTGTTCATTCTTTTTTTATTTCACCTTTTACGACCGTTGTACGACCGTTGAGATCACCAACGCGACGGATAACAAATTAGCGCCCATAACGTGTGGCTTTCTTCCTCCGACGGAGAAAACGAACCTCCAACCGTCCATGTCCTCTACGTCTACCACCGCGTTTGTTTTTGCTTTTTCCTAAGGCCCAAAAGTAGGCAACATCTCGGAGGAGAGTCACAGAGCTTCAGGGTTCTCCAGGTTTCGGATTACGAAAACTCTAGTTTGGCTCTTTGGCAGCGACTCTGAGGACGACCTGCGTTCCGATCGAGCTATCAACATCAGGCCAGACACGGAGATGCTCGTAGAGTAGTTAACCGGTGCCGCGCGCCGCTCTGTAGCAGGTACTGTTCAAGCCGTTGCTGCAATTTCACCAGCAGCACCAACTCTACCATTTCTTTCGCCACTACCATAAGAGTTTAGAGGGTTACCGCATGAAGATCCCACTACATTCTATACTAAACTTAAAGCCTAATTTAACGCCGTTTAAATTTCTGAGCCTACGAAGTTTCGAGTTGACGTCGGCTTGTTAAAAGGCTAAGCACAGAAATGATACCAGACGTACCAAAGTTTCCAATGACCCTGGGGTACATTCCAAGAACGTTTTGTCTTCAAACATGCTTCACCCAACGTCTCGACCATGCTGCGCGGCGACTTCGACGGAAGACACCATAACATTTCAGAACCTGTCATGCTCTTTATGGAGGAAAAGATTCACTTAGGAAAAAGACTGCAACCACAACCACCTGCAGCTAAGCTGGTCGTCCTGCTGATTGAACTTTTACATTCACGAATACAGAAATTTGCCGTGGGTCTATTGATGGTGGAGAAGATCTACTACACCACGTCAGGCTGACCGAAAAAAGTTTTATGGCAGACACCGCTGCATATCAACCCCAGAAAGTCGTGAATCAACCACCTGAATCTCCTATAGCAAACCAGCAAAATCCCATCCCTCTGGCATTCGGCAACAACTCTAGTCGATAGACGCGCGCCCCCTCTGGCAGTTCGTAGCAACTTACCTAGGTGCCGTTACTGTCCTGGCAGACACTTCCACCGCCACTGCCCCGTACTCTGCAAACGGCATAAACAGTCGAAAAGCTTGCCACAGGCCGGGTGCAACCAACCTGCAACCCGGCCAAATTAAACGCGACAGCACTTTCTACCGCGCTTCCGCGTGTACTAGTGAATACCGATGGCCAAAAGAAATACGTGCTAATAGACACAGGCGAAGACTATAATCTTATTCGCTACGGAATAGTGATAGCTTAGTGATTCTTTCTGCCCCTGGTTATTTTATAAACATAGCCGCCGAAGGCTATGCCGTCCTCGTGCGCGTTACACAAAGAATTTCATTTTCCCATTAAAGACACAATTTTATGTGCCAGTGCCTCGTAGTAGACAATCACCGTGAAAAAATTATTCTTGGCAACGCCTGGTTCTGTCAAGAAGAAGCCATTATCGACCTAAGTCGACACTGTATCCACCTGCGTCCAAGACCGCGTTAAGGTAGTTTCATGCCCTAGGCACACATTTTATGCCGCCCATAAAGCGCAGCAAGAACTTTTTTTATTTTAAGGTTATTGATCGTCTACCTAATCTCTGCTTAAGATGCAGAATTATTCATCGTTGATAATTGATATTTAAAAAAAATAAGTTATCGAGATAATATTTTATTGCGAGATATTTATCATTGTACATAGCGTTGCACAACTGATCTGCAGGGGTGTTAGGCGCCGCTCGCGGCGTAGAATTTTTCCACCAAGCAACTGAAAAATATTGTTCCTCTAGGCCTGCGCCTATAGTGTCTAATGAATAATGCGGTCCTGTCTGGCTCGTAAATCTCGGGTAACCGCTCAATGACAGCTAACTGAAACACAACATGCATCTCAATCGTGCCTTGAACTTAAACCAGTTCTCGAGGATGTATCCGAAGAGCACGGCGACGCCTACCGTCAGCTACTTCAAGAGATCCCCCCTGAGTTTGACAGCTCGCCACGAATGACTACCCCAAAAACCGTACAACAAACAATACGGGTTAAAAGAGGATGTACATGTGATGTTCAGGCTCCGCTTCTACATATAATTGCTCCTACGAAAAACTACAGGCAATTTATAAACAAATCGAAGAACTTCTCGCCGACAACGGCCTTATAGAACCTAGCAAATCTGACTACTACTTCGCAATCGTTATTGAACGTAAGAAAGGCGGCACCCCCAGGTACTGCATGGACTATCGGCCCCTGAATCAAATTACACAAGGTGAAGCCGCCCCGCTTCCTATAATTCACGAGACTCTCAAGGACTTGGGGAAAGCCAACTCCCGATAGAAGAATTATCCAAGAAGTATACCGCCTTTCGGATGGTGCCACCTACCAGTGGCGTGTAATAAGGTTTGGTGTACCTAGACAACATCGTGGTTTATTCTGAAACCCCCGAAGAATATTTGGTGTACCTCCGACGAGTGCTAAAGCGCCTACAACTAACTACATGAGTTTCGAAACGCTATTTACAAGTGCCAGATTGTTACAAACCAAATTGAATACCTGGGACACACTATCACCGCTAACGGCGATCAACCCCAGCAGCATAATCTACAATAAATTCAAACAGCTAGGCTTCCGAAAACCAAAAAACAGCTATGAAGCTTGCTGGGCCTCTGTAAACCCCACTCCATTATGCCGTCTACATCATGCACGTCTATTCGTCATTCTCACCGTTGCATTTGCACAAGGCATATGTTGCGTGCTGTACCAAGAACGCGAAGTACAGTGGGCGTTATGTTATCAGTTATGCCATCGCCCAGTTCCGCTCAATGAAAGAAGATACGACCTAAACGAACAAAAATGCCTAGTTTTAGTTTAGGGTGTTAAAACTTTCCGAGCTTACCTGGAGGATAAGCTTTTTAAGCTGCGAACTGACAATAAAACTATAACTTGGTTAAACCAAATAAAAGAAACAAAAACAAAAGTCGCAAGTTGGGCTCTGCTTCTTCAACAGTACAATTTTCACTTGGAGCATTGCCGCTATAAAGAATATAAATTACCTGATTTGCCGTCCCAGATGACGTTACCGCCGGCGCTGACCTAGAAAGTTGTGAAAAACTCCTGCCACCTAAACATGACATAAACACACGATTTACGCCGATGAAATCGCCGGCTCTGCTATTGTTTGTCATCTGGAGTTACGCACCCTCGTCGACGAAGTTCTCCAAGCCCAGATCCACGACCGATTCAAAGTGTTTGACGAGTTATAGAGAGAATATTACAGTCAAAGCCTTTAACTTTCGGATTGAATACATATTCAATGTTTCGGACGGACTCGGAGAAATATTACAAAAGTAATAAAAGTTTGTAATTCACGGACGGGCGGTAAAGTTTTTAGCTTTCGGATTGAATACATAATCAATTTAAATAATGTATTGATGACGATCGAAACCATTCACTACATAACGTTTTTTATTATCAAAGAAATTTCCCATCTTTAAACGGTTTAATTTATTACTTTTACTTATTTTTGTAAATTTATAAAACGATTTATTTTATGTTTAAATTTCAAAGTCGCTTTTGGCGCTCCCCGTATATGATTCATTGTGTTGAAAAAAGAGAAAGTTCTACCAATATTGGGGCTATTTTGATGGGTGCAGTTTTGACGAGGTACCCGTTATGTTTGGTAAGACTGTTTTCAAAGCAGAGTTTTACAAATATAAAGAGCATTTGACAGAAGATGTTATGACAAACTAAAAGCTTTTCATTCAAAATTACTAGTTTTAAAATGGCGAGAAGCCGGTACCACATCTTGAAAGATTGATTGTAACATCTGTTTTCTCAACAATCAGTTGATGACATACAAATTAATATTGTAAGAAACGCAAGAGTGCAAAATGGCAATATATAAAATTATTTGCAAACTTTCAAATACTGTAAAACTTTCCAAGATTTTTAAAATTTTTCAAATAACTTATTTATTATAAGCGTTTGAGTTATAATGCTCATCGGTAACAGTAGAACAGGATACTAAATGTATATTTAAGATGCAGTAATTTTTCGTATATCTCAAATGCATTACCTTCTTGACTTTAATACACTAAGTGAGGGATGGCGACCAGCCAGTCGCACCCGAAAAGAGGTTTGCTTGGGTGCGTAGCACTCAAAGCACATAGAACACTGAATTACACCTTAACACAAATTTTAAACTAAATGAAAACATTTATTTTGTTTGTTGATATAACTGAAACATTAAATGCTTCCTTGCAAAATAATAAACCTTTCAATGTTCACAACGCCGTTGAAAATACTAATTGTGCCAAAATCATTTTTTTAAATGAAAGGAAAATTAGATTAGGCTGGTTATGGGAAATCTGTATCACAATACAAGAAATATTGACATAGACAAACCCGTACTTCCGCCTAAGAAGAAAGCCACGATACAGTATGGCGAGGGTAGCAATCCCCATATCTTTGACACGCTACAAGATATGTACCAAATACAATTTACAGAAATTATAGACACTGCAATTTCTGTATTAGAAACTAGATTCATTAGAGAAGCTCTGTAGAATTTGGAAGAAATTTAACTTTTTGTGATAGTGATTTTCAGAAACAACGGTTGCTCTTGGACAGAAATATATTTTTCTACGACTATTTTAGAATATAAGCATTCTGATACAATTTTTAATTACGGAATAACTTACGTTCTACACTTGTTATAGAATATTTCATTCCAACACTTTATTTCATTCTAACACTGTTCTGAATAATAAAGGTTACGTTTCTCGTCTATCAACTGTTTTATGTTTTGTTGACAGTTAAAACAACGCGTATTTTTGATAAGAAGCTTAAAATTTTCTTAATTTTATGATCTAAATAGTTTATAGTCGTAGAAAAAGCATAGTCTGTACCACGTTTGGAATGGCTATTCCGCACTCGTGAACCGTCCCCCTCGCCTTTCGGCTCGGGTGACAAACTTTCCACTCGTGCAGAATATGCCATATTCCAAACTTGTTACAGAATATACTATTCTAAAACTAAAAAAAATATATATAAACTCAAGAAGGCCATTAAGGTTAAGTTCTGCAAGAAAATGAAATTCTAAAACAGAGCCGAAACCTTTATAAAAAAGCTAAAGTGCGCTAAACACTTTCCATACGTAGTAACTGTGGTAGAAATAATAATAATAATCTTTATTAACGTGCTCGTAAGTAATGTTATGTTGGGAAAATACAAAAAAATTATTAAAAATTAATTTTTAAATTTACAACTCTAGTTAAGAACATTAACTACAAGGTGAGATACAATTTCAGGTAACCCTACTGCTACTGTAAAGCTACTGATTCTGAAAAGGTTCTGTATGGAATTTTGTTTTAAATAATTTAGGACTGTAAGATTTTTATGTCGTATATAAACTATTGTACTTAGAATACATCTGGAACGAAAATGACCTCTCAAACAAAGTTGTTGCATGTAAAGATGGTGAAATGAAGCCCTCAAACCGAATATAAATATTATGTATATCGGTCCTGAAGGTAATTTAATTGTATAAATAAGAAGGTTTCTTGGTTATTAAAATCTGGTAAAAAGACATTGGGATTGCAATATTCTACGATTCTGCAGTGTCAACCAACTAGCATCAGCTTGTGAGATATACGTTCATATTTTCTAATGCCGTACATAAACCCCAGACAACCATTTTGAATCTTTCGAATTCTTTGAGCAGTAATGACATCTAACGTTGATAGACCGCTGAAGAGTAATTACAGTAGGTTGTCTTATTTTAAGTTATATAGAGAATGTTGTTTATATTGCAATTTCGCCGCAAATACTTGTATTTAAGTTTTTCAATATTATTTGTCTTTTAGAACAAGAAATAACAAAACAAGTTTCTGTCATGGCTTATTTGTTGTATTTTCATACTTACATAAAACTTCCCTATTCTAATTAGATCAGTATCGGTTTGCACCCAAGAGCCAGTGGTTGGAAGTAATGAACTACAAGTAATGCATTACTGTAATTAAATTACTTTTTTCGGTAATAAGGAATGTAATGCATTACTTTAATTGATAAGTAATTAGTAATTTGAATGCATTACCTTTTTTTAGTAATGTGATGAAAAAATACATTACTTTTGTCATTACTTTCATATTCAACAGAATAAATAATCAGGATATTCAGAATATCATTCATGAGTCATGACATGACAAATCCGGGTAAACCTGGGACCAACAAAATCCTTATTTTCCTAGAATAAGGTGTAATACCTACAGCACTGAGTGAAGGAATGTTAAGTAAGGTTTCATAAGAAATTTGTTGCTTGGTTGAGAACGAGGTACTTAGTTCGTGTTCCAAAAATTAAAATACTTTCGTGCAACATATTAGCATCGTCTAATTTAAGAAAACATCTTGTGGTAAGTACTAAGTACCTAGTATAAAACTACCCTATTATTTGAATGTTACAGATATTTTCTTATTATTAATTCCAAATTTGTAGCTATACCTAATACTTATACATTTTGCCAATTACCCTTATTTTATATGTACAATGTTGAACAGTGTGAAATATCGGTATTGTAACATTTTAGGAAAGCTTAATTGGATGTTGATTAATTTTTGCTTTTGTGGCAGCAGACGTTTTTAAAACGAAACGTTACGCTCTAGCAGATAACAATTTTGAAACGCAATTGTTAAATTTAAACACGGAATATGTAGAATACATTTTTTTTTAAATTATTGTGTTTTGTGTGGTGTAATTATTAGTAGTATTTAATAACGACAAAAGTAATGTTTAAAATAATGCATTACTTTTTTCGGTAATTAGTAATTGTAATGCATTACCTTCCACGTAAAGTAATTAGTAATGAGAATGCATTCTTTTTTTGGCAAAATAATGAGTAATTGTAATGCATTACTTTTAAAAAGTAATGTTCCAATCACTGCCAAGAGCAAAATTAAAACCCGCTGCCCCTGCACTGAGCTTATGGAAATTCAATAGAGCTAATTTTACACAATTTTCATCAATGGTTATTTTTTGTTGCAAAATAATTTCATTAGGTGTTCTCCACATTTCCTAGTCTTCGGAGTATGTCTCTTTTCCTTTGTAACTCATTGCAGTGGGGCGTTTCTTCTATTACAGTATTTCGATCGACCCCGTGTTCTGCGTGCTGTACGTGTTATGTGTACCTTAATATACGTTTTTGCACGATCGGGCTTCTTTGTTTAATTACAAGCGTTGCTTTCAACGTAGTTAGTTGTTGCTACCGCCCTAGGGCTGTTATATCCATTACGTACCTATCGCGGTACAAAATTATGTTAAAACCTTAGCAACCACAGCATGGAAGTTTGAAAAATGTAAATAGCCACGCGCGTGTTAAATTAGCTTACAGGTCACGGGTACTTTGAGAACCTCGACAAGTCTCGGTTCTACAAACATAACCCTCAATCTGACAAGCTTCACTTACCACCTTTGTAGCTTAATATACTATTTTCCAGTGGCGGCTCGTGGTGTGGTGTACTGAGAGGCATTTTAAAGTGTTTTTTGTTTTTTTGGAAAAACATTGTTCTTACCCAAGTTTTAGGTAGCCTTATATTTCAAACCCATCCTCTACGTTGGCCAAATGATCTATTTTTACCCAACATTTTCATTAAAGTCTTTAATGGACTTTCGATAAGCACTCTCTAATAAAATTATTGTAAATTGATACCCACATTGCCAGTGTGTCAAAATGCACAAAAATTTTAATGTGTTTGAATTTTAGTTTTTAAATGTTTGCAGTCAATATCACACAATGAATTATCACAAAATAGCAGACAGTGGAAAAAAGTGAAAGCATTTTCTTACATGGCATTCACAATCCAAAATTATTTTGCACGGACATCGTACAACACCACTAAATTATGATTACACAACCAACAACTGTTTCCACACTACTACGTCATGTACGTGCGAATCCCGCAAATTAGGCGGCTCTTGGCATGCGCTTAAAACACGGACAGCTGATAGCATAATTCTCGGAAGTGCTGGGTCCGCGGTCCTGAAATTTTTAATACGCAGATACGTCTCTCCTTTTTTAGCTTGTGTAATATGAATTTTAAGGCCTTTTACGTCGGCGGCTTTATTCGGTGGCGTATAGCTGAATTGGGGACTGACAGCCAAATGATCCCTAGCATAGATTCGTTTAATGCGCGCGAAATACTCAAACATTCAAACGTTTTCTGATCCTGCGGCAGCTCTTTAACACACGTTCTCGCATAGAAATCTCATACGAAAGTTAACTATAAAGCATTTTTTAAATATTATAGTATATAATATGTTATGTACTCAAACAAAAAGTAATTATTTATTTATTCTTATTTCATTGGGAGGTCAATGACCATTTGACCCAATGGAGAAACCGCCACTGCTATTTTCCACTACCGCCAATGTAAGTACGCCATACATCTATCGCTACAAGATATGTAAGTGCCGCATAAGCATAACGTTTGTTTATTAAGTTACACTTGACGGCGGAACTTAATAACTTACGTTCTTAGAAACTAATAGTAACGATTACGAAAGAGAAATAATTTAAACAGTTTTTTGATCATAGTTCTAATGACAGATGTCAAATTTTACAAATATTTTGGTATTATTTTAAGCTAACTGCTGCCGGTGGGTGGAAAAATATAATAAGCAACACGTAATGTAAGAATTTAACATTCGACTCCGCCTTGTTTTATATTACCATTCGAAAAGTTTAATTTCCGAGAAAATAATATCTTTACATCTGTGTCGAGGACATTCGAATCAAAATCTGAGATGTCTCCGACATTCCGAGAAGGTTAACCAATATAGCACAAAACAGCCAGAAAATCTTCAGGAATTTATTGAATAAAAGTTATTTTGTGAAACACAAACTACTGATGGTAAACCATTTAAATTTTATTAAATATGTTTGACTAGGGCCTCCTTTCTTATATAAAAGACGAGCTATCCAGTAGCTTTTTGAAAATAAACCTACAGCAAAAATTCCTTGTAAACTTTGCACCTAAGTTACGTTTCCTATAGATAACTAAAGTTACTTTAATTTTAAATAGCTTTAATTACTTTTTAGATAACTTAGTTTCTTTGATAGGTAACTTTCTCATCAGTTTTGAAAAATTAACAAGCCTCAGTTTTCAAATATCAAAAGGGAACTAAGTTAGAGTTACTTCTTCTAAAGAAGTAGCTAAGTTAGTAACTTTACTTAAAGTAACTACTTATCGTTCAGCTCTGGTTGGAGGTGATATTTTTACCTTTCTATGTATTCTGTAAGTTGTGGATAGGGGCGAGGTCAAGTTCCGCCATCTGATAAGAATAAACCTTTTTCAAGTTAGTGGTTGGATAATCTACATGTCGAGTTGCCCCAGAAAATTTTTGAAATTAAAGTTACTTGTTAACGAGTTTGTTTTTTTATGTTTCCAGTTGATTGTCTTTGTCAAAATAACATCATGGAAACGCAACCAATACTGAGTGAAAAAGGCAAACAGTTGATTGTTGTAAATAATTTTAAATTTTATAAAGCAGATACTTATGTTTCATGCTAATTGTTGTAAAAGAATTGTAATATTATGTAAGTTATGTTTTATGTAGGTTTTATTGTATATAATTCGTTGTACATGTGGTTTGTGTTTGTATATTTCAATAAATGTTTTTTGCATATATAAAATTTGTTGTTTTATTTAAAACTTTTAGCTGTGGTATTAACTATAAAATAAATTCCAATAGGTAACTTAACTTATCTGCTTATTTGTAAGTGATTATCATTTAAACAGCAGTTACGAAGGATACTGGCGGAACTCGACTCTAATTAGTGAGACCTGAGGGATTGGAAGAGTGACGGTAGCTCAGAGGTTGAGCGCTCAGCCTCTAACGCTAAAGCTCTAGGGTTCGATTCCCCGCCGAAGCCATGCAGCAATAAAAAATCTATGCCGCAACCCGCCACTCACATTCCCCAATCCGGTGTAGGCAGCGGTGGGGTCTTAACAGGGTTGGAAAAAAACACGTTTTTTTTAAATACAAAACATACGTTTTTTTTGTTTAAAACAGGTTTTTTCTTGTTTAAAACATGTTTTTTATGTAGTATTAGTCACTGTTTAAAACATTAAAAACATAATTAATATTACTTTAAAAACTTACACCTGATTTAATACCTACCTCATTTAAATGGCATACTTCAATTTTGTATTTAAAAGTAAAATACAAATTTGTTAGACAATGTTATGTTAAAGATTTAGACAAAAACTCGTTTATCCTGTGACTAATAGTTTTTGATGTTAATATCCAAGAATCAAATAAAAGGTAAGCAAAATTAACTTTAGGAGTATTCTAAAACCACAAACGTTTATTTTCGAAGTTGACTTTAATGACAATATTTTTTGATAACATCCTATTTTTTTCAATATTTATTCATACTCCTACTTTAATTTAAATGGTACGTGGAGATGTTAAAATTTTAGACACATTAATAATTAATGCAAGGTTATATAAAATATCAAATTTCTGCATGGTAGCTAAACAAGGGACCAAAGGAGCTACTGTTGTTGTTCACATAATGTTCATGTATAATAATTAAAATAAATAAAAATGTTAGAGAGGTAATTCCCTCAATTATATTTGCAGGATATAGGTTTTTAGTGTTTATTATGCGTGCCTCTTTCAACAGCGAGTGTTCTTTAAACAGGTGATTTTAAATCTGACAAAAGTGTGCATATTTATAGAGTAATGAGTGCTCCCGGCAGAAAAAAGGACCCTTCGTGGATTTATTTTACTGAAATAAAGCCTTCAGCCAAAAATAAAACAATAAAAGCAAAGTGTAAAAAATGTAAACTTGAAATGTCCGGGCTAGTTTCTAAAATGAAAAAGCATTTAGAAACATGTGCTACTGAAGATTTACAGGAGGAGAATCTAATCAGTACTGGACACGTTCAACAAACGAGTACAGGTAATAAACATGTGATTATAAAATTGATCATTTCACTTTGGAATAACGAAGCATGTACTACATTTGTACAAGAACGCAAAATTTTTAGAGTTATTTTCTTTTAAAAATAATGCAACACCTACTAATACTCTAAGCATTGTTACAGAAACTGCAGAATCTACAATGGCATCAACTTCAACTGCATCAATTAGCAGCAATGCATCTACTACTTGCTTAGGTGACGAAACATCTGAAGGATCCGTCCCCAGCAGTGCTGTTAAACGAAAACACACTGAAACATTGGAGCTTTCACCAAGTGGATCATTAAAAGTCCGAACAACGGCTTCAGAAAAAAATGCCATAGATCTTCAAGTTGCACGATTTCTATTTGCTATTAATTCAGCTTTTCGTCATGTAGAACATCCAGAATTTATTAAGCTCATGACACTTTTGCGCCCGGGTTATATGCCGCCAAATCGCCATCAAGTTGGAGGTAAACTTCTAGATGATGTACATATTTCTTTGAAACGAAAAATGAGCGAACAACTTCGAGGTAAAAGTGTATGTATAGCTCTTGATGGTTGGAGCAACGTACATAACGAGCCCGTTATATGTATTTGTGTTACTGATGCATTAGAGAATTGTGTATATTTGGTCGACACTATCGATACAAGTGATAATAGTCATACATCGGAATATTTGTTAGAATTGTCAGTGAACGCTATTAGGTCGTGTAAAGAATATCAGTGTAAAGTTTGTAGTGTTGTAACTGATAACGCTGCCAATATGACCAAAATGCGAAACGAATTGGCGCAATTCGAAGATATTGGTGACGTATGGTTGTTCGGCCCACTTATTAAACCTTTTAGCACATGATTTGCAAGTGCCAGGCGTTAAGGATCATGTTACCCAAATTATGAAATATTTTAGAAATCATCAGTTTCCAGCAGCAAAATACAAACAGGCTGGAGGTAAAAAACTAGTTTTACCTCAAGATGTCCGCTGGAATTCATTAGCTGACTGCTTAGAAGCGTATGTGGACAACTGGCATATTCTTTCTAAAATATGTACCATATATTTTTTATCTATGATATGTACTGATCACAGGATCGCCATTGATAAAGATATTGCTTTTAAAGTGCAAAATACAGCGATTAAGATAAATGCACAAGATTATCTAATCAACCTTAAAAGAATAGCAGTAGCACTAGATACGATTCAGGGAGAAACGTGTACAATAGGAGAAACAACGGAAATATGGTTGAATTTGCTGTCAGAGTTCCAGTCACACCTCGATACTTCTCAGACTGACATAAACAAGTGCCAGAAAAGGTTTGACATGGCCATGACACCAGCTCATTTTTTAGCTAATTTGCTTGATCCACGTTTCATGGGAGAAAAACTAAATGATCAACAAATTGATGCTGGTCTAGAATTTGCTGACACTTATCATCCTAATATCATGGCTGAAATTATTAATTATAGAGCACATAATTTTCCTTACAAGGACTATCTTTTTAGAAAACACACATTAGAAACCATTAAACCTCTAGCATGGTGGCTGTCGCTAGAAAAATACTTAACATGTGAAATGAAAGACCTTGTTTTTCAACTACATACGGCGACAGCCTCATCAGCAGGCATAGAGAGAATCTTCTCTTCATTTGGACTTGTCCATTCAAACATAAGAAATAGACTGGGAACAGAAAAGGCATCAAAATTAGTATCTGTTTTTAAGTTGTTAAACAAAGGTGTTAAATTTTAAAATACCTACGCTCCTACACATGTTGATCAGTAGCTTTTAAATAAATATGTTTACTTTAATTTTTATAATACTCCTACAAAATAAACGAGTGAAAATATTGATTTTTTTAATCGTTTTTTCAGATTCCTGTAGAAAAGAATTTAAAACATATGGTATAAAAAAACATGTTTAAAACATCATGTTTTAATCGTTTAAAACAAAACGTCAATTATTAAAACTGCATGTTTTAAACATGTTTTAAACACTTGTTTTAAACATTTTGTTTTAAACATAACAACACGCCCGTCTTAATGCCTGAAACCTCCTCTGGTATTTAGTCGTTCGGATTCGACGTTAAACTGTAGGTCCCCCGTACTCTACCTTAGCGCTAAGGAGAGTACGTGGCAGAGAAGAGTGCTGGTGCCCGGCAGTGGGACGTAAAGGCTGATTACGACGAGGGATTAGAGGAACTCGACTAACCTGGTGATTTTCTGATCTTCTGTGCACTTCTTACCCTTGTTGGTAACGAGTGTTTCGAAAGATTATTATTAAAGATATTATTACGGTGCAATGTGAAACTCTGGTCTATTTTTATTTATTTATTTAATGATTATGACTTTCAAACATTTTTTGGACAATAAACTCACGTAAAACAAAATGTTATCATATTGTTAGAACAGCAATAGTACGTGGTAATTAATAATATTTAGTTACTGAAAACACATAGTTTAAAAACAATTGAAGTTGCAGAGGTTCAAATATTATTTATTTCATACTGTACGCTATATACCACTTTACGTCATTGATTTGGGTCCGGGAAATGGCACATTACAGGCCAAGGTCGGGAAGTGTTGCTTAGCAGCCCTTCCCGGACTGCTTGGAGAAAAATTCATCAAACACATCTATTTGTAGCTAAGCAACGAGAAATACCAACAGCGAATGTTTAATTTGACAGAATATAAATTTTAAAAATGACGTTTTTATAAAAAGAAAATATTCAAATAAAAAATGGTTTTGGCAGTAATGAAATAAAATTTTGTACGATACACGTCCGTGAAGTGATTATTAAAGCATTCGTTTAGAAATTTCGGATTCGGCTCCTTTCGTCGCCTCGTCCGCAAATATCTAAACTCATACTTTAATCTGTCACTTCCCGGACTAGTGACGTAAATAACTATTTATGAAATCCTTTAACGTTTGTATTACACTTTACTCTTCGTATTCTTGGGGTACCATCTTGTAATTGAGATTGGTAATCACCATGGTAACTTGTATTTTAGGTACTCACAAACCTACGTTTGTTTAGATACTACTACTCTGAATAGAGCAATAGAACTACAACAACACGATTTTCTTATATTACTGAACTATAACATTCTCCAAGCGCCGTGTTTCCTCGACTTATCAATTTACAATTACAATTATATTGTACGTGTACCGTCCTGATTCTAAGTTCTATGTTCAAGTGTTAATTAAGTAGTATTCGGTTCATCTTGATAAATGTAAGAGTATTCTTTAAAGCCATGAATGAATCTTGTTTTTTGTAGAAATGTAGACTTATTTTCAGGCCGTATTCGTGACGCATTTCGTTTGCACCTTTTATCATTTTTGGATATCCCTGATATTATTCGCTATCTGCATATATTATATTATTTATTAATTTTCGGGCATCAGGCCATTCCATGTGAACTTCGCGGTAACATTTGACTACAATCAATTATCTTATGATAGAGGATGCGTTAGCAACAATTACTGACACAGTTGTCTGAAGTTACGTCGTGTTCTTATCCTGAAATTAGAGAAAATTTGTAGGATTAAGGTACAAGCACTATGTTATAAAGAATTGGATCACGCATCGTTTTTTTTTAAATTTGTAAACACTTCAAAAGCATTTATAGCTATTACAATCTGATCAATAATCGATTAATAAGTAATTTTGTACAGTCTTAAATTAACTACGAAACAAACTTAAAAACTAAAGACTCACTCAATAGCGAAATCCTTAGACACTAACTAATTAATACACTAATATTTAACATGTACACAGAATACTGCACATTTCTCTGCTCTGGCACTTCACTAGCTCGAAAGGTTTTTTCCTCTTGAGTCTTCTTATAAAGCCTGTGTTGTCTAGGAGCTGGAGAGCCTCGACATTCACATGTTCATGGAGTCGTTGTTCGTGACTCCTAGCAATCTTAGCTATGGTCTGGTAACGGTGTCTATCTCCAAATCTCTGTGAAGATCCTTGTTTCTAAAATACCAAGATGCATCGACTATGTTTCTCAATACTTTATTCTGGAAGCGTTGAATCACAAGGATATTGCTTTCGCTAGCGCAGCCCCAAAGCTGGCTGCCGTATATCCATACCGGTTTAAGTATCTGTTTATACAAACATATTTTGTTGTATGTGGACAGTTTAGAATTTCTTCCGAGCAGCCAATACATTTCTCTGTACTTAATTTCAAGCTATTCACGTTTCTTTTTAACATGGGCCTTCCAGCGCAGTTTCGCATCAAGAGTAATACCCAGGTACTTAGCTGAGTTTGCGTATGGGATCTGAGTATTCTTTACTCTGACTGGTATATGTTGGTTACTTTTATTGGTAAAATTGACATGTGCGGACTTAGTCTCGTTTAATTTAATTCTCCATCGACTGGTCCAGTTATTTATTTGTTCAATGGATGTTTGCAGTATTCTTGCTGCTTCTTCGTGGTCTTTACCTACAGCTACAACAGCAGTATCGTCTGCAAAGGTGGCAATTGTGTCATGTTCAAGATCAGTAAGGTCACTAGTGTACAATAGATACAAAACCGGGCCCAGTACACTTCCTTAAGGCACTCCTGCCCTAATCTCTTTTAAGTCAGATTAAGCTTCCTCTAGCTTGATTCAAAAAAAACCTTTCAGTAATATAAGATTCTAGCAATTGAAAATAGTGTTTAGGTAGAGACATATTCAGCTTATGAATAAGCCCTTTATGCCATACTTTGTCAAAAGCCTGTGCCACATCTAGTAAGATAGTAGTACAGACCTTACTTTCTTCCAGCGACTTTTCAATCAGTTATTCTATGGACTTGGTCTATAGTTGAGTGACTTTTTTTGAAGCCAAACTGATGAGGTGGAGTCAAATTCTTTTCTTCTATGATAGATTTTAACCTTTTGAGTAACAATTTTTCGTACAATTTCGAGATCACAATATACAATATACAAAACAAATATTTCAACCTCGTTGTCTAGCTGCTCTTTGGTTTTAAGTGGGACCGAAAGATTAATAGTTTCTTCAAGTTGTATTTTGAAGCTTTGCCAGTCCGTCATCTTGTTGACAAGTCTAGGAGTGCATTCCTTTTGTATTATGCTATCGCTAAGTGTAAGAAGTATGGGTGAATGATCTGAGTTGATATCCCATGCTTCTTCAGTGTAAAAATAATGTATAGAAATGTTTCTGACTACAAAGAAGTCTATACGGTCCGGTACCTTGTTAGGATCAGAAGGCCAGTAGGTTGGCTTTCCAGTTAATAAGGTATCACAATTGAGTTGTTTGCAAGCTTCTAACAGTTCTCTTCCCTTTGTTGTTGTCAGTCTGGATCCCCAATGGATGTGTTTTGCATTGTAATCACCCTCAATGATGAACCGGTATCCTTGGCTACTCAGAAAACCTATAAACGCATCGTTTAATATAAATATGTTATCTGCTTAGAAATCAATTAAAAAACTTTCAATCCCTTAAAATTATGCACGGAACGCGCACCATAGGAACCTTGATATTTTGAACCTTGTGTTTTTGCTGTGCTGGTTAGACGACGCATGAGAAAAGTTATACATAAAGAAGCTATATTTTTGCTTATTAAAAGTAAAAAAAAAGAACAAAAAATTTTAAAATACTTATATGTGCATTCACACTGTACGTTGACCGAACGCTATTTGCCACATTTGCTACCTGTTCAAAGCTGACCGGAACATAGAACTTTAACGTGAGAAATGCGAAAATGTTTTATACTATATCTCTCAGGGAAAAATGTGTTAATTCTTACCATCATAATTAGAGCAGCACATTTTTATGAATTAGGCGGTAGTAATTTTATTTTTATTTGGTTACTCGCAATTAAAAAAATAATAAAACGTGCAAGAATTAGAGTGAAGTAGATTTACTCAGAAACAAAAATAGACGAAACAGGTCGCTGGTACTTTCCCATAATTTTTACGTTTTAATTATTCTCGCGTGAAGAAGTACTGAGATGAAATTTACATCTAGTTATTTCCAGCCGGTACAAGTCGCCCGCTCCCAACCCAAGGAGTTGATTACGTAATGCACGCGCGTCGACTTCGTAGAGGCGCTAGATATGTAATGCGCTCACGAGCTCGGATCAAAAATGGTCACAACAGCTTTATTTAAACAGTTATCAAAAATAAGCAAAAAATGAAAAATGTTAGAGCCAACTGATAGGCGGAGTTAACGTAACTTTCGGAAAACGCGTTATTGATATTAAAAAGTATCTTTTCTTTTCTTAATTTTTAACACGATTGAAAATTATTGTTAATGCTAATAAACTACTATCAATGGTCTATTTAACTGTTTAAAGTTCATAATGATTGACGTTTGCGTTTTTGAATACAAAATTAATCAATTTCAAATTTAGCCCAAATTCCTGGAGGGCGTCAGAGTAAAATTTGGGAAATTAATAAAAAAACTATCGGTTTAGAAAATTACAAAAAATAGTTTGGGCGGTTTTTGAAGAGTAATTTTTTGAAAATGTCCAAAACTTTGAGAAGCTAGTATATTTACAATATTCATATTTCCAAAAATATTTTTACATCACTTAATTATACTTATTAAGGGCTATCAAATAGTATGACAATTTCTATTGATTGGATATTTTGTTTTTGAGTAGGTAATAGGGCTTATGCTTAAAATTTTCAAAAATTTGTAGCAGCCTTCATTTGGAAGATACAGCGTTTAGAAGAAAATCATTTGATTTATTTTTGGATATACTACAATGCTATGTATTAAAAACTTTAAAATAATGTTTGAAAAATTAACTATGGCAAAAAATAGATCTAATTGCCGTTTCCGGTTTTGGTTAACGATCCTACAAACAACTATTTGCAACTAAAAAACTTCCACACACCAAATCTTAAAAAATATCAGCCAAGGGGTTCCGGAGCAATAGGTAAACAAACGCACCCACCCACGCACAGACAAACGTTTTGTAAAAACCAGTTTTTGGGTTTCTTGGACCCCAAAACGCTTATTTCCGTTAAAATCTGAAATTCGAAAGTTTGAATGAAATTTTAACTTGTCTTGCAATTGTAGAAGTATGCAAAAGTAAAAAGCAATTTAAAACAAAACAAACAAAACACTTAACAATTTAGTTCAAATGAAATTCTAGCGTTGAACAAATAAAATTAAGTGTAATAGAAAATTAATAATTAGCTAAATTCAGTGACGACACCTTGAAATCTATGTAAAAATTGAAGTGATAGTTAAATAATATAATGCATTTTCATAACGAGGTCATAGATCGAGTCGTGTAATCAAACGAGTGCCATACATAATTTTATCTACGACTGCTTAAAATTTGTTAACATTCGAATTTTTTGCTTGAAATGATATTTGACATTTCGCAATAATTTATTGGCAAATGTCAGTCACTTTTAAAATACTGTTGTTTTAAAATCAAAGGAACGAGACAGATTCGATTTGTTCAATACTATGGCAACCAGCCAGTTTTCTTACAAAGTTTCAGTTTTGTTTTGTGTAAATAACATGAGTTAGGTAATGAATCCATTATATCACTAGCGAGATAATGAACTTCATTACCTAACGCAAATGAATGACATAATAAATCTTTATTCAAGCAATCGTAACTAAATGTTTTCAAAATTCTGGAATGACTATTTAATTTGTTATTAATAATCAGTAAAACGCGAATATTTAAATTTTGGGTTAAAATTTAATTATTAATGAATAATAACTTAGGAAATGATTAGTTAGGCACTATGTGAGGATAAATATCATTAGAAACAACAAATAAACTTCTAACTTCCTTGATTAAATGATAATGTACAACTCGTACATTTAACTGTTTGATTTTTAACCATGTTGTTATTTAACAAAGTTGTTATTGCCATGAATATCACCACAAATCACCAGACACCTTATAAAAAATTCGACCACAATTTAATCAGAATCCCACATTAAAAGTTAATTACTGGAACATAAACTGTTGTGTAAAATATTTTTATTAAATTGATTTCTCATTGCAAAATGTCCAAAAGAAGTGAATTTAAGTGATCAATTTGCTCATTCATTAACGGTACAGCTTTTAAATGTTTGTGAATTTCAAAACTTCTAGTATATTTAATTTACGTTTATCATCAAAAACGTGTAAACATTTTTTAGTGTTATTAGATTAGTGCTAAGCGTAATTGGATTTATGTAAGTGTTTGTATTTGTACCAACGTACGTGTTTTTATACCTAATTTCAAAATTTCTAATTGTTTGGCTTATATAAACGGAATAACAATGCAAACAATTTAATTAGTAAATGCCTGATTTTAGCAAATCATTCGGTTTTGATTTTGCATTAAACAAAGTTTTAAAATTAAAAGCAAAACAAATAAATATAAAGTAAGTTTTAAAACAACTAAAAACATTTTAAACACTTTGTTTAATGCAAAATCAATAACAGATGATTTGCTAAAATCGGGCATTTAGAAATTAAATTGTTCGCATTGTAATTCGGTTTATATAGGACAAACAATTAGAATTTTTGACATTAGGTATAAAGAACACGTACATTGTTACAAATACAAACACCAACATAAATCTAATTGCGCTAAACGCTAACTAGAACACAATCATTTAATAACATCCAATAACACTATAATTAACTTTAAAAAAAAAAGAAAACCGACTTCAAATAAAAACACAAAAGTAACATAAGTTAACTAAAAAGCAAAAAATAAATGTTTTCTATACAACAGTTTAATACTTATTTGTTGTTCCGTTTAATGTAATTAAGAAATTGTTGTTTATTATATAATTATTAATTGTTTTATAATTTTTAAGTCGGTGCTAAGTTAAACATAAAAATTCGAATTTAATTTGTTATTGTAGCGAGGTATATAACTTTTATATTTCACTTGGCACCGACTTAAAAATTATAAAACAATTAATAATTATATAATAAACAACAATTTCTTAATTACATTAAACGGAACAACAAATAAGTATTAAACTGTTGTATAAAAAACATTTATTTTTTGCTTTTTAGTTAACTTATGTCACTTTTGTGTTTTTATTTGAAGTCGGCTTTCTTTTTTTTTTAAAAAGTTATTTATTTTTTAAAAGTTAATATTTTACAATTTTAAGTGATAGCTAGACCTAGTAAGGATGCTTCTCGAATGAGGAAACGACGGCTAATTGAAACGGAAGATGAAAGACGGAAACGCTTAGAAAAAATAGATTTTGAGGAGTTCCCTGGTGTATCTTCGAAGTTCAAGGTCCAATACCAATGAAATTACAATGGGACCACCTTGGGACTATACTGAACCCAACGGAAAAAGAATCATTAAAATCGGTTCATAAACAAAAAAGTTATGCCCGAACATACATAAAAAAATAAAAAATAAAAAAAATATATATATACAGACGAATTGAGAACCTCCTCCTTTTTTTGAAGTCGGTTAATAAAATATTTACACTTTGGTGATGATAAACTTAAATTAGATATACTAGAAGCTTTTGAAATTCACAAACATTTAAAAATTGTATAGTTGTTAAATAAGCAAATTGATCCCTCAAATTCACCTCTATTGGACATTTTGAAGGAGTAAGGAATCAAGTCATCTGCAGACGATTACCAAGATCAAGTCACC